>JAEIFU010000198.1:0-194841 GCA_018904235.1 Lordiphosa stackelbergi | reverse complement strand
ATCTATATATAAAAGAGTTCAACCTGACTGACTCACTGACTGGTGACCGTCGCACAGCCTAAACCATAAAAGATAGAAAGATGAGATTTTCACAGTAGTTTTATCTTATGCTGAAAGTGAGTACTAAGAACGGATTTTGGAAAATTCTGTCGGGAAATGTGGAAAATTCGCGGAAAACTTTTGTATGAAACTTTTTTGTTTTTCATCCGATCAAGTTCAAACTTATTTTCAAAAATCTATAAAATAAATTCAATAATAACTGCATACCAGTCTTCCGGAAAATCAACCACCTCTTGGTGAAAAGTGGGTGAACATGGTTGCCAGGCATTAGCTCCAAGTTCATTTCGAAAGGCACACTTTGCGTTACAGTTAAATTCCTTTCAAACACTCTCATTAACTAAACAGAAAAAAACAGAGAGCAAAGAGCGCATGCAAATAGCAAAGCGCTGAGAGCATACATCGGAGAGAACCCATTTAAATGTGTGCGTGAGAGCAATTGAATGCCGATCAGGAGCGTAAGAAAATGAAACGAAATTTGCAAATAAAAATAAATCAGATACAAATTAAAAAACTACAGCTGCAATTAAAAAATAAACAAACTCAAATACAAAAACTTCAACAACAATTAAAAAAACAGCAACATGAAATAAATCAAATTAAAAAAGAAGAGCAGAAGACGAATAACAAAATTTAAAAAATCGGCGGAAAAATACAGTGGGCTGGCCTCCTTCAACAACAACAAATTCAGCAGACTGGCCAGTGGCAGCCACCGCCACCACTTTATTGGCAATCACAACAACAACAGCCGGGATAGTTGCCGCAATAGCAGCCCGACCAGTGGCGTCCCGGCCAGTGGCGACAGCAACCACCGCCACCACTACCACACCAGGAGCCTGGTTTGCTACGCCAGGATCAACCACCACCACCCCTACAACAGCACCACCAACCTGGCCCAGCAACTTGGCCCCGCCAACAACAACAACAGCCAGTCCTGCAGTCGCAGCCACCGAGACACACGCCGACCGGCGCTATGGCAGCGCTGCACATAATAACATAAATTTTAACTTTAAGATTTAATAAAAATTAATAATAATCTCTATAAATATAAAAGAGAGTGTCCTGACTGATTCACTGATTCACTGACTGATTGGCAATCATCGCACAGCCTAAACGGAAAGAGATAGAAAGCTGAAACTTGGACAGGAGTTTCTGTTAGTGGTGAAAGTGCGTACTAAGACGGGGTTTTGGAAAATTCTACCCGGAAAAGTCGGAAAAGCGTCGGAAAAGTTTGTATGGGAAAAATGTTATTTTTCATCCGATTGACTTGAAACTTGGTTTTTATGCAAAGTACGCGAAATAATTTGACACGTATTTTCCCGATTTTGGAAAATCCGCCCACGAGGAAAATGGCCGGAAAATTCTGCAAGAAAAAAAACTATTTGTCGTCCGATTGGCTTGAAACTCGGTTTGTAAGGACAGAATACGAAATAAATTGAAATGTGATTTTCTGATGTTGGAAAATTTGACCTGACGGTCGGAAAATTCCCGGAAAATTCTGCATGAAAAAATAATTTTTTAATAATTTGGCTTGAAACTCGGTTTGTAAGGACAGAATTCGAAATAATTTTAAATGTGATTTTGCCATGTCGGAAAATCCGCGTTGGCGTGAAAATGCCCGGAAAATTCTACATGCAAAATAGCTATTTTTTATCCGATTAACTTGAAACTCGGTTTGTAAGGTCAAAATGAGAATTCATTTGTGTTTTCATTTTCCCATGTTAGAGGGATGTGGGTGGTATGCAGATGGGAAGTGGGTGGGATGTGGGCGGGAAGTGGGTAGGATGTGGGTGTGATGTAGGTGGGATGTGGGTGGGAAGTGGGTGGGATGTGGGCGGGAAGTGGGCGGGAGGTGGAAGTGATGTGGATCGGAAGTGGGCGGGAGGTGGGAGGGATGTGGGTGAGATGTGGGTGGAATTTGAGTGGGAATGGGGAGTAGAGTGGGTGGGATGGGGTGGGAGTTGGAGGGAAAACCCATCTGCAAAGTTAAATTTCTGGGTTCTACGGTGTATTATTATATCCAATATTGTTTTGTTCTATATTGTTAAAGGCGCAGCGAAGCGCGACGGGCTTTTGCTAGTATTGTTCCAATTAAATTTCCATCGCTAATAACAGGGCTGCATCTCTCAAAAAAGATTCCTCATTTTAGTTATGGGTAAATTGGATGTTCAACTGAAATTCTTTAATTGTGATAAACGTTTTATGATGCATTTTTAAATTATAGCTCAAATTTAATTCATATTCTTCATAAAAAATTTAAATTTTAAATATTTGTTGGCGCCAAAGGCATGCAGTATAACTTGCCAGCCCTTAATGCGCTGGCTGCCACCATATGGCACCACAATCGCTAATCGGCGCCACTGATGTGGTTGGTTTAGATTAACATGAAAGACTTTGGTTGCTTTTCTTAATAACTATTGAAAAGCAAATTTCAATGCTTAAACTAATTAAATAATTAATTCATTTTATGCAACCTATCCAGAAAAATAATTTTGTTTACAGTTCCAAAATAAGTTTCACACAAAGTTGAGAGCGTAAAAATCTAAAAATAGAGTGCACTTGCTTGTGTGAGTAATGCTGAAGAATACGTGTGCACACTTACAGTCGTCGGCTGTCGCTGTATACGTACAAAAACGCGGCTGGCTCTAGAGCGCTCTCTCTCTCTGGTTTCTGGACAAAATTTCAAGAGAGCGAAAAGCCAGATGAAAATCCAGGGGCAAAAAATCGTGTGCAAAAAAATTGTATGGCGTTACTCATCTTCTTATTCTAATGTCTTTGGTAGCACCATGATGCAACAAGAAAGGTGAGGCGCTCAGCGAAGTAGAAGTAAGCGCTTTTGCTCAACAAGTGAGAGAGAGCGGAAGAGTGAGCGCGAGAACGAAGCTATCACATACACACAAATTTAGAATGTGTGTGTGTAGAACAAAAACACACCCACCCGGCACACAAGCGAAGGTTCGCTTTAAGCGAAAGTTCCGCGAAGAACATTTTTATACCCTTGGAGAGGGTATATTAAAATTGTCCGGATGTTTGTAACGCACAGAAGGAAACATCTCCGACCACATAAAGTATATATATTCTTGATCAGCATGACGAGCTGAGTTGATATAGCCATGTCCATCCGTCCGTCTGTCCGTCTGTTTCTATGCTATCTCCTCCGTCAGTTATAAAGCTATCTTAACCAAACTTTGCTGCACATTTGTTGGAACCGGCCGGATCGGATGACTATAGCATATAGCTCCATAGGAACGATCGGTTGAAAAAGTAGTTTTAGTGAGAAAAACTTTTTGTTTTCAATGCTATCGCCCCAACCCCCCCGTATTTATAAGTTTTCTATGCTTTCACATAATTTCAGCAAAAAAACTAAGGTTATAAAAAAAAAAATAAAATAAAAAATTTTTTTAAAAAAAAAAAACTTAATAAAAAAAATAAAATTAAAAAAAAAGATAGGTCTGAAAAAAGTCTTAGTGAGAAAAACTTTTTTTTCGTTTAGTTTAAGCGAAACTCTTTGTGTGTTCCCTTTTATCTTGCTTCTATCTGCAGCAGGTAGAAAACGACCGAAAATGACGCCGCGTCGCCGTCGTCTGCTGGACTTTGACTTTGCACTTTTAGTCTGCATTTGAAGCATTTGAAATAAAGACGGCGTCATTAAAACTGCAGTGCGTCAATCAATAATTCGGTAAAGCATTATTGTGTTTTTGTGGTTTGATGTTTTATGATTGTTTTGTCTAAAGTGTTATTGTCTATGTGTTAATTGTTTTAGTGTTAAAATCATGCCACACAAGAGGAAGCACCGGCATTATTTATGTGAAGCAAAGCATGTTTCCTTAAGAAAAAAATTTCGTGGAAGCAGCTGCAATGGGAACCAAGTCGACGGTGGTGTAATGGAGGATGACGCTGATAATTGTGGCGACGTTGTTGTTGGGCATGGGCCATCAGATTTTAGCAATGTTTATGTTGTCGAAGATATGTTTATGCCAGAGGAATGTTTTGAACAGCTACAACTTGACTTTAATACTAGACTAGCACAGTGGTTTTCATTAAATAATATCAGCAGAGCAGCTTCCAATCAGTTACTTAGTTTATTGTCTGAAAAAATTAGTGGATTACCAAAGGACGTCCGTACGCTAAAATGCACACCTCGAGGTATTGAAAAAAAAATTGTATTTCCTGGAGAATATGTTCATTACGGTATTAAAGACGCAATCACTGACTTTTTGACAACGAATAAATATGATCGACCTGAGATAAGCCTAAATATCAATGTAGACGGACTGCCATTATTTAAAAGTTCAACAAAACAGACCTGGCCGATTTTAATAAATATAGAAGGCACTAAGCCTGTGATGGTGGTTGGCCTTTTTGTTGGTCCTTCCAAGCCGCGTGACCCAAATGAGTACTTAAATGAGTTTGTTGTGGAACTAAAAAAATTATCTCTTAGTGGAATGTCGTTTCACAACAAACTTTTTAAAATACTTATTAGAGCCTTCGTATGTGATGCCCCAGCCCGAGCATTTATATTAGGAGTGAAACACCATTCAGGCTTCTACTCTTGCAATAAATGTGTTCAAAAGGGAGAAAGTTTTCAAAGGCGCATTATATTTAAAAAAACGGAAAACTGCCTTCGCACAAATGAAGGTTTTAGAAGTAAGGCACACCCCGAGCATCACAATATTAACACTCAAATTGCTCTGGAAAGTCTACCAATCGATATGGTTGAACAGTTCCCATTTGACTATATGCACGTCGTATGTTTGGGAGTAATGAAAACCCTATTATTATCGTGGGCAAGAATGAAAGGTCATGTATTTTCATTGTCCAAAGATAAAATAGCATTGCTCAGCTCAAATCTAGTTTTGTTAAGGCAATATGTTCCAAAAGAGTTTAATAGAAAGCCAAGATCCCTTGACGACTTAGAGAGATTTAAAGCTACAGAGTTCCGCTCATTTTTATTGTACACTGGTCCAATAGTTTTGAAATCTATTCTGTGTACTGCAAGATATAATCATTTCATGCTTTTAAGCCTGGCAATGAGACTTCTTTTGCATAAAGATTATTGTATTACCAAAAACGTAATTGCCACACGCCTTTTAAACGATTTTGTAGAACAAATTCCCTCACTATACTCTTTCACAATGATCACTTTTAATTTTCATTGCCTTACACACCTAAGTAGCCAAGCTCTGTTATATGGTTCCTTGGAAACCATAAGCGCATTTCCCTTTGAAAACTATTTAAGTGAAGTGAAAAGAATGGTCAGAAAAAGTGACTTTGTTTTAGAGCAGTTATACAAGCGCATTGTTGAACGTAGCATTTTAAATGTTGTGAACAATCGTCAACTACAGAAATATAAAGATACTGGCTCAGAAAAAATATCATATAAAGACTTTTATTTTGACTTAAAACAACCTGACTCTTTTTATTATACTAACATTGACAAGTACAGAATTTATAAAATCTGTGAAATAGAAAAGACTGACTTAACATGCATTTTACATAGCAACTTGGTTTTAGATTTACATCCATACTATACATTTCCAATTGACTCATCACTAGTAGGAATTTTTTATTCAGATAGCTTTAAAATAGAATCAACAAAAGAGCAGCTTTCTATTGAAGAAATAACAGGCAAAATGTGCCATTTTGTAGTTGAAAATAAGCATGTGTACATTCCTTTAATACATTTTTAGTATATAATTATGGCACAAAATCAGTACAACAACCTATTTAATCTGGAGCCCAATAACAACAATAATATGTCACAAAGTTTGCAAGGTATGTATTTTGCATTTTCCATGAAAAAATAGTCCTTATAATTTCTAACATTTATAGAGATCTTAAAAAAGCTGAACGGTTTAGAAGAGCGGCAAAAGGTTATGGAAGAGCGCCAAAAGACCATATTAGAGCGGCAGATGAGTGTGCACGAGCAACTTTCATCTAAATTGGACCGACTTACTCTGGACGTTATAGCCTTAAGGAATGACTTTTGCGCAATAAAAGGGAAATCTTTCGGAGACCGTAACAGAAAGATATCGATTATACCCACAGCACCATTTTCTTTAGCTGATGACTTGGAAGCGTTCGAAACTACTATTCAGGATAAAGAAGCATTTAATCAACTTGTAAGTCTCGGTCATCTTTATTTATGTTTATCATTGAAAGTTATTTTTTTTTCTTTGATAGGTGAACAATTTCGAAGAGCTGAATGAAAAAGGATTCGAAAAATTTATTCGGTTGTGTTGGCGCAAAATTTTTGTGGATGAGTTGGCTGAAAAGTATTCGTGGAGAGGAACGAACACAAAACAATGCATACGAGGATTTTCGCTCACCTTAGCCATTCGAAGTAAGAATAATAAACATATTTTATTAATGTTAATTTTTTTAATTTTATTTTATTGCTTAATGGTTCATGATTGTATTATGATTTTTAGTGTTCACTTGCTAAGGACACGCGTCAAACTTGCTACAATTCCTTATGCACTAGACGTAATCGGCATTTGAATAACACTTTGAGCAAAAAAAAAAATATTTAAACTCTGACAATAATCATTATTTTTTATTTCTATTTAGATTACTTAAATCATAATGATTATATTTCATGAGTTTTATACTAAAAATCAAAAAATAATCATTAATAATAGCAATAAAATAAAAATAAACAAAAACGCTCAAGGAAGAAATGAATGCAATATAATAACATTGTATAATATTATAGTCAAGTTTTTCAAACGGCCACTCCAAATTCATGAGTTTTTTTGGATAAAAAATGTACAAATAATCATTATTTATGTAAAATTGACAATAATTCACACTCTAATTATTTTAAATTACAGGTGCTTTTAAAAAGAAGTTCCCTAGCATGGAAGAAGTGGACTTCGACAAGGTATCGCAAAAGTTTTTCCAATATGCTCATGACAGGATTTCAAAATTAACAAATAGCGCCACAAAAAAAATTAAGGTGGATGATTTAAATGTATCAATAGATTAGTTTAGGTTTAAATAATATAATTAGTTTTTTTTTATAATGAAATGAATAATGAAATAAAAGAAAAATGAAAGATTTAAATATAATTAATATGTTAGAATTTTAAAAGCAATTTATTTTTTAATTTATTGAATTAAAATAATTAAAATGAATATTAATAAATAAAAAAAAAATTTTATTTGTGTTTTAATGTAAAAAAAATTTTGGAACGAGTGAAAATGAAACTCGTAAAACTTTCGCGTTGACATTCGCGCGCGAATTCGCATACGAATGTTCGCGTACGAATGTTCGCCTGCCACAAACTGAGCGACACAAGTATCATAAACGAACGTTTGGCGAATTCGTAAACGAAGGTTTTGTTCGCTTTTTATTCGCTTTGAGGTTCGCGCGCGAATTCGCGGGCGAACTTTTGGGGGGGACAACAACAAAAAAACAATATAAATTATAAAAAAAAAGAATAAAAAACAATTTGAACAAAAAAAAAAAAAAAATATATACAAAAAATTTCAAATTATGTAGGGGGGGAGAATGGGGGGTTCTGAGCCGCTGGGGGTTCTGAGCCACTCGAATATTGGCCCAAAAAAAAAAAATTTTAACTTTTTTTTTTTTTTCTTTCCTCCTTCTTATTACCTAACTTTTGGCAAGCAACCTATCAGTCTACACCTTATTTATTTTTTAACCTCTACACAACTAAACTAATTTTTTTAAAAAAAATTTTTTTTCTTTTTTTTTTTTTATTTTTTAAAAAATATTTTTTTTTGCGAAAAAAATAAGGATGAGGGAAAATATTTTTGGTCAATTGCCTTTTTGATAGAAATATGTTTTTTTTTGTAACAATTTCTTTTTGGTTATGTGACGTCACCAAAAAAAAAGTGAGAATCAACCCCTGAGCCACTTTGAAAAAAAGTCGGTTTGACTTTCAAAGAGAATATTGCAATGACGCGCAATAAAAAAAAAGAAAAACTCTCCAAAGAAAGAAAAAAAACATTGAAAAAGGCAAACTAAAGAACAGCCACAAGCAAAAAGTGCTCGTATATATAAAAAAAAAAAGCCTGATGCCGTCAATCAATTTGCACTCTTCATCAAGGCTGCAAACCTCTAAAATTTTGCAGAAGGTTCGGTCCAGGGGTTCGAACCCGTTGTAAAGCCTAAGGTTCGGTTCGCGGACCGGTTCTCGGAACCCCTGAACCCAAGGTTTTGGTTCGAACCTCGGTTCGCTTGAACATAAAAGAATAAATTCGATTTATTAACACTTATTTTTTAAAATAATATTCTTCATGTAAATAATGCGATTTTTAATTATCAAATTCATTAGCTGACACTAACAGCATTTGAGAACCGCTTAGTTTAAATTAATAAGCATTTTTCTTAGATTGTAAAGTGTTGAAAAGGCCCGTTAAACTGATTCCTAAATTGCTGGAATAGCAAGTATAGTTAACGCAATATTTTTTAAGCCGCCTTTTTTCACATTTCTACTACTAATTGTGAATCCTGTAGCTTTAAAGAAGAAAAGACATTTTGAACTATCAAATGTTTTTAGCTGGAGCTCTTTTAAAGAACTCTGAATTAAAAAATCTTTAATAGTTAGTAAACGTTCGAATATTTTGTTAACCAAACTCAACCGAGTTCAATTTCAATTCAATTTATTTATAAGCAAAGATTTCATATAATGTTAATACGGAGAAGTGTGCGAACTCTGCTAATGTCAAACTAAACTGCCTAAAAACATCGTTATCTACTTAATTTTGAGCGTGTGCAGCACAACAAACTGTAATTATATAGTCCTCCAGGGAATTTATTGAGTTAACTTGGTCATCGTCCAAATCAAGAAATGCTTTTGAAGCACATGAGCAACCTTTATCCACACTATATTCTTTATAGTTGCATTCCTTTTATGCTCGGCAGTTGTCATTTAAAAGTTCTAATGCTAGATCCATATTCGTTTCTTGACTTCTCTTCTTGAACTTCTTGAATGATAGTCAGATTACAACGAATTTCTATATTGTATGTGTCGTTGAAAAAACTACTTTATTTGTTGAACCGAACCGAATTTTTCTAAAAAGTGGTCCGGTTTGGGTTTAGGTTCGAGGACTCAAAAATATTTGAGGTTCGGTTCATGGTCCGGTTCGTCGGACCCAAAAAACCCGAACCGAACCGGTTCTAAGGGGTTCGGTTCAGGACCGGTTTGCAGCCTTGCTCTTCATTGATATTTCTTAATTCAGAATATGAGAAAAATTGTTCATTTTTTCATTTAATAAAGAATAATGGCTTAAAAACACGTATTTTGAACTTTTAGATGGGTGGCTGACAACCCCCCATAAATTTTTGAAATGTCAAAAAATTACTTTTTTTCAATATGAAATGAAAAAAACACAAAATTGTTTTTTAAAACTAGTGATGAGGAATGTTTTGTGCATCTTTTACCTAAAATACAAAATTTACAGAACGAAAAAATATTGATTTTTGGCGAAGTTATGCTCGAAAAACAAAACTATGATCACAACCCCCCACTCTCCCCTAATTAAATTCACCCCCAAAATTCAATAACGAAGTATGTATACAATTTCTTATTCAATTAAGTAACAACAAAAACAACAATTTAAAGAGCATATTAAAGAATGTCTACATTTTGTATTCCATCGCAGCATCAATAAATGCAACAATTTGACAAGCCAACGCAGTGCAAATTTAGTATGTATACACTTTTTCGACGCAACAACAACAAAACAGCAACAAGAGACTATCGCAAAATCCTCACAAACGAGCTCACATGTGAGCAAAGAACGGGAACAAAAAAATATGACTGTCGGATTTGCTTTGGAGTTAAAAAGTTCTTTTGTTCTCTTTTGTTTTGTTCGTCAAAGTGTTCAGACGCGTGCGCAAGTGACTAAGGCTAATAAAATTATTTTCTACTGACAAGAAAGTGATTTATCGAGAAAAGCAGAATGCCGCATAAAAGAAAAACCCGTCAATATATTTGCTAGGCTCGTAAAACGAGCTGCAGAAAACGAGCTGAAAAAAATTGAAATACAGAGTGAACATGAAATAAACCCATTACTTGCATATAGCTATGGATTTGCTTCTATCGCACATTCCAGTCCAACCGATTTTTATACTTGCTTAGCGCAGTAGTTGTCTGCTAATAATGTCAGCAAGACATGGGTGAAAAAATTCCTGCCTTACCACTAGATGTACCTACTTTAAAATGCACTCCACGCGGTATTTTGAATCGAATTGTAGCGCCAGACGAGTATGTGCGCCACTGGATAAAATAATAAATATTTCAATATAAATATTACCAAATATTAATTAGAGCTTTTATTTCATGGAGTGAAATACCACTCAGGCTTTTATTCGTGCAACTTTTGCATTCAGAAGGGAGAAAGTTTCAGTATGATAATTTTCAGGAAATCGTGTAACCTACCACGAACTAATGATATATTAAGAAATCGTCTTCAACCGAAGCGACACAACATACAAGGTAAACTTACTCTGGAAAACTTGTCAATTGATATGGTAAATCAGTTTCCGTTGGATTATATGCACGTGGTTTGTCTTGGCTTCATGAAATCGATTCTAGTTGCTTTAGCCAGACCAAAAGGACATACATTTTCTTTGAATCGTCACTCCATAACTTCTCTTAATAATAAACTGAAAGCCTTAAAAAAGTTTTTACCAGGGGAATTTAATAGAGAAGTGAGAACTCTTGATAATCTTGACAGATTTAAGGCCACTGAGCTTCGAACCTTTTTACTATATACTGGGCCCATTGTTTTGAAATATATTTTAGATAATGATTTATATAATCATTTTCTACTACTCAGCCAAGGAATACTTCTTCAACACAAGGAGTATTGTGTCACACAAAACTCTGTGGCATCCAGTTTGCTAGATGACTTTGTAAGCCAAGTGCCGTCTTTCTATATGTTCCCAATGTTTACGTTCAATTTTCCTTGCTTAACACATTTAAGCAAACAAGCTCTGCAATATGGTTCTCTAGAGCAGCGATGGCCAGCGAGAGCGAGCCCAATAAGTGAGAGTGTATTAGTGTGCAAAGAAAAGCTCCGTGAATCTGCTACTAATCACTCGAACTCTGTCGAGCGAATGACGCCTTTTTGCTCTTTTGGTCTAAGCTTCGGCAATCGCTCGGGTCGTTACATGAGAATAGCGAAATGTTTTCGGCCCCGGGATGCCACCGAGGGTCATCGCTGCTCTAGAGACCATTAGTACATTTCCGTTTGAAAACATCCTACATGTTAAAAAAATTGTGAATAAGTCTGATTACACCTTGGACTAACTATACAACCGAACTGTCGAGCGCAGTGTTTTAAAAGACGTTCTCAAGGAAAAAACATTAAGTTTCAATGACTCCAATGGTAAAATTTCATATAATCACTGGTATTTTGATGGAAAAGATCGCGACTGCATTTATTTCGTAAAGGAGGGACACAAATATACAATATATAAAATTGTTGAAATAAAAAGCTAACTTCGTCTTTGCCGAAGTTTTTATACCCTTGCAAATGTTTTAATACATCAGAGTTTAAGAACGCCAGCATTAAAACAAACAATTTTTCTAAATAAAACCCACTTTGACCAATAAATCCTACGACAGCTATAAGATATAGTCATCCGATTTTGACAAAAACTTCAAAATCTTTGTAAAAGCGCATAATATTAATAATTGCTGAAGTGAGACACGTTAACATTAAAAACAAAAAAGTTTTTCTCATTAAAACCTGCTTTTCGACCGATACTTCCTATGACAGCTATAAGATATAGTCATCCGATTTTGACCAAAACTTCCAAATCTGTATAAAAGCGTATAATGTTAATAATCGCTGATGTGAGACACGTTAACACTAAAAACAAAAAAAATTTTCTCATTAAAACCCATTTTTCGACTGATAGTTCCCATGGCAGCTATAAGATATAGTCATCCGATTTTGACAAAAACTTCCAGATCTATGTGAAAGCGTATAATATTAATAATCGCTGAAGTGGGAGACATTAACACTAAAAACAAAAAAGTTTTTCTCACAAAGACCCACTTTTTGACCGATAGTTCCTATGGCAGCTATAAGATATAGTCAGCCGATCTGGTCGGTTCCGACATATTAGCAGTGTGCAGTAAAAAGAAGACTCTGTGCAAAATTTCAGCTCGATAGCTTTAAAACTGAGAGACTAGTTTGCGTAGAAACAGACAGACGGACAGACAGACGGACGGACAAAGCTCAATCGACTCAGCTCGTCACCCTGATCAAGAATATATATAGTTTATAGGGTCGGAAATGAATATTTCTATGCGTTGCAAACTTCTGGGCAAAATTATAATACCCTTGGCAAGGGTATAAAAACAATTTTGTATAAACTCCACCTTTGTTCCAAAACAAAAAAAAAAAAAAAAAAGAAAATATATCAGGAAATAATATTTCATTTTGAACCAAAAAACCAAAATTACAACCTTATTAATGGAATACATAAAGAAGACACTGGAACTAGGATTCATCCCACTAGAGGCCTTTACTTATCTGGATAAGCATCATCTATTGCAAAATAGATATTGTAGTCGCTAATTTTATAAATCGCAGGGCTACAGACAAAACATCAACACCAGAACAAACCGAATTCAGATTCGACACAAGTATATCTTCCAAAGACGTCAAAGCTTTAGAAACAATTAAGTCCAAGAAGTTTTGGTGGCGACAGGATTAGCCTAAATATGTATACGAACACATACTCTTAGTTCGGATTGATTCATTTAAATACAAATCTCTCATTTTTTCTTCAGGTCATGGAATTGGCTACCAATTCCGAAAAAAACTTATGTCAAATTCATTCGAAGCTCTTGACGACAGCTGTTGCATGATGATGTAGCAAACAATGCCCTTGGCGCGGAACCAAAATAAAAAATAGAGGAAAGCTAACTTCGGCTCGACCGAAGTTTATATACCCTTGGAGCATGATATATTTCTGCCAGTTTTTTATATGGCAGCTATACGATATATTCATCCGATTTTTTTCGACCGATCATTCCTATGGCAGCTATATGCTATAGTCATCCGATTTGGATCAGACTTGACAGAATTATGTGTTAGCATATCATATTGATCAGTAACGAGTTTGGGAGCGATAGCATTGAAAACAAAAAAGTTTTTCATACTAAAACTTTTGTTCAGATCTATCTTTTGTATGGCAGCTATACTATACAGTTGCCCGATTTGCATAAAACTTGCTGAAAGTATGTGAAATCATAAAAAACTTATAAATACGCGGTTTGGTAGCGATATCATTGAAAACAAAAAAGTTTTTCTCACTAGAACTAGTTTTTCAACCGATCGTTCCTATGGCAGCTATATGCTATAGTAATCCGATCAGGCCAGTTCCGACAAATGTGCAGCGTATTTGTACCAAAAGACTTCGTGCAAATTTTGGTTAAGATAGCTTTAAAACTGACGGAGGAGATAGAATAGAAACAGACGGACAGACGGACAGACAGACGGACGGACAGACGGACATGGCTATATCAACTCAGCTCGTCACGCTGATCAAGAATATATATACTTTATGTGGCCGGAGATGCTTCCTTCTATGCGTTACAAACATCCGGACAATTTTAATATACCCTCTCCAAGGGTATAAAAAGTGTGTTAGAGGCCTTTAGCCATACGCCGTAAGGGTTACTATTATAAATATAACATAAAATTCACAAATTTATACTGATTTTTATATTGCTTGCAGATGGATTCAAGCAAAAGTTCTCGCTTGAAGACAGCGATTTCGACCGCGTGTGCCAGAAGTACTTTCAGTATGCGCAGGAAAGAGTCTCGCGCCTGCGGATTTCCGGCGCAAAAAACAAACACAACTATAATTTATTTCATATTGCTAGTTATATTTATTCTTAGTTTTTAATTTTTTTCCAAAGAAGTGAACTATTTTATAATTTTTGAATCAAATTTCTTACAAAAAATGCCAAAGTAACATTAATTTTGAATTACATATAAAAAGGATTTTTTTACTGTGAATCATTATGTGAAAGAAAAAGTAAAAGTTTCGGAAACGCTATTATTTGCGAGTCTGTCGATACTGTTTGCGATACTTTTTTGAAATTCATATGGTATCACAGCAAATATTTTATTCGACTCGCTAGATATAACACAAAAGTATCAAAAAACGCTCACAAACGCTGTTTTTTGCGATTCGTTGGCGATATCTTTTGCGATACTTTTTTGATATTTTTATACGGTCTTAAAACTGAGATACTTTTTAATTATATTTTAAATAATAAAGTATCACAGTAAATATTGTATACGACTTGCTAGAAATATTACAATAGTATCGCAGAACGCTCGCTAACCCTATTTCTTGCGACTATCATAAACGAGACTTTCTCTGCCACTAACTGAACGACATATGAATCATATTTCTATCTTTTCCTGATCCGATTTCGAGAGTTTTGTCGGGTTAAGTATCGCAATTTACTCATTTGCGATATCGATTGCGAGTGTTTGGCCCGCTGGTTAACCAGCCTGGGTTTTTCGCGCGCGCCTTTTATGTTCTTCTAACTCTTTTTGCCTGCAAATCAGGATAAATCATGGTCGCCCATCCTCTCTCTCTCTCTTTACACATGCCTTGAATTTTTCGTTTGTCTATGTGGTTTTAACGCGCCTTTTTACATTTTCTCCCCGCGCCCCACTATACAGCAGCCCAGCCGACCAAAAGTTCGCCCGCGAATTCGCGCGCGAACCTCAAAGCGAATAAAAATCGAACAAAACCTTCGCTTACGAATTCGCCAAACGTTCGTTTATGATACTTGTGTCGCTCAGTTTGTGGCAGGCAAACATTCGTACGCGAACATTCGCATGCGAATTCGCTCGCGAAAGTTGACTCGAGCGTTTTACGTGTTTCAATTTCACTCGTTCTCAATATTTTTTGTACAATGAAACTCGAATTAATTGTAATTTTTTACAATAATATTTATTTAAATTCATCGCTTTGGCTCCCATTGCAGCTGCTTCCAGGCATTTCTTTGTGTAAAAGAGGTTGCTTCCTTTTGATTGGCCTGATTTAAACAATAAGCAATTAACAAATAGGCAACAGCACTTTGGACAATACAATTATGAACTTTAAACCACATAAAACAATAATTGTTAACCGATTAATTAATTGACGCTCGGCAGTTTGCTAAACCAAATTATAAATACCGGCCCATGGCGGAATTAATATGTTAATATAATTGAAAATAATGTTAATTTCACCATGCGCCGGCCTAACTATAGGAGCTTCAAAGACATACTGAAAATGCAAAGTCAAAGTCGACGGCGACGCGGCGTAGTTTTGGTTAATTTTCTACCTGCTGCAGAGAGAAGCAAGATAAAAGGGAACTCACCACGAGCTTCGCTAAAACTAAACAAAATACGAATAAAGTTCTTCGCAGAACTTTCGCTTGAAGCGAACCTTCGCTTGTGTGGGAGCTTGTGTGGGAGTGTACAGTGTTGAGTAGTGTGCGCACTGGATAAGGAGAGTCTCGCTCGGAAATCAACAAATCATGGGCGCCCATCAATATTCTTTAGCTACTTGGTTTAATAGGTGTAACTAACTTTATTGAATATACATAACTTAAATGCTAACAATTATGTAGAGTTGAACAGCGCGATGCGCAGCCAGCCACGGCGAGGGCCGACCAGACACTCCAAAAGGGCGCGTTAGGGATGGTGAACGGGTTGTCGTGCTGCTGATGCGATATCACCATTAATAGTGTGACCAGGGCTGCCACAATTCTATCTCACTAGCGCCCTCATCCTCTTATTGGGCGCGAAAACGATTTGCTCTCTGCAAAAGCAGCTGTCTTCGATAATGCTTTCACTACATATTTACGCACTTGTTGTTATAGCAACAGCCTGCTGGGATTTTTTGTGGTTTGCATTACTGTTAACAGGTGATTGGTATTAAAACTCGACTTTTCCTATATATTATCCAATCTTTTTTAAATTTTCACAAATTATAAATACTGTGGTCAAACATGTTAGTGAAAAGTATGAGCTCGATATCTGTGAGGTATTTAACATTTTTTATTGCGGGGGCGGGGGTGGGCGTGGCAAAAATTTGAAACAAACTCGATCGGCGTGCAGACAATAGAAGTCTACATGTCAAGTTTCGTTGTTCTAGTCTCTGAGATCTAGGTGTTCATACAGACAGACGGTCAGACGGACAAGGTTATATCGACTCGGTTGTTGATGCTGATCAAGAATATATATACTTTATATGGTCGGAGATAATTCCTTTTGCCTGTTACATACTTTTGCACAAACTTAATGTACTATTGTATATTATAATAATCAACTATGATGATGCAGGCCAACGAAAAACAAATAAAGAGCCTTGCTTTTAAGAATTTTGCACTAAGCGCCACACCTGTAAAACAAGCGAAAAAAGGTAAAAACGAGAGCGTAAGTTAAAGTCGGCTCTAACCGACTTCGATATACCCGTTACTCATGAAAAAACATGATCTATATCATTCTTTCGGCAAATCGATTCATTTTGCTAATTACTAACTATCTTTAGAAGGTACGAATCCTCTATCTTTAAAACTGTAGGAGATATAACTTTTTTCCAAATTGCGGGGGCGGGAGGGGGCGTGGCCAAAATTTGAAACAAACTTGATCTGCGTGCATATAAAAGAAGCATTTGTCCCATACATGACAAACCTCTATCTCTTACCATCTCTGAGATCTAGGTGTTCATACAGACGGACGGACGGACGGACGGACGGACAGACGGACAAGGCTAAATCGACTCGGCTGTTGATGCTGATCAAGAATATATATACTTTATATGGTCGGAAATGATTCCTTCTGCCTGTTACATACATTTGCACGACTTTAGTATACCCTTTTTACTCCACGAGTAACGGGTATAAAAAATTCACCTTGGCTAGGACGACTATTTCAGATGGAAATTTGTGTTAGGTGAAAACAAGCCATTTAAAGGCTAACTTACCACTGGGTGGTGCCAGTTTAAATGAAAAGAAGTTCTTTCAAAATCTGATGCGACTGTTGCGGCTGCTTAGACTTTATAGATGTTCACTTTAAAGAACTTTTTCAAAGGACAAATAAACAAATTTTTATTTTACTCAGGAGGATATGGCCGTCTTTGGCGATCCCTTGAATTGGAAAGATACACAGTTCTGCCACCGCGGCAAAAGAAAGTTCTTAACAGATCAAAATAGAAAGTCGGCATTATTAGATACACATTTCTCTCAGTTATATCAGCGAATAATGCTTACTTTTTATCAGGGAATCAAACTGAATCGAATTTCGGTTCTGGTTCCGCTTCTAGTTCGTACCGAAAGTCTGGAAGGCTCTGTTTTGGATCTATTTTTCTTCGGTATTCGGTTCCGTGCCGGTTCCTAGATTTTTATTTCGGTATTTTGGTATGGGCCGCTAAAATTAACGGAAAATTTTGAACGTTAGTGCAAACAAAGTAGGTTAGCCATCTATACACATGTATGTGTAAAATTATACGTTTTACGCTTACTTGGGTAGCTGGAAAAGCAATGACCGTGTTCAGCAGAACAACTTGTTCCATGATTAAGTATAAATTTGCAATAATCTTCCGACTAAACTTGAGTAATACGGCATCATAATAACCAATTTGGGGTATCATGATGCAGGAGCATGTATCAAAGAAATAGTATGTTACTTTAAAGTGATACTGCTCCCTCCAACAGCAAAAACTACTAGATGCAAACTAAGATACCTGTTCAGGGATTAAATATTCTGCTCAACAAGCCCAATAACGCAATATCTTTTGATAGTTCATGCAATTCTGGAAACTTTGTCGAATTTTCTGACCATCATTTATGTACATCATTTTTATTTTGTGAACGTTTAATGCTCAGAAAAACATTTTGTATTGTCCTCTTTCTTTTCATACAAATTCTTATATTGCATTATTTTCAAGAAGACTGGTCTCGAGTTTTCTTTTTGACTAAACAAAAGTCTTGCTAAGCCAGAATTTTATTTTTTTATTTGAGGCTTACAAAGTGCCGAAAATTCCTCCAAAACTAATTACTCGCTTTCAGTTTAGTTGTTGCACTCAGAACCGAAACTGTACCGATACAATGTTTTGGTTCTTTTCGGTCTATTCGGTTCTACAAATATCGGTTCTCGGATACCGTATGAGGGTGCAGATATTCGCTAAAAGACTAATTCGAATTTAATGGTCCCCAGTGTTAGCAGCGCTTCCACTCGACATCGGAGCTAATTAAGTTGAAGGCTCAGGGCCGTTTGAAGGTCAAGTTAATGCAGCTGAATAGCTTACAAAAGCTTTGTTCCCTTGGGTCGGCCGAAGAAAAATTCTAAGCAGCACTTCAATTGCTATTGAAACCTAACAGCGCGCAGAGGCATTTGTCCTGACAAAAAGGTTTTTTTTCGATCAACCACTGTTTTGCATTTAATTTATGTGAGCCCCTCGTGGCTTCATCTCTGGGGATCAATAAGATCTTGAAGTGTTTAACCACCTCTGCATTTTAATAATTAATAAGTGCAACAAGTGCTTTGCTACGGCCAGTGGTACGTGTGTACATATGTATAAGTGAGATTTAATGTTAACCCCAAAATTTTTCTCCAGAGCCTTTAACAGGTCTCGATAAGTGTGCTGAGCCACCTACGGATTCCCAAAGCTACTGGCAGCGGAATTGGTTTTTAATTACCTTTTAACTGGCATTCGCGACTGTCTTTGTCGCCCCAAAATTTTGACAGACGTCTTCAGCGGCAGCACTTACAAAACCATAGTGGGTTTCTGTGACCTCTGTTGGTTTTTGCCTTTGCCTTCGATATGGTTCGGGAGATTAGCCAAGACGATATCTAGTACCTACATATCGGTGGACTCATGCTTAAGTACGGCATAGCCGTGAAGAAACTGTAAGACGTTCTAAAATTAGAACCAAGTCATATGTACCGGTCTGTATTGATTTTAAATTATAAGTTTCACAATCAATAAATACATATGATTAACATGCGTTCTTCACGGCCCACCCCTGGCTACGGGGCCTGATGAGCAGGTATGATACTTTAGTAATAATTAAATTCATAATAATTATTGCCCAGTTCAAATTTGGTTCAAATCTCACGATGTTTTGCAGCTTGCTTTAAAAATTGCGCTCAATCATTGATGGGAAAATTATTCAAATTTCATCCGATTACGCATATTTGTGTATCGACAATATGCGATACCTCTTGAAATAATAAAAATTAATTATTCAGGGAGCTATCGATAATGAGTTTTTTTTATATGGAGTTTTTTGATTTGGCAAGTCTTTGGTGGAAGTGTATACTACGCTTAAAATGGAATATATAACTTTTGAAACTATCACACAAACTTGAGTTTGAAAATTTAGTCTACGTATTCGTCTCAATATATTAATTATTCAATTTGCCCTTTTCTAGAGTGTGGACTTGAATTGGACCGCCCTAATTACATTTCTTCCAGAGACGAAGAGCAGATTTTTCAGGAAATAGAATTGTAATGTGTGTTAGAAAAATATAGTTTCGATTTTATAAAAATAAATTACAAAACTGGTACTACAAATAATAATACCCTTTGATACTTCAAACACATATCATTGATATTAGCCAATATCAAATTGTTGATCTGGAAAAATATCACTTTAATATGTTCGGTATTTAAAAGTGATATATTCGAACATATCATCTGGGTATTTTTCAGATGAAGGCCGATTTGATACTAAAAATATCAGATTGGTACTAAATATCCTGATCCTTTTTTGTGTAACACTAAATTCGGCTAGTAGTACGAACGACGCAACTTTTATAACTTATATATAATGAATTATCCCCACCGGATCGAATGACGTTTCTTTTATTTGCTCTTAATGTCTTTCTTATGTACCCCCTTTTTTTGTATCTCTTTCCATTCTATTATATTGTAGTCGTGTCTTTTAGACGAAGCGGCGAACTTGTTTACCATTTATTATGTACAATAACGATCGTGGGCACTGGGGGTTTTCGCAAATACACCAATTTGATAATTACCGACTCTTTGGTACTCACTTCTGTTACGGCATGATAAATGAATTAGATGTGACTTTTTCAAATACATTTTATTTGTCAAATCGGGTCCATGAATTATCTAATGAGAATCAAAATACAAATGAGCGCAAAGTTTTTCATTCCATCAAAGATAAATACAATTTAAGAATCATGTTTATTCAAAATACTCTTAATCGGTACTGAAAAATGTTCAACTTTAAAATAAAAGTTCATATTTGATTCAATAAGACTCATTATATTGATGGTCCCTGGGTAGACAGAACATAAAGTATTACAATACATTAACAAATACGATGTTTGATTTAATGATCAAGTGATACCTCGTTAGGTTCGACTATGCACTCAGCATTACGGGATCGGTTCTTTGGCTATGCTTGTTTGCAGGTTCTATTAGTTGCCTGGGTTTATACATAAGCACTTCCAAATGCACTTTCTCTTTGGGGGATTCAGTTAATGGATGGCACAATTCAACTACACACTGTGACTAAGTAGTCTTGCCCTCCGCCGCCATCACTCCAGGATGTAGAATAGCCAATAGCCAAGGTTGAATGCGAAGAAACTAATTGGGAATATCATACGTGAGTACTTGTCAATGATATTTACGTCTTTGATCTTGGGAATGGTGGCCTTAATGGCTGAGGCGCTTTTCTTCAGTGCGTGCAACATACGTGGTCTTGCGGAAATGCCTGCACAAACGGAAACAAATGGATAAGATGCGAAATAAGATTAATTGAAATCATTCACACGCTTACCCCGCTGTCCGCGGTGACGCAGCTGGCTACGCCCGGTGCCATAGTTGCGAGTAATGCGAAAACTTGGCGGGAACTTGGCCAAGTCCATGGTTTCGGTGCCAATGGAGCCGAGGGTCGCATTATAGTTACCTTTCCGTAACGAAGGTATAGGGCTCATGCGTACGTCCTGCAGCTCGATTATGTCTTCTGTTGTTGAACACGTTTCGGATTTCTCACATTTGCCTGGTTCAGAGGGAGATAGAAATAACGGGAATAAAAATTTATTACACGGATGAAAAAAAGGGTACTAAAATTAAGTTTAAATGAACTCGAATTTAGTAATCGAAATCTTAAATAATCGTTCTTAAATTAAGTACGTTTTACTCAAATAAATCTAACGAGAAAGGCAAAGTTAACTTCGTCTGTACCGAAGTTTTGATACACTTGAAATAGCTTGTCTCAACGGTTAGAGACTTCGACCAAACTTCGCAGATCAGCTTAAAAACATTACATATTACCCATGACCGTGTTTGAGAGCAGTAATATTGAGAACAAAACAGTTTTTCTTACTAAAAACCATTTTCCGAACGAACATTTGTATGGCAGCTACAAGAAGTAGTCGTCCGATCCGGTCGGTTCCGACATATTAGCAGCGTGCAGTAAAAAGAAGACTCTGTGCAAAGTTTCAGCTCGATAGCTCCAAAACTGAGGGACTAGTTCGCGTAGAAACAGACAGACGGACAGACGGACGGACGGACAGACGGACGGACAAAGCTTAATCGACTCAGCTTGTCATGCTGATCAAGAATATATATACTTTATGTGGTCGGAGATGATTCCTTCTATGCGTTGCAAACTTCTGGGCAAAATTATAATACACTTTTCAAGTGTATAATAATAAATACTAACAATCTAACTACTAACTACACAGAAATAAATAGCACGTTCATAAATCATTACCAAATGGTCATGATTTTGGTCTGTTTTTTCCGTTCATAAAACAGGACAAACAAAAAAGTGTTAATGAAAATAGAAACATTTAAGGGGGTATTCTCCATGTCGAGGCTGTTTTATGGACCTTTTTTAAAAAAATCTTATTTGAAAACGCAAAGAGTTTTTCCAATTCTGTTTATTTTATTATGTTACAAACAGATTAAAGTCAACAAAAATATTTTTACTGCTTCGATGCGAGGGCTGTACCAAAAGTTATCGGCCGTCAAAGTGGGTGTCCAAAAAAAAGTTATAGTGCTGGCGGCCATGATTCCACGTCTCCAAGATGTTTGAAATGAAAAGTAAAAACGGGGTTATAATCAGAATAGATGTAATTCTGGTCTAAACCTCGAAAAAAATTTTGTGATTTTTTTTGACAAAATGGCGGCCATTAAAAAATGAAAAAACCATTTTTGGGCTTTTTTTTTGTAGTTTAGTGTACAAAAAAAATAGTAAAATTTTTTTTAAAATTATGATTGAGGTTCAGACCAGAATGGTGACAATTCTGCGTCGATTTTAGTTTTAATCTTTAAAATCGGTTCAGTGTAACTGGAGATATCATGGCCGCCAGTTCGAAAAACGTGGTTTCGAGATAAACGCATTTAAAGTTTGAAGTTTCTTATTTGGGAAAATGACAAAATAAAATCAAAAATGAAAATATGCTGTTCTAGAATGGTAATAATTCTGCGTCGATTACATATTATTTCATCAAAATCGGTTTAGTAGAACTGGAGAAAGTGGCTTCGCAGTCCGAAAAAGTTGCTTAGAAAGTACCCAAAAATATTAGAGATATTATATACCTACAGATATTCGTCGGCGATGCCAGCTGCATTCAGCGGACCTTCCTCATTTATTTATTTATTATTACTTACTTACTTCCTAGTGCTACAAGTTGCATGAAACTTATGATTAGGGCACTAGTCACAAAAATAAAGAATTCACAAGAAAAAAAAAAAAAAAAATAAAAAAATAAAATTCTAATTGAATCCTTAAATCTAGATAAATGACACATTAATATTAAGAAAAAAAAAACATTGAGTGAAACAAATTGATATTAATAGTAGCTTTTTCTAATGTGCTAAGTTTTATCAAATATTGAGTTGATTTTGGATGTGTGCAAATAGTTTAACTCGAAATTGAGGTGCGCTTCTAATTGTCTTTAAAACATGCGACAGATTGTTCCATAGGCGAACAGCATATATATAAAAATGTTTTTCGGATGAGGATAACTGATGTCTTAAGCAGACAATATTATTAGTACGTCGTGATGTAGAGAATTGAAGTTTTTCATAGAGGTACTTTGGTTCTTTGGTACTAATAAGCTTATGTAAAAATATCAATGCTCTGTATTGTATCCAACTATCTAAATTGAGGTCAAAAAGCTTTTTGGAGAAATTCGAAACATGGTCAGTTAGCTTTAGGTCAAAAACGTATCTAGCTATGTTGTTGAAGGCCACGTCCAGCTTTTGTTTGCTAGCTGCATCACAGTTGCCAAAAATTTCCACTCCATAGAAGAGACAGGGTGTCAAACAGGTCTTAGCTATTCACATTCTAATATGAGTAGGGAGAAAGTGCTGTGTGAGATAAAGTAGTCTGAGTGATCCGTATATTTTACCTGTAGCCTTGATTATATGATCACTCCAGGAAAGAGTTTGATTTTGCGTTATACCCAGATTGCATACTTTTTCTACATATTCTATTGTATTGTTCTCAATTTTTAATTTTGGCAAGTCTTCTGTTTCTAACGCTTTTTTGTATATTACAATACATTTCGAGTTTAAACCTAGTCCATTCTTGTTTGACCACACACTAACTTTAGATAACTCACTGTTGGACACAGAAACACATTCATTAATTTTGGACAATGGACGACAAACATACATTTGAACATCATCAGCGTACATATAAACTACAAATTCTGACAAAACATCTGGGAGATCATTTACGTAAATAGAATATAGCAATGGACCAAGAACTGATCCCTGAGGGACTCCACGCTTAAGGGACAGAAATGACGAAGAGACGGACGATGTAACAATAGCTTGACGCCTATTGGTTAGGTAGGATCGCATTAGTTTTTGTGCAGTATTCGAGAAACAATAGAGATTTTTCAGTTTAGCGCATAATATGTCATGGTTGACGGTATCAAAAGCTTTGCTATAATCAAGCAGTGTCAGAAGAGTAACGTTACCATCATCCATATTCTTTCTGATGTCCTCAACTATATTTAGTATAGCTGTCGTGCAGCTCCTATTTTTCCCAAACCCGGATTGATTGTCGCTCAGAAGGTGGTTGCTAAGCATAAATTCGTTAATTTGACTGGCCATCAAATTTTCGAAAACCTTTGCAATGAATGGTAGAATTGAAATTGGCCGAAAGTCTCCATTAGTTTTTGGAATAGCCAGTATTTTTGCCAATTTCCAACTGTCTGGAAAAACCGAGGTAGTCAGGGCGGTATTTATAATGTGGGTAATATGGGGTAGAATTCCAGGTAAAATGATTTTCAAGAATGTTGGACTTACTTCATCCAGGCCTACTGCAATAGATTTTACTTTAAAATAGACGCTAGAACATCACATTGACTAACACATGCAAAATTAAAATTACTATCACATATGTTATAAGGTACGCCATAAACACAATATTTATTCGATGTACATCAGGATTTGGTCAGTAAGTTGTTCGGTAAACGTAGGGTGGGGTGCGGAATTTTTTAAAAATATTTTTTTTGTTAATTTGGCAGCTAAACTTTTCTTTTAGCTGCTCGAAAAGCTTTTTTTGTTTTTTTTTATAGGCTTTCACAAATTTTTCATTTAAGGGTATCATCAGTCTCTACATGGGGTGAAGTCTTTTGTTTCCCTATCCCAAGTTCTTTAAGGTCTCTCCACCTTTCTCGTGTAGATACTGTTTTCACGAGCTTTTCACTGTAGAATGAGCGTTTGGCATTCTTTATCAGCTTCACAACATTTGTTCTCAGATGCTTAAACTCTGAATAAAGAATTGTCGTTTTAAACCTCTTCCTCTTATTGCTGATTTTATCCCATCATTAAACCAGGGTTTCGCCCTCGGTTTGATAACTTTAGTTTTTATCGGTACTCATGAATTGAACAAGCTTAATATGTTAGTTTGCAGTTTTTCAACCTGTGAGTCAACTGACGTCAAATAAAGGATTGCATTCCAGTCATCATTACAAAATTCAACATTTAAATGGTCATAGTTAAAATTTCTATAGTCTCTAAAAGTTATTGTACATTCACTAACATTCAAATATATGTCATAGGTCATAAACAGGAGGTCGTGCTTTGAAAAACCTGGCACAGTAAGCTGGTCATATAATAGGATTTTATTGGTGTCATTGACAAATATTACGTCAAGTAAGCTGCTACAGGTGCTAGTAAAATGTGTTGGATTTGTTTGATTAGCTAGTTCTAAGCCAAGCGATGCCATGGAGTTACTTAGGTGGTTTTCAGTTAGAATATTGCTATTAAGATCGCCCATAATTATTACATCATTATACCTCAGGGTCAAATCAGACAACACAGAGACAAAATCACAGTAATCAATGCTACGATGAGGACGATAGACACAGCCTAGGATTAATTTGTGCTCATACTTAGAACCGCTAATTTCCAAAAAGAGGTACTCGATTGCACTTCCCTGATTATGCTTACAAATAAGATTAGCCTTTAATTTGTTGTTTAAATAAATTGCCACACCCCCTGCATGGCCCACACGATCACTACGAAATAGATTATAACCATCACAAGAAACTACAGTATCACACATATCAGACAGAAACCACGTTTCGGAAATACAAATAACATCAACATTTGACTTAACAAACAGAAATCTAAATTCGTCTATTTTTTTTATACTCTGTACCGAAGGTACATAGAGAATATAAGTTTGTGCAAAAGTATGTAACACGGAGAAGGAATATTTCCGACCCTATAAAGTATTTATATTCTTGATCAGCATCAACAGCCGAGTCGATATACGAGTCGTCCGTCTGCCCGTCCGTCTGTCCGTCCGTCTGTCCGTCCGTATGAACAAACGATCTCAGAGATGGTAAGAGATAAGGTTTGACATGTATGGGACAAATGCTTCTTATACTTGCAGGCGATCAAGTTTATTTTCAATTTTTGCCACGCCCCCTCCCGCCCCCGCAATTTTGAAAAAACGTTATATCTCCCACAGTTTTGTAGATAGATGATTCGTACCCTTCTAGAGATAGTTAGTCATTAGCAATATCTATCTATTTGCCGAAGAAATGATAAAGATCGGATGAGCGGTTCTCAGTTATGAGAAAAAAGTGTAATAAAGACACCTCCCACGCACACGCAAACAACACCGCTTGCATGCATCAAAGAGAGAGAGAGGAGAAAAATTAGAGATGAACACAGTGGCAGCGACGCATTCAGCATATACACCGGGTACAGAGTATGTTATAGTCGGGCTTGACCGACTTTCTCACTTGTTTTTACCAGACTTTGAGCATTGATATGGCACATATTTAGCCCTATGTGTTGTCTGCCTAAGACTCTAATCATTGAATAGCTGTTCGCACTGGAGTCTGTCACCTGAAATTGCATTGCAACTTTTGTTTACCTACTAGAAGCGCACTCTTAATTAATATTTAAATGTAATTGAAGTCCCTAAGATGCACACAGAAATAGTGAACGCACATAACTTCACACATGCTCTTAAAATTTAAAATAATGAGTAAATAGTTGTGAAAGCAAAAGATTTTAAGAGCGAAATAAGTTACGCTCAACAGGGGCTGGATCAAGAGCAGGAGATTGTACCGCTGGTGAAGCGACTTCTAAAGCTTTAAGCTCTTGCATGCTCTTTATGCATTCATATTCGCTGCCTCCCCTCTTCTTGACGTGCAGAACTGCATTCCGCGTGAAGACAGCCGTCAGGGCCTTGAGCTTTTTCAATCTCATAGCCTCTTTGAAAAGTTCATAGTTGGTTTTAGACAGCTGTTCGTTGATGTAGAATGCTGCCTCAGAGTCCATACCCAGCATATTAAGTGTCAAAGCTTGATTGGAGCTTCGCCTGTAAGCTCCAGCCGCACGCAATAACTTTTTCTTTTCTTGCACACTCTCAAACTTTATGATTATGATTGGTCCAAGGACTGGGTGTATTGGACCACGGGGCTTTATGCGAAATATCTCACTAATATTCGGTGGAGGGCTGAGACCAAGTGAAAAGAAGAGGTGATAGAATAGGGTCTTCAGATTCTCGTCCTCCATAAAGGGTACCCCGTGCACTCTCACATTAGCTGCTATGTTTGCATTTGCTTCATCTGCAAACCTGGCCTCCAGTTTTGCCTCCAGCTCTCCTACCTTAGCCCGTAATGCCTGAACGTTTACCGCTTCCAGAGCGTGCACACGCCGGGCCAGTTGCTCCAGCTCTCCAACAAGTCCACTCATTTTAGCCTCCATTTCATGCAGGATCCGCTCCTCAGCCTCCCGCATGCTGTTGCTAATATGAAGCGCCTGCTCAGCAAAACGTTGATTAATCAGCTCAATCAATTGGGGCGAAGGGGTATCAGAAGTGCGACCCGCCTTCAGATCGATGGACGAATCGCTTCGTACACGCTTTGCTTCAGCTGACGAAGGTTTGGTCATTGTCCGTCTCTTGTTTTGACGTTGCTTTGGTTTATGTTAGTGTTATTGTTGGTTTGATGGAGTTCGATGCACTCTCTCGATATTCACAGAAAGAGAGAATAGAACAACAAACTGTTTGATGGCCAAAGGTCGAAGTTGCGCGCGCACAAGCACCCAAACAATGTTATGTTTGCTATATTGTTTGTTTATTATTATTGTTGATTGCACTTGCTATGAAGGTTTGCACATACAAAAGCTTTGCCACGGCACTTATTGGGAATCCTGCCCAAGAAAGCTATTTAATTGTTTATTGATTTGTTCGTAACTTTAAATTTAATAAGGAGCTCTAAACTCTGCGACTGTTTTGTTCGACGGTCGAAGTGTATTCTCAGAATGGTAATAATTCTGCTTCGATTACATATTATTTCATCAAAATCGGTTTAGTAGAACTGGAGAAAGTGGCTTCGCAGTCCGAAAAAGTTGCTTAGAAAGTACCCAAAAATATTAGAGATATTATATACCTACAGATATTCGTCGGCGATGCCAGCTGCATTCAGCGGACCTTCCTCATCTTCAAAACAACTGTTTTCAGGATCAGCTCCCTCTGTTCTACCGTAGAACTTCTACGTGCCATTCTGCCTTCTTTAGATACGGCCGCAGCTCTAGTTTCTGAGCGGATTAATCAGTCTGAGCATTGTGCAGCATAGCCATCGATAATGATCGATTAAAAGTCGATTAATAATCGATATCGATCTGAGGCGTCAACATGTATCCATACAAATTAATAACCAGCCGATATTTCGCAGCTTTATTTACTCGAAATTTATGTAGTCAAAAAATTATTGTTTTAGCAAAGACATTGTTGAACTAAAAAGGCTATATCTTCTAAAGTATTTCGAATTCCAAAAAAAACTTTTGGGGCTATATTCTTAACTATCCAAGCTATAAAAAAACGCAACAAAAAAAAAAATCGAAAAAAAAAATTTGCACATGGAGAATACCCCCTTAATAATTTTCATGTTTTCAGTGCTTATTAATTTATTTTATTTTTAGGACCAAAAAAACTGCATTGCTAGAAAAATAGACAATGCACACTGGTTCAAATGCCAAAACTTTTGGCAGAAATTCAATTTTTTTGAAGAGTTATGGAAAAACCATATTTTTTCCAATAGAGTATTATCTAAGGCAGTTGAAAATCATATTGGTACAATTGAATTTGAAGCACTGCGAATTTAGGCAGCCCTGGAAGTCAGGTGTTCGTTTACAGAAACTTTTACTTTGTTTGCCTTGCACATAAGAGCATATTTCAAATCAGAATAAAATAAAATCTACGTCGAATATTGAAATAAATCAAAATGGAAAACAAAGTTTAAGTATATTAAGCAGGGCTGCAAACCTCCAAAAAATCAGAAGGGGTTCACTCCGAGGTTCGAACCCGTGAAAATTTTTGGGTTCGGGTTCGCGGAGCGGGTTTGGAAGGTCCTTCGAACCGCGGTTTGCATATTTTTGTATATTCGAGAATCGAGGAACATGTTTGTAAATTCAATTAAAATTAAATTCATGGTATGAAAATTAAAAAGAAAATTAAACATTTGTTCATAAAATTTTAAAGGCTTGATGTTTTTAATATAATATTTTATCTTAGTTTTAGTAAATCATTAATATGTCTTCTTTAGAAATTTTAATGTTTCTTTGCTTTTGTTTTAAGGTTAAAAATATTTGGTTTTTGATGGTATCCAAAATAACAGAAGTTAGAATTGTAAATGTAAAATTGGCTATATAGCCTCTCAATCTCTTGGCGCTGTTGAGGTAAAATTGGTGTGATGATAGGGTCCGAACGACGGCAAATTTTGAGAATTTGCTGGTTACAGCGCCATCTGTCATCAATGGCTGGTGAAGGTGACCGTATGTGTAAGGCTATTTCTAAAGAATGAAAAACTGGTATTATTAGATGTTCCGAGTCCACCTCCCGCCCAGCAGCATTGACCATTGATATCTTTAAAACGACGTGCTAAACTAATTTTAAAAATTGACTTTTTCTCAGCTTGAAAGCCTCCGTCGAACGGTATCAACCTCATTCCCCCCAAGATGACCCAATATTTGTTGAACTGTGTTATTGCTGTTTTTATTTTGTAGTTCTGAAGGTAAATGTGTTTGGGCGGTCGGGTCGGGTTTGGAGGGGGCTGATGGGGTTGGGGTGGTTTACCAGTTTGTGTATTAAAATAATACTATTTACATTGAAGATTTATGAGAGGTATTTCGGAATTTATTGAATTCAAAGACATTGGCATTTATGGGGCGGAAGAGAGGGCGCATTCCGATCGGTCTAAATTTATTCTCAAGCTATGACCATAAAGTGTACCAAGTTTCAGGTCTGTAACTACATTTTTCTAAATTCTGTCAAAATTTTTTACATTTGGACCAGTGTGCAATGTTAAAAACACCTAAAAAATAAGGTAAACAAAAACTGTGCCTCGACAGAGACTTAAACCCACGACTTCGGCGTTTTAAGCGAATGCCTTGCCGCTGGGTTACAAGCAGAGTATCGTAATGCTGAGCTAAGCACTTAAATCTTAAAGATTAGTATACATTTCACAAACTTAAAGTGACAATTCTTTTGTTGTTTATAGGTAATCTGGTCACATTGCTAGAGCGTTGTTTTTGGTTTAACTTTAGATTATAAGTTTCACAATCAGCAAATACAAATGATTAACATGTGTTCTTCACTGCCCACGCTTGGCTACAGGGCCAGATCAGCAGATATGACAATTTAGTAATGATTAAATTCATAATTATTCCACAGTTTAAATTTGGTTGGTTTTGTAGCTTGCTTTAAAAATTGCGATTAATCATTGATAGGCAAATTATACAAACTTCACCCGATTAAGCATAATTGTGTATCGACAATGTGCGATACCTCTTTAAATAATCAAAATTATTTATGTAGGGAGCTATCGATAAAAATACAGAAAATACGGTTCTAGTATTTGATCGGTATTTAATTTGGGCCCTTTTGTTGCTAACATGACGTCGTCCATGTGTTTCAGTCTTCGAGGTCCTGAGTTTATTTTTTTTATTTAATAATTTTTATTTTAATAATTCCCTCGTTCCTTACTTTCTAACCCTGCCCTTCCAGAGAACCTCCCTCCATCTATCACAAAATATGTTTAATATTTGTTTTTTTTTCTGGATGTATATAAGACAATCCCAAATTGTTCATGTGTGAGAACCAAATAATATAGCATAATGTGAACGAATTTTTATGAATGGCGAAAAAGCATGCTTAGTAGACTATCGTCAACAAAAGTTTATGATTTTGTTACAATTTGAACGGATATTTTTCTCTGTGTACTAACAAATAACAAAAACAAACCCCATCTCCACTACACACCTTTTTGATATGTGTGTATACAATTAAGAACTCGTATATGTTAGAGCTGGTGGATAGTTCATGCGTGCGAGTCAGACTGTTTAGTAGTAGTAGTAGTCATTATTCTCATCGCTATTTTCTTGAAGGTTGCGTATAGGTACAACTTGATCTGCATGCAAGTATAAAGAACATTTGTTTCATACATATTAAACCTCTATCTCTTACCATCTGTAAGATTTGTTTGTTCATACGGACGGACCGACAGACGGACAGACAGACGGCGGACGGGCATGGCTAGATCGACTCGGCTGTTGCTGATCAAGAAAATATATACTTTAAAGGCTAGAAATATATATACACACTTTTGCACAAACTTAATATACTCTATGTACCTTCGGTACAGAATATATAAAATGTATGTTAATTGGTAAAACCTTTATAACATTTCATTCAAATTTGGAAGCTATAAGATATAAGATATTGATATTTTGAATATATTATATTCGAGCTCAATTATTTATCTTAATTACTTACTTACTTACATTACTTATCCTAAAAATCCTCATATTCTTGTTTTTAGAAAAGTATTTCTTAAACGTTTTCTTCTGGTCTGTTCTCAATTCCACTTCGGTTTTCGTCAGAGCTCGCAAAATATGGTCAGCAAAATTTTTCTAAATATGGTCAGCAGGGAAAAATTAAACAGACTCGCCCACTCTCTCAACAGAACACTAGATTTTGTTATTCTTGTGTTTTCTGTCTCATAGTAATCGATGAGAGAAACACATATCAGTTTAATGGGGATAACTTCGTTCTGGTGTCAGCAGCTGAGCATAAGCAACTGAGCAAATCGAGCCAAGTGTCAGGGCAAAGCGTCTTTGTGTTGTTGCGTTACACAACCACTTTGGCCTACTAGGACTAAAATTTGTTTGAAAATATACATATTGGATGTCTTATATGCTGTCCTCACTACAACTGCATTTTGCATTTTGGGCAAAATGCACATTTCTCCCCATTCAATATTTTTCGGCCACTTGAGATACCAAAAAAATGCACTTTGAGAAAATGTACAATACTCGATAGCCATTCGATTTTTCGATAGTTTCTATTCGATAGTCGATAATTTTTGGCTAGTTGGCGAAGTGGTCATCACTACTTAGGCGGCGCAAAATGGCAAAAATGTAAAATTTTTTTTTTTTTTTTTTTTTTTTTTTTTTTTTTTTTTTTTTTTTTTTTTCCTTTTTTTTTTTGCTTTGCAATAGGCACGAAAAAGAGGATGCCTTTCATTTCCTGGCCGAATGTCCAATCTTGGGAGAATTACGACTTGTGTATTGGCAGCAAACTTCTTTGAACACGACAGAAGTAATAGAAATTTTTAATGGGCGCAGTTGGACCACACTGGCCAGTTACATTTTCGAAGCGTTAAGATATAGAAAGCAAATCACAACCGAATTTTTTTAGACCTAAATTAAACAAAAACTAAACTGAATATATGTAATAATAGCAATAACCCGTCGCGCTTCGCTGCGCCTTCAACAGTATAGAACCAATGCACACCTACTTCCCATCCACATCCCACCCACTCACCACCCAATTCCCACCAATTTTCCACGCAAATTGCACCCTCATACCACCCACACTCCACCCACTTGCCACTCACATACCACCCACTTCCCACCTACATCCCATCCACTTCTCATCTGCATCCCATCTACATCCCACCCACTTCCCACTCACATCCCACCCACATTCCACCCACTTCCCATTCACTTACCACCCACATTCCACCCACTTGCTACCTTCATACCACCCACTTCCCGCCCACTTCCCTCCCACATCCCACTCACTTCCAGAACAACTTACCACCCACATCCCACTCATATCCCTTCCACATCCCATCCACATTCCAACCACTTCCCAGTGGTCATCCCGGCGGTATTTCCAACATCGGAAAATGAAAACACAAATGAATTCTCATTTTGACCTGAATTCTCGGTTTGACCTGACAAACCGAGTTTCAAGTCAATCGGGTGAAAAATAGTATTTTCCATGCAGAATTTTCGGGAATTTTTCCGAATGGTTGCGGATTTTCCGACATTGAAAAATCACATTTAAAACTATTTCGTATTCTGTCCTAAAAAACCGAGTTGCAAGCCAATCGGATGAAAAATAGTTTTTTGCATGCAGAATTTTCGTGTCGAATCATTTCGCGTACTATGCTTACAAACCAAGTTTCAAATCAATCGGATGAAAAATAATATTTTTCCCATACAAACTTTTCCAACGCTTTTCCGACTTTACCGGGTGGAATTTTCCAAATTTTTTTCTTAGTGCGCGCCAGCCTATTTTCAACGAAGGTCTATGCCAAATCTCAAACCTGTAGGATAAGACGTTTAGGCTGGGCGTTGATAATTGTCACCATATCAGTCGGGCGTACACATTTATATCTATACTAGCAAAAAGCCCGTCGCGCTTCGCTGCGCCTTTAACAGTATAGAACCAATATCAGAATCAGTTTAAAGTCAATTGTGAGAGTCAAATATTTACCGAACTTGAAATTATTCCTTAAATTTGTTTCCTCTGTAGAGCCCCGAAATCGAATCATACATACATACATAGGTTTGAAATCAACGGTTTACTATTTTACTTTTCTTTGTTACGACTTTGCTGCTGCGTTCTTCACTCCCCATCCACTTCTTACACAACTCCCACCCGTTTCGCATCCACATCCCTCCCACTTCCCGCCCACATTCCATCCACTTCCCGCCCACATCCCTTCCACTTCCCGCCCACATCCCATCCACTTCCCACCCACTCTACACCCAATTACCAACCACCCACTTCCCCCCAGTTCCCACCCACATCCCGCCCACATCTCTTCAACATCCTTTCCACATCCTACCCACATCCCTCCCACTTCCCGCTTACATCCCACCCCCATCCCACCCACTCTACACCCAATTACCACCCACCCACTTCCCCCCAGTTCCCACTCACTTCCCTCCCACATCCCGCCCACACCCCTTCCACATCCCTTCCACATCCCTCCCACTTCCGCCCACTTCCCGCCCACATCTCACCCACTTCCCGGCCCCATCCCACCCCAATCACTCCCCATCCACTTCTTACATAACTTCCAGCCGTTTCTCACCTACTTTCCACCCACTTCCCGCCCACATCCCATCCACTTCCCACCTACATCCCACCCCCATCCCTCCCACATCCCACCCACTCTACACCCAATTCCAACCCACCCACTTCCCCCCAGTTCCCATTCACATCCCACAAACTTCCCCTTCACATGCCTCCCACATCCCTCCCACTTCCCGCCAACATCCCATCTACTGCCCACCTATATACCACCCACATCCCACCCACTTTCCGCCTGCATCCCACCCACATCCCTCCCACTTCCCGCCAACATCCCATCCACTTCTCACCTACATCCCACCCACATCCCACCCACTTCCCGCCTGCATCCCACCCACATCACTCCCACTTCCCGCCACATTCCACCCACTTCAAACCGAATTTCAACCCAATCGGATGAAAAATAGTCTATTTTGTATGCAGAATTTTCCGGCAATCACATTTCAAACTATTTCGTATTCTATCTTTACAAACCGAGTTTGAAGCCAATCGGATGAAAAAAAGTTTTTTTCATGCAGAATTTTCCGGCCATTTTCCTCCTGGGCGAATTTTCCAAAATCGGGAAAACACGTGTCGAATTATTTCGCGTACTTTGCATACAAACCAAGTTTCAAGTGAAAAATAATATTTTTCCCATACAAACTTTTCCGACGCTTTTCCGACTTTTCCGGGTGGAATTTTCCAAAACCCCTTCTTAGTACGCACTTTCACCACTAACAGAAACTACTGTCCAAATTTCAGCTTTCTATCTGTTTCCGTTTAGGCTGTGCGATGATTGCCAATCAGTCAGTCAGTCAGGACACTCTCTTTTATATTTATAGAGATAGAAAACATTTCCTCCATGTAAATATTATATGACAGACGGCAAACTGCCAATGTCAAAAAAATGTTCTGAAATTTTTCAGAACAAATAAACTACTACTAAATTAACTCGAAACTAAGAGAATCATTTTTTTCTGAATAAACCCATTGAGAACTTTAAACGCGTTTTTCTCAAAATGGATTATTTTGAGTTATGCCAGTATTGAAGTAGTGAGCGATATATTATTCCTCAGCTAGTATTTTCGGAGGAATATTCCCGCTAAAGCGGGATAAAACAATTAAAAACAATTAAAAACAATTAAAATCCAGTCTATTGAAATTTATTTAGATGTTATTGGAATAAAATTTTTAAGTTTTCAAGAAGGAATTCCGTAATAAATGGTCGATCGAATGATCCATTAGTTTAGTTTATTAATTTAACATCCCAACGCTACAAGTCAGGGGAGACTTATAAATTATCGCGTTAGTCACAAAAGTTGAATTAATACATTGAAAGTTTACAAAAATCAGGACAAAAAATCTTAAAAATCTTAATATAATTGAATAAATAAGCTTAAAATCTATGATTTTAGTAAAGGTTTTTTCCTCGAACAAAAGAACACAAAACAGAATAAATAAGTCTAAGTCTAAATGAAACTAATTTAAGACAAATAACAAAAAAATTGAAGAAGTTTAATTTAATTTAATTTAATTACTATTTCACTTTTTTTCTCACTTAGGAGTCAACAACATTTTGCAGGTGTGCTATTACTTTAAGTTTAAAGTGCGTGGCATTAAGTATGGTTTTTAAATTATGAGGAAGATTATTCCAACTGCGATCAGCATATATAAAGAAATGTCTTTCAGAACTAGCTAGCTTGCATCTCGGGCAGATTATACAATATTATTCGTTCTTCTTGACGCACAGAATTTCAACATCTCATATAGATAATGAGGTTCATTTGAGAGAACTATTTTTTGTTGCATTATCAAAGCTCGTAGGGTTGTCCAGGATTGTAGAGTAAAATCGAATATTTGTATTGCAACGTCAGATATTCTATCGAAGCGGTTACGATCAAATATGTATCTAGTTGCTTGCCCGCGCTACATAATCAATGGGCGAATTGTCAATTACAAGTTTTGGCAAGCCGTTTGTATCAATAATTTTGTTACCTATTAACAAGCATTTTGATTTGGCTGGATTTAAGCAAAGACCATTTCTTTTAGCCCAATCATTGACTTTTAAAAGATCACTGTTATATACTAAGACACATTTCGTAAACTTGGGCATAGGATGACTGACATGTAACTGGACATCATCGGCATACATATGTATTTCACAGTCAGACGGGACAGATGACAAGTCATTAACATATACAGAAAACATTATAGACCATCTACTTTGCTTACCTAGTTTTCCACGATCACAGTCCTTTAGCTTTTTAATCTTCTTTTTGGCTCGCTTGCCCCAGTACGTGTAGTTAACAGCCGCGTATTCGAGCAGCGCGGCGAATACAAATACGAAACACATGACCAAGTAGATATCAATGGCCTTCACGTAAGAAATGCGAGGCAGTGAGCTCCGAACACCAGTGCTGATTGTAGTCATGGTCAGTACTGTCGTAATTCCCAGAGCAACTCGAGCGCTGGTCGCCTCGTGATTGATCCAGAACGAGACCCACGACAACATTACAATAAGTATACTGGGCAAGTAGGTCTGGAACACAAAGTAACCAATATTTCGCTGCAATTTGAAGGACAGCGAAAGACGTTGATATACTCCTGTGGCCAGTCGCTCCTTTCGATCGTTTGTTTCATAGCCAATGATAGTAAACTGAGGCAATTCGGCATCCTCCACTCCTCGTACCGGTGTTGGCTTCCAGTACATAACCACATCGCTGACCGTATAGCCATCTATTGGTGAGATCAAAATAAGTAAGTTTAGTATGGATTAACGCCGCGTGCAGGATTTTTCAGGCATTTAGTTCAAACCATTGGTAAAAAGAGGATTTTCTTGTTACTTATATAGGAACAAAAATCTGATACTGAAGTGTCACGGAACTCTTCCAACCAAATTCCAAACCAAGACAATTTTCGTTGTATCAGAAATCTCTTCTGTTTGGTTTCAAATCTCTCGTGTTATGTTAGAAGATTTACCTTCGTCCTAATCTATATATATAAATGTGTACGCCCGACTGACGTATTATCAACGCCCAGCCTAAACGGCTTATCCTACAGGTTTGAGATTTGGCAAAGACCTTCGTTTAGTTATGCAGGCGCGCACTAAGAAAAAAATTTTTGAAAATTTCGCCCGGAAAAGTCGGAAAAGCGTCGGAAAAGTTTGTATGGGAAAAATTTTATTTTTAATCCGATTGACTTGAAATTTGGTTTGTAAGCATAGTACGCGAAATGATTCGACACGTGTTTTTTGCCGATTTTGGAAAATCCGCCCACGAGGAAAATGGTCGGAAAATTCTGCATGCAAAAAACTATTTTTCATCCGATTGGCTTGCGACTCGGTTTGTAAGGACAGAATACGGAACAGTTTTTAATGTGATTTTCCGATGTTGGAAAATTTTACCCAACGGTCGGAAAATTCCCGGAAAAGTCTGCATGAAATAAAATATTTTTCATCCGATTGGCTTGAAACGACGAAATAATTTGAAATGTGATTTTTCAATGTCGGAAAATCCGCTCCCATGCCGGAAAATTGCCGGAAAATTCTCTATGGAAAAAACTATTTTTCACCCGATTGACTTGAAACTCAGTTTGTAAGGTCAACATGAGAATTCATTTGTGTTTTCATTTTTTCGATGTTGGAAATACCGCCGAGATGCCCACTGGGAAGTGGTTGGGAAGTGGATGGGATGTGGGTGGTTAATTGTTTTGGAAGTGGGTGGTGTGTGGGTGGCAAGTGGGTGGAATGTGGGTGGTTAGTGGATTGGAAGTGGGTGGGATATGAGCGGGAAGTGGGTGGTATGTGGGTGGGATGTGGGAGGGATGAGGGCGGGATGTGGGCGGGATATGGGCGGTATGTGGGCGGGAAGTGGGTGGTATGTGGGTGGGATTTGGGAGGAATTGTGGTAGGATGTAGATGGGATGTTTATGGGGATGTAGGTGGAAAGTGGGTGGTATGTGGGTGGCAAGTTGGTGGGTATTGGGTGCAGATTGTGTGGGTTTTAGATGGGAAGTAGGTGTGCATTGGTTTTATACTGTTGAAGGCGCAGCGAAGCGCGACGGGTCATTGCTAGTATGGTATATATATTCTTGAAAGCCTCAAAAGCCAAATCGATTTATCTATGTCTGTCTGTCCGTCAGTTCGTTCGTCCGTCTACCCGCCTGTGTGTCTGTATGAACGCGTCAGAGTCTATAATATCTAATATGTATGCGAAAATCTGTCTCTCTCTGTATAGACGCGTCGATCTCACAGACTATAAGAGATAAATCCACAAATGTATACCAAACCCAGAAAGTTTGTTTCAGATTTGCAGAATTTTCCCCCTTCCCCCTTAAACATTTTTTAAGCTTGAACCTAGTGAATTATTAAAAATTAAGTTAGGCTTAAAATCTATCTATTCTGTATACCATCCGAGCAAAAACATCGAAGATATTCAAGTGCGCCTCCCCCACTTATTAAAATTAATTTTAAAATAAGAAGCACGCCCATCGAAAAAGGGAATTTCAAAATTGTGAGAAGCATGTCAATTCGCACGAAATTATATTCAGTCAAAGAAGTTTACTCAATTTTATCTTAATAAATCAAAGCCTTACCAACCACATTACTTTGTACAGGGTATTTGGAAGGCAGTTGTTTCGGGGCAGTTGACTGCAACATTCTTACTGTTTTTTTGGATACTGAAATTTGCGCTTTAATAATTATTCGCAAAACCAACCATCGTGTTTCGTATTGTCAAAAGCAACTACCTCAGGTTACGCCATCTACCGATGGCTCAGGGCTGGCAAGTTATATATATTACTAGAATATTTTATACGATATACAATATATTTATCCGGTTTTTATCAAACTCTCCAAAATTGTGTTAAAATAGATAATATTCATGGCAGCTATATGCTGTAGTCATCCGATTTTGGATCAAACCTCCTATGCGTTACAAGGTTAGGTTAGGTTGTGATGGCTGAGAGCGACGAACCGCTCTCCCATTTAGGCCACTATGGGCCCATTGGGATGCCATATTTATTCCCTATTAACCCTTTTTATACCCGTTACTCGTAGAGTAAAAAGGGTATACTAAAGTCGTGCAAATGTATGTAACAGGCAGAAGGAATCATTGCCGACCATATAAAGTATATATATTCTTGATCAGCATCAACAGCCGAGTCGATTTAGCCTTGTCCGTCTGTCCGTCCGTCCGTCCGTCCGTCTGTATGAACACCTAGATCTCAGAGATGGTAAGAGATAGAGGTTTGACATGTATGGGACAAATGCTTCTTTTATCTGCACGCAGATCAAGTTTGTTTCAAATTTTGGCCACGCCCCCTCCCGCCCCCGCAATTTGGGAAAAAGTTATATCTCCTACAGTTTTAAAGATAGAGCATTCGTACCTTCTAGAGATAGTTAGTAATTAGCAAAACGAATCAATTTGCCGAAGAAATGATAAAAATCGGATGAACCGTTCTCAAGTTATAAGCAAAAAAGTGAACCAAGCTCTCCCCGCCACCCACCACCCACCGTTTCACAACCAACGCCGGACAATCTTAGAAAGAGAGAGAGAGAGAGGTACAGAGTATATTATAGTCGGGCTTGTTTTTTAATACTGAGGTGGGTCCTCGTTACTAAACCATTGTGTGGACAGAATAAATTTGAGTAAAGCTGGGATCTCTAGCCCGGATGTCTCCGAGAGGTTGAGTAGCAGAGGTTGACCAAGTGTCCTGAGCAGAGTTGTCAATATTTTATCGATATTTTAGTAAACGATAAGGGTTATTCCGATACGATATTTTTTGATGCGATATACGCGATTATCGATATTTTTAAACGATATATCAAAAAAACATGCTTTGGTCACATTGAAATTAGCCGCTCTGTTTATGTGTGTCTTTTCTACAGAAAACAAAAATGGACTTTAAGGAGCACTTTAAAAAAATTAATAATAACTGTTCCACGTGCAAATTATGTGGAAGGACTGTGAAACCATCTGGTAATACCAACTTAAAATCGCACCTGAGAACTAATCATTTGGATGTAGCAATACGCTGCAACATTCCAACGACAAATTCGACAGTTTCTCGGAAACGCAAGCACGTACGTACATGCACATTTATAAACACACGTGGAGAATGTGAATAATGAGCGCTCCAAAACCAATATATATCTTGTAGAATGGAGACAACTGCAATGCTGAATCAATGGTTGCACTTGGAAGCGAGACCGACAACGTAAAGGAGTTTGACCAACCAACCATAGAGGAGAGCTTTGGGTTCAGCGCTGCGTACAATGGTAAATATAAAGTACAATTACACAAGCCAATCAGTAAGTAATGATAACTATATAACTTCGGATACAATAGAAAATGGACCGCAGTACAAAGAAATTACTGCAGCCATAGTTTACATGGTATGTAAAGATAATTTACCAGTTCGATGCGTCGAGAAAGAAGGGCTTAAAAAATTAATGGCCACATGTGTTCCAAAATATAAATTACCATCTCGAACAAAGGTAATTTTCAAATTTGAATTTATTAATTTTTCTAACTTATGATTACAAAGACACACTGTTCATACATATGTACCTAAACTGGATCATACATTTTTTTTTCAGTTAACGTATATGATTGAATCCAAATACTCATTGTCCATGAGTAAAGAGAAGGACGAATTTAAAAATATCAATTACTTTGCCTTTACCTGTGACTTAGTAACTATTACTATTCCACTAGAGGCTTTCTTACTGTAACCGCCCATTATATGAGGGAATATTGCTTGGAGAGTACTTGCTCAGCAGCCGTTAGGATGTGTGAGGTAAGACATAAGTTTTTTCAGCATTCAAGTGAACTATGAATTTATCATATTTTTGATCATATCCTCATATAAAAAATATCATTTTAGTCTCATACCTCGCTACATATATGCGAAGTTCTACGCGAGACGGCCGAGCTCTTTGGAATAGAAGAAAGCAAAAGAGTCAGTTTAACAACAGACAACGCTTCAAATATGGTTGCAGCAGCAAAACTTTTTGTACAACCACACCACCATATACCATGTATGGCACATACCCTAAATCTTGTAGTTGAGGAAGTTTTAAAAAACTTAAAGCCATATTCGGACGTGATTAGTCACATCAAGGGAATCGTGACATTTTTTAAGCACAGTGTCCTTGCTATGGACGAGCTAAGAAAGCTACAAACTGAAGCTAACATTTTAGAAGGATGTGTAAGCACTTTAATTCAAAACGTTGATACTAGATGGAACTCATCGTTGGACATGATGATGGCTTTTATAAATTTGTCCGACTGACACTAGGTCAGCTGTTTTATTAAAGCGCAACGCTGGAAATGCTTACTGGATATGAGCTAAACATAACTCGAGACTTAATTAAACTATTGCTCCCCTTCAAAGAAGTGACTGAAAATGTAAGCGGGGAAAAATATGTGACAGTAAGTTTGGTAATTCCTTTCGAAAACTAGCTAAAGTTGAAACAGAAACAGAGTTAGGAGAGACAGCAAAAGAACTGTTTCAGGATGCTGCAGAAAGACGTCTTACTATAAGTGAATCCAACCAGATGCTTGCAAAAGTCACGCTGTTGGGTCCACGCTTTAAAAATGCATACTTTACTTCAAGGCTTTCTGCTGCTAGTGCAGTGCGCTCTATTATTTCCGAAACTGGAAAGGAAATGTTTCAACCTAATCTGAACAATCCAAGTCAATTAAAGGTATGTTCTTTTTTATAGATTTTAAAATATAATTTTGAAAATTCTTTAAATGCAAGCATTAAATGACAATTTCTTTTTTCAGACTATAAAATATGCTGGTGAGGAATCAGTGTGGGGGCACTAAAGATGTCGCACAGGAGTACAACTCACCGGATAAACCATTCTCTAAAGAGATGAACGAGTACTTAAGTAAAGCCAATTTAGCCCACGACATGAACCCTATAGATTATTGGAGAGCTAATATGGTTGAATGGCCCAAGCTGTCTAAAATTGCATTTCGATATTTAATTGCGCCTGGAAGTTCTGTACCATCTGAACGGATGGCATCCGCAATTAAGCTGGTGGTTACCGACAACCGCAGCATGACTGGGGAACACATTAAGCAGCGGGTTTTCTTAAAATCATTGTCAAACCACTATTGGTAGGATGTAACAAGCAATTAATATGTATTTATTAAAAGAATCAATCTATCACATCATAAGTTACCAAAATCTGTTAGTTTTTAAGGTTAAAAGGGAAAGAAAAACTTCACTACTAAACTACGTTGAAAATACATTGTAATTAAAAAAACTAAGTCATGTATATCTGAAAGGGTATCCAATCAAATAGCCACTAGTAATGGTCATTAGTAGCTTTATGGTGTAGGCGATCTTTAATTACTTTTCAGGCTTTAGAAAATAACGATATTATCGATATATCGATATTTTTGGGCTCGATATATCAAACATCGATATTGAAAAATTTGAATCGAGACGAAGTGTTTCGGCTTTAGTGTGAAGCTTGTATGTCGCCATAGGCATCCCTATCGTGCTCCTTTCAGAAAGGAGCTCGATGGTGGTTCCTATTCTGGCCAGTTTGTCTGCAGACTCGTTGCCTCCTTCTATGTTGCGGTTTCCATGTACCCATATAAGGTGTATACTAAAATGTCGTTCGATCTCGTTGAGAGATAATCGACATTCCGTAAGTGTTTTAGCATTGTTTGTATGAGAGTCAAGTGCTTTTAGGGCGGCTTGGCTGTCAGAGTATTTGAATACATTTCCTTCCTTGAGCGTGAGTGTGCTAAGGTAGGTGGCAGCTTCCTGGATGGCTACCACCTCTGCTTGGTACACACTACAGTGGTCAGGAAGGCGGAACGATAAGTTCAAATCTAGGTTGGGAGAGAAAACCCCCCTCTTACTTTTTCGTCGAGCTTAGAGCCATCAGTGTAGATGTTAATGGCGTTAGCTCTGCTGTGGGGCAGGTTATCCCAATCGTTTCGGCTTGGGATATAGACGTCGTAAAATTACCGGATTCTCGTAGTCTTAAGGCTGTTGTGGTAGCCATTTGCTTAGCTACGAGGTCTAGTGGTAGAAGGTGAAGAATAGTATTTAGCGCTTCCGTAGGTGTCGTTCGGAGAGCGCCGCTAATACAAATTTCCGCACTTCTTTGTACTTTGTGCAGATTTTTCAGGGCTGATTGTTTCCCGAGTGCTGGCCACCATACTAGAGCTCCGTAGAGAAGTATGGGGCGTATTACGGCTGTGTAAAGCCAATGTACAATGGATGGGGAAAAACCACATCTACGGCCAATGGCCTTTTTACAAGAAAAACGAGCAATGGTTGCATTTTTTATACGTTCATTTATGTTGTCATTCCACCTAGTGAGGATGTAGTTGATCTTAAGACAGCTTACATAGATTGTGTAAAGCCAGGTCATTGTGTACCCAATGGTTTGTTGCAGTTGCCATACCTAGTGTCACTAACGCGTCTCACACTCAGGAAATGCAGTGTCTAGCTAAGGTGATGGCCTGCACTATCCAGCTTTATTTTGGTAGAGTTGAGCCAGAGCCACGGTTATGAGGTGCCTGGCGTAGGCATAAAATGCCATGGGGTGGTACCCAAGAACAAAAAGCAATCATTATGGGTCCTTTTCTTAATGCAATATCTAAAAGACTAAACTCGGGCTGGGATATCAGCCCAAACGTCGGGCTACCACCGGCGGGCACGGTGGGGAGAAATCCCTCCTCCTCTCCTCCTCCATCCTCTGTTGCGGTTGGAGCAGGCGAAAACAGGTGTACAACTACTGCCACAACGACGACAAGAGCCAACCTGTGGCGTGGTACCGCAGTCGATGCAGACTCGAACTGCGAGGGTCTCGTAAGGTAAGGCCCAAATATGTAGGTGTTTTTTTTTGGTGGCTCCGAAAATCGCGCTCTCTCCGCTCACACAAAGTTGAGAGCGTAAAAATCTAAAAATAGAATGCACTTGCTTGTGTGAGTAATGCTTGAGAATACGTGTGCACACTTACAGTCGTCGGTTGTCGCTGTATGCGTACAACAACGCGGCTGGCTCTAGAGCGCTCTCTCTCTCTCTGGCTTCTTGACAAAATTTCAAGAGAGCGAAAAGCCAGATGAAAAGCCAGGGGGACAAAATCGTGTGCAAAAAAATCGTATGGCGTTACTCATCTTCATATTCTAATGTCTTTGGTTTTACCAGACCACTCCTTGTCAGATCATAGATATATTGAGCTAAAGCTAAAAGAATCATGTCCTGAACAAAAAAAAAACCCAAAAACAAACTGGAAACAGTATAAGAGACTAAAAGTAAAAAATCTGATGCAGTTCCACAATTCACACCTGTGAATGCGCAACAATTAGATGAAATAGTCGACACATTTTCGACTACATGCACAAAGGCACTTGATAAATCATGTCCTTATATTAAATACAAAATACACCATAAGCCGCCTGCTGGTCTAGAGAACTAGAGATACAAAGGAAAGAGTGTATAAAAAGACCTTTAACTTAGCTAAAAACACTAACCAAGATTCATCCTGGGAGATGTATAAGTCCAAGTTACGGGACTATAAAAGTTCAATGCGGAAAGTGGGTGACGCGGGGACAAACGGTGATAGCGTACGCGGATGACGTTGCCAAAATCACAAGAGGCCAATTTCCGAACGCTCTCTGCAATCTAATGCAGGATGCACTCTCAACACTTTCAAATTTGACGATAAAAAGCAGACTTGAAGTCAATTCAACCAAAACTGAACTCGTTCTTTTCAGCCGAAAGTATCAGGGAAGAGAAATCGCCAATAACTCTGCTCTCAGGCTGAGAGAAAGCGGTACTTGGAAAGATAGTAACTATGGCCACTCCTTTATAACACTTCATCAAGTGGCGGTACCGCCAAAGCTTGACTACTGCATCCCAACAATTACGTTCACCACTATGTATAAAGTCACCATACCGAGTCGGCTGGACTGGAACCCAATGACTAAGCGTGTTCAGCAGTATAAATCGATGACAAAAAATCGACTATTTTTGTTAGATTGTGCTGGTGAACGGGCATGATCCGCAATCAAGTTTGCTGTTTTTCGTGATTGTGTTAGATGTGAATCCAACAAAGAAATACTTTGTTAGAATTGCTTGATTATGATTTGTTATCGATAGCACACAGCTGTCAGACGTAAACAAACAAGCAATTTTGAGAAGGCAAATGCAAAATGAATGTGGAAACCTCTTTGTTTTTAATAAATGAATTGGCAGAGGACGTGGTTTCGCCAGTAGCTCACGGAAATTCGTGCAAGGCTCTGAAGGCTCTACTGGTTGTTGCGGAGGAGGAGGGACTCTTGAAAAGCCGCCACTCAAAAAAAGGGAAGCCCTGCGTACGCGTAGTAATCACCTCATCTGGGTACATGGACACCTGAACAAAGTTTGTCAAGGCATTACCATTCAGCTCCTCCCAGAGAAGATCACACGGAATGAAACCCGGCGCCTGCAGGCGCCTGGTTACGGAACGATGGAATAACCTTCTGGCTTGCGCCGTAGCTAGGGTCACGTGGTCCTCGTTTAACCAGAAACGGAAAAATCTTACTTTTGGTCTGGGCCCTAACGGGTCACTGCCTTATTGGCAGGCATGCCTTTTGCCTGTTACATACTTTTTCACCACTTTAGTATAAAAGTAAATTAGTGAAGATACAAAAAGATCATCAGGTCACTATTTTCGTTTGCAACTAAGCACAGAAGTCAGCCAGATGTAATGCAATATCGAATTTTCACAATATTTTTACGATAAGGTTTGTGTCGTTGATTCAAACTTTTCGCTCGTTCGTGAACTAAACAAATTCACAAAATTCGGTACTGCCTTTTACGAAACGAGGCGTGCCGTACAAGAGAGCGTAAGTACAGTACGATACAAACCATTCACCGTAATTGTGCTTCGAAAAGTACGCTATGAACCATTTACAGCCCGTACTTTCGTGTGTTCAGTATTTTTTGCTTTCCAGACATTAGTATAGAATAGAAATAAGAGTGTTGCGGTCGAGTGCCACGACAGCAAAATTCTCTGTTCCAAGTAATGTGGTTCCCAAAGCTTTGAATTACTTGTATTTTAAAATTTATTTGAATAAATGGGAAGGCGCAATTCAGATATTGGGCTTTTATGTATATATTATATATTAAGTCACTAGGTATAGGCTTAAAAATTGTAGCTCGCGGTTAAAAGAAGAAGGAGGAGAAATTTGCCAAATCTGGAGCAAACTTGATCTGGGTACGGTATACACCTACATACATGCCAGAAATTGTTTCTCTATCTATTACAGTCTCTGAGTTCGACGCGTTCATACAGACAGACAGACGGAGGGACTGACAGACGGACATGGCTGATGCAATCAAGAATATATATACTTTATGGGGTCGCAGGTGCTTCCTTCTGGCTGTTACATACATTTGCGCATCTTCATGATCCCCTTTTTCCAATTTTTAATGGGAACTTATACCTTGTAACTGACCAATATTTTTATTAATCCAACGCAAAAGTTTCGAATTTTTAATCCAATAACTAAAAAAACCTAAAATCAGATGTCTAATGTTGATACTTCTCTCATTACAGAATTCAGTAGCAGTGTTCTCTTTTGGAAAACGAAATTAGCGCTTTTCAAGCAGCTCATAATTCCAGTTCTATCTCTGGTACATATATAAAAATTAGAAGTAAATGGCAAAAAAAACACACACTCACAGCTTTCAATTTCCACGGTGCAGTTCTGTGAGTCCAGTGGGTAGTAATGCAAATCCATCATGCAGGCGAGTGTTGTTGTAAACCGCATGCCATACGTAACAGCTCCATCGCCCCCGAGACGCACTAGCTTATTGCGCTCGGTCACGTCGTGTAGGAAGCTATGTTTATGAAAATGTAACGAAATGTTAAATTCGAGAATGATGTGTACACACCTGTTTTTGTCATTGGCGAAAAATGTGTCGGGTACCCAGATTTTCTCGGCAAAGTCGCCCGACAGAGTCAGCACATCGTTGACACCATCGTCATCCGCATCGCCATCGTAGTATGGCCCGTAGACATTAAATGCCAAACGCTCATCACGCCAGTATTGGTTCAAGTACATTGTTATTGTATAATCCTTTATTGTGCAGAAATGTAATTATGTATTAGATAGTTAGCTTTCACATCCACTCACTCTCACCATGTTAACTTCTGATATAGCGTCAAAGCTGGCTATGGTCAAATCCATACCCACGTGCAAAGGCTCGCCTCCAAAATTAGGTCTAAGGCGAATATCGTAACCCTGCAGTATCTTCGAGATCGTCTGTGTTACGTTCTCCAGGCGACCAGCGAGCATCTCTTTTCGCTTGCATCTGCACAACAGATAAGAAACACAACGAATGTCTTGGTAAGTGTATTTTTTATATCATAATTATCATACATACTATGTGTGTATGTTACAGACATAAAGTAATTCTCTCTGAAGCGGCCAACCTTTTAAAGTAAAACATACTTAATTTCGGTACGGAAGATTTAAATACACCCAAACAAGTTTGTATCAATATCACTTTGATAAACGTTGTCTCAAATCGAACCTGAAACTATGTAGTATCATTATACCCGTTACTCGTGGAGTAAAAGGGGTCTACTTAAGTCGTGCAAATGTATATAACAGGCCGAAAGAATCATTTAGGACCATATAAATCATCAACAGCCGAGTCGATATAGCCATGTCCGTCTGTCCGTTTGCCCGTCCGTCCGTCTGTCTGTAGGAACAGCAACCAAATTTGACATGTTATATGCACGCAGATCAAGTTTGCTTAAAATTTTTGCCACGCCTACCCCCGCCCCCACAATAAAAAGTGTTGAATAAATCAGAAATTTTTAAGATATCGAGTTCAAATTTAAAACTTAAATTTATTTTCGCAATAACTACACCCAAAAAAATAAATTGCCTAAAACCGCTGAAAATAACCTCAAATTTAGGCGATTTGACCTCAAAATGGCGCCAAAGCCATCTTATCCTTACTTTAAGGTTGCTAATGACTAGACCTCGGATTTTGCATATTTCCATAATTTTCATCAGATTGGTACGAACCTTTTTATTTAGACCTTTAATCGTTCAAATATAACAAATTTTAATGCATATCGAAAATATGCAAAATATATGCAAAAGATATGCAATAATTTATGTTATAAATATGCAAAATATGCAAAATATATGCAATATATATGCAAAATATGCTTAATATACATAAACGAATTTCATTGAAAAACTGAATTCCACTAGTTAAATAATAAGGTGCAAGCTATACAGAAGATTACAAGAATTTGATTGTAGGAACATAGAGCAAAAATTAACCTTCATGCTCATTTATTGTCGTGTAAACAGTTGGAAGAAGTAAGTGTTCTCGATTTGTGAACGACAGCATTCGTATTCTGTAGCCACACGGAAAGAAGTCAAAAGTTTTGGTGCTCTTCACGGATGCTGCGGCATACATGATTAAGCTGGTAAAAAAGAAAAGTTTTTTAACCGAATCTCATACACAAAACTTGTTTGGCACACGGTTTGAATTTAATTACGGAAAGAGTAAGAACATCGATTCCCGGACGCTAACTCGTTCATATAATGTCTTAAAATAAAATGCATAATACTTCGCTCAGAGTACAACGCAACAAGCAAATACTCAACGAGGAGTTACCACCAGAACCGATCATACCCAGGTGAGGTACATGGTCGAAAGTGGCATTATTTTTTGCAGATGGCATGGAGTGAGTGACAGAGTATTGATTTCGGAATGGATTTAAAAGAGAAATTTGAATATCATTTCCTATATTAATAATATTTTAAATCTAAATATTGAAGATTTGTTTGGACTTGAATCCGTGACGCTGTGATGTTGAATAAAACTTTCCGTTCAATCAACAATTAAGAGAAAATTATGGTTGTTTATTGTAATACCAATTATATTGAATTATTATTAAACCTATAAATTACTTTTTATACATACTTTTTGCTCAGTTTGAGTCCAATGTTCTCGGTTTTTTCCCTCTGTGTACATACATGCAAAAATTTGGGTCTCTATCTTTTATAGTCTCTGAGATCGACGCGTTCATACAGACAGACGGACGGACGGACAGACGGGCATGGCTAAATCGACTCGGCTGTTGATGCTGACCAAGAATATATATACTTTAAAGGGTCGGAAATGTTTCCTTCTCCCTGTTACATACATTTGCACAACTTCATGATCCCCTTTTACCCATTTTTAATGGGTACAGGGTATAAAAACACAAAAATACATTCAGTGGGAACCGAACTCACTCAGCTGTCATTACGAATAAATGCTGCTAAACCTTAATTCTAGGTTTCTTTTTTTTTTGACTTTATAATCAACAAAAATCTTTAGAGATTTCCAGGATACCCCGTTAGAGTAGATATGGGGCATTCCATACAAAAAAAATTTTTTTCTGGAAGATGTCTCCGAATGATGATAATTGGCCTAAAGGGAGCTTATTATGAGAGGTAACCCCAATTTTTGATTAAAAAAAAAAACATTTGCCCAAGTCTTTTCTCTTTAAGTTTCTTTGGAACTTTTAAATCGGTTGAACCGATAAGATTAGGTGTTTCCTTTTAAGGGAAGAATGGGGGGTTCTGAGCCGCTGGGGGTTGTGAGCCACTCGAATATTGGCCACAAAAAAAATATATTTAAACTTTTTGTTTAAAGGTAAAACTGGCTATACAGCTCCTCCAACGGGGCCAAGCCAAGCTTCTCGCAATCTCTTGGCGTGTGTGCTTTAAATTTTTCGCACAAGAGAAAGGGACCTACAGTTTAACGCCGGATCCGAACGGCAAAGTTTGAGAAATTGCTTTTTCATTGCTAGTTACTTCACAGCTGGCGCCAATAGCTGGGTGAAGGTGACCGTATGTGTAAAGCTAGCTTCTAAAGAAAGAAAAAAAACTTTTATTATTAGATGTTCAGAGGCGGGATCGAACCCACGACCTCCCGCCCAGCAGTCCAGCACACTAACCACTAGGCCACAGACGGCCACACTTTGTTACGATAGATTCCAAGAACTATTTCCGCTATAGGGTAGCTTGGTGCTCAGGGCTTACTTATTAATTGTCATCGATAATGGAAGGCAGTGTCACGATCGATATTGGAATAGATTGGAAATTGTATAACTTGACCATCACTAAATTTCACTATTAGGCCAACATGTGTTCTTAGCTTTCTTTTCTATTTTACCACGAGACGGAAGCGGACTAAAAGTAAGAGCCTATGTAAACATAACCTAGCATAACCTAAACTGAATCAAATTGTAATTCCACAGGAATTTTAAGTGCTCGCCTTTACCGATGTATGCACCAATGTATGCCCGCACTTAATAATATAAGCAAAATAAATGTACATACTGAATTCGACACACACACACAGCATTGGTATCTGGGCGGCGCTGGAAGGCTTCGAACAGCCGCAACATTTCTTAAAATTCTTTTATAGAAGGAAATTTCTAGATTCGGCGGAAATTTCCTAGGATTGGATTGGAGAAATTCTCGGTGGTAAATCGTCACCATGGCTACACCTGCAGCAACTAATAGCGCCAGGCGGGACTTGTCCAACTGCTCCTCATGTCAAGCTGAGGATGACGACGATATGGTCGGCTGCAACGGCAGCAGTTGTACAAACAAATGTCACGTAGGATGCGCTAACGTTAAGGAGGCCGGAGTAGGTTGGCTTTGCGGAGTATGCGACACTGAGGCGGAGGTTGCGTCAAATAGCGGCGCACAACCGACAGTGCTGCGCATCAATAGGCCAAGTCCAATGGCGAGCGGTTTAGAACAGCAAACGAATGTAGCGACTTCGAGAAATGGCAACAATGCTATCGCAGGTGGCGATCAGAACGAGGTGGGCTTAAATGGAGCATCGACCTCTTCAGAGGATGCGCAACACCTGCAAGAGGAGCTAAGGTTGTTAGAAGAAGAAGACTACATATTACAAAGGCGTCAACAGCTGCTAGAAAGGCGTATAGAACTTCTGGCAAAGATATCTGAAGGGCACATAGTGGTTAAAGAGCCACGTGTATTTTCACCGGTGGACAAAACGCCAAGGGCGTCTAGCACACACGCTGCTCCTGTGGAGTACCAGGCTAGTAACCATCAGATACATACACATGTCCAGGATGGGACGCAAAGGGCGTGCAGCACTCACGCCGCTCCTGAGGGGGCACAGACGTGCAATCAACAGAGACATTCGTTCTGCCCATGGGTGACTGCTACCAGTGGGGAGCAGAATAATGTAAGAAACTCTGTAAGACCCCAAGCTAAAATATTGCCGGAGCAAATGGCTGCGCGGAAAACTAATGTTGCTGAACTATCGAAATTTTCCGGCAAGCCTGAAGAATGGCCTCTGTTTATAGCAATGTACGAGCAGTCAACTGAATTATGCGGGTTCTCCGATGCCGAGAATCTGATGCGTCTTAGGCACGCGCTGGAGGGTCCAGCAAAGAATGCGGTGAGAAGTCTCATGCTGCATGCAGACTGCGTACCACAAATATTATCAACTTTAGAAATGAGATTCGGTAGACCGGAGATTATCATCGATGTGCTGCTGACACAAATAAAGGAGTTTCCTCATTTGAAAGAGAATAAACTAGAGAATTTGGTTGACTTTTCAATTGAGGTTCAAAATGTGTGCGCAACGATGAAGGCAGCTAAAATGGAGCAGCATTTAAATAATCCGGAGCTGACCCAAGAGCTGGTGGCGAAGTTGCCATGCTTACTTCAAACGTTCTGGGGCATGCATAAACTTACTGTACCGAACTGCACAATAGCGGATTTTGGATCCTGGCTATCGAAAATGGCAGAAGGTGCAAACAGTGTCATGCTTCCCAGCTCTCAAGCAAAGGCACGGAAAAAGGGCGTAGTTAACGCACATGTGGTTAAAACGGATGGCAAAGGATGTAAGGTGTGCCAACGGTCTTGCCCCTCTGTGGAGGGATGCGAAGCATTTAAGGGAATGCAACTGTCGCAGCGCTGGAACGTGGTCAAGCGCCTTAAGCTATGCTGGAGATGTTTATTAACCCATAAGGTGCAAAATTGTCCCATTATAAGTCCGTGCGGAGAGACGGGATGCCAGAAGAGGCATCATCCATTACTTCATCAACCAATTGGGAGCATAGTCAGTGCCAATTGTAATGCCCATCGCCAAGATACAGTTGCAGTACTGTTTCGCGTACTGCCAGTAACACTATATGCGAATGGCAAGGAGGTTAACACGTATGCGTTTATTGACGACGGCTCTTCCATATCCTTAATTGATGAACCTTTGCTGAGGGATTTGGGAGTGAGAGGCAAGCCACAGCCGCTCTGTATGCAGTGGACAGCAGGCATGCACCGCTACGAGGATGAATCTGTAAATGTGGATTTACGGATATCAGGCGTCGGCATGAATAAGGTTTATAGCCTACGAGATGTACATTCAGTCAAGAAGCTGGGGCTTCCGCAACAAACACTGGATATAGAAAATCTAAAGGTCAAGTATAAACACTTAAATCGTTTACCTCTGCAGGGCTATAGCGACGCAAAACCCGGACTGTTGATAGGGTTGAACAATTGCACACTAGGGCGTGCACTCCGAACGAGAGAGGGTAACTCTAAAGAGCCAGTGGCCGAGAAGACTCGTCTGGGATGGACCATCAAAGGAGGATCACCAGTGTCAGTTAGAGGTCAGAAGGCACCATCGTACCACATCTTTCACATATGTAGCTGCGAGGAAGACAATAACAGAGAGATATTGCGGCTTCTCAGGCAGCACGTTTGGTCGGAAGAAGAAGCAGGGTACGGGGTTGAGAGCAAGGCCCAATCGGAGGACGACAAGCTGGCCATGCAACAGTTAGAGGCCAACACAAGGCGTCATAATGAGCGGTTCGCGACCGGGCTGCTATGGAGGTATAGAGATAAGGCTCTACCAGACAGCCTGCCTACAGCCCTTAAGCGAGCGCATTGCCTCAACGCGAAACTACAGCGGCAACCAGAGTTGGCCACTGAGATAAGAGGCAAAATCGATGAGTACGTTAAAAAGGGCTACGCGCGATCGATAACGCAAGAAGAAGCATCAGAGAAGCCATACTGGTACCTACCAATCTTCCCCGTGGTCAATGTCAACAAGCCAGGAAAGTTGCGTTTAGTATGGGATGCGGCTGCTAAAACGGATGGTGTATCCTTAAACACAATGCTGCTAAAGGGACCAGATCAACTTGCACAACTGGTTCCTATACTACGCAGATTCAGAGAAAAGTCGGTAGCGATTGGTGGCGATATCGCCGAAATGTTTCACCAGGTGAGAATACATGCTGAAGATCAAAGATTTCAAAGATTCGTATTCATAGATCCTGCTACACAAACTCTGGAGACGTACGTGATGGAGGTAATGACATTTGGGGCCACCTGTTCACCAAGCAGCGCGCAATTTATCAAAAACAAAAACGCAATGGAGTTTGAAGGGCAGTATCCACGCGCCGTAAGCTGCATTTTAAAGAATCACTACGTCGACGATATGCTGGATAGCGTTGACACGGAGGAAGAGGCTATCGAGTTGGCGCAGACCGTACGCTACATACATCAGAAAGGAGGCTTCCATATTCGCAACTGGGTCTCCAACTCCAGGACGGTGCTCAAGGCTCTGGGAGAAAACACTTTACCGATGGTCGAGTTAAACGACGCTGAAAAACGAACGGAAAAGGTGCTTGGAATGTGGTGGGATACTGAAGAAGACACGCTTAGGTTCCGCGTATCCAAACGATATAGAGATGGGGAATTGCTTCAAGGTAATAAGCGTCCAACAAAGCGAGAGTTCCTGAGTCTATTGATGTCCATTTATGATCCACTGGGGCTCATAACATTTTATGTGATGTACGCCAAAATCACATTCCAAGAAATTTGGCGTTCTGGATGTCAATGGGACGAGCCAATAAGGGATCTTGAGTGGATTAAGTGGAAGCGTTGGCTACAGCATATTTCTGATGTTGAGAAGATGCGCATACCCAGATGCCATATGCCAAGTCCACTAAAGGAGTACCAGGCAGAGATGCACATGTTCGTTGACGCTAGCGAAAATGGATTTGCTGCTGTGTGCTATATACGGTACAGCCAAGGTACACATGTGTTCTGTCACTTGCTGGGTAGCAAGACCAAGGTAGCCCCTTTGAAGCAGATATCCATTCCGAGGCTAGAACTACTGGGAGCAACGCTGGGAGCAAGATTGGCCCACTCTATGGAGATGTCTCACTCAATCCCATTTACAAGACGAGTTTTTTGGTCAGACTCACGCACGGTGCTGTGTTGGTTGCGCTCGGATCAGCGGCGCTACAAACAGTTTGTGGCCTTTCGGGTGAGTGAAATATTAGAGCTCACACTGTTAGAAGAATGGCGATGGATCCCCACTTCCAAAAATGTGGCAGACGAGGCCACCAAGTGGCAGCGGACACCTGATTTTAGCAATGAGAGTCGCTGGTTAAATGGCCCCGCATTTCTACGGCTGGATCCTATGGAATGGCCAACTGAGTCTAACAGGGACCTGAATGTGGGCCAAGAGGAGCTACGCACACAATTTATTGGAGTGTGCGCAGAAATCGGTGGCATGAAATCCGAACAATTAATCGAGGTAAGCCGTTTTTCGACCTGGGGTCGAATGCTGCGAAGTATGGCACGAGTATTATGGGCTGTTCGACATTGGAAACTGAAGACCCAGAAACACAATGATGCGAGCACCATTCCCACTCAAGAAGATCTTCAAGCCGCTGAAGGTATGCTGTGGGCATTTGCACAGGCGGAATATTACCAGAATGAGATGGCGTGTCTCACTAAAAAACGCCCAATCGAGAGAACGAGCTCTCTGTATAAACTGGGGCCATATATTGATGGCCAAGGAGTCCTAAGGCTCCAAGAACGTACTAGGATGAGTAGCGGCTACGATCGTGTGGTGTTGCCGAGGAACAGCCACATCACGCTACTAATAGTACAAGAAGCACATACGAAACTCCAGCATGCCAATCACGAGACGGTGATTAACGAATTGCGGCAGAAATTCTGGATACCAAAGCTGAGATCGGTTGTCGCTAAGGTGCGTCGAACCTGTCAAAATTGTAAGAATCAGCGAGTGGTACCCAATCCGCCACGGATGGCGGAGCTACCAAGACAGAGACTGGCAGCATTTCAACGCCCATTCACCTACACTGGGGTGGACTACTTTGGGCCGCTTATGGTTGCGGTCAGAAGGAGTTCCGAGAAGCGCTACGGAGTACTATTTACATGTTTGACCACCAGGGCCATTCATTTAGAGGTAGCTTACTCACTAACCACTGATTCTTGTATTCTCGCAGTGCGCAACTTCATAGCCAGAAGAGGCAGCCCAGTGGAACTCTGGAGTGACAACGGCACTAATTTCCAAGGGGCCAACACCGAGCTACGAAAGGCACTGGAGACAATTGACAAGGACCAGCTGGCATGCGCATTTACCAGACCTGAAATGAACTGGAAGTTCATACCTCCTGCGTCACCGCACATGGGCGGGGCGTGGGAACGCCTAGTGCGCTCGGTGAAGACAACACTCAACTCCATCCTGATCAGCAAAAGGCCGTCAGACGAGCTACTAAGGGGTGCTCTAATGGAGGTAGAGATGATAGTGAATTCACGACCACTAACGTACATTCCAGTTACCGATGACGACGAGGAGGCGCTCACACCCAACCACTTTCTACTAGGCACATCCAATGGCAGCAAACCAGCAGTCGAACCTACTACTGAGGGAGTAGTGCTCAAACGGAGCTGGCTGGCAGCTCAGCAACTGGCGGATGCATTCTGGAGAAGGTGGCTGCGGGAATATCTGCCAGTCATAACGAGGCGCAGCAAGTGGTACCACAACAACAAGCCTGTGGAGGAAGGCGACATTGTGTACATATGCGATCCAGGGAATCCAAGATCCTGCTGGCCCAAAGGACGCATTGTCAACGTGAGACGCAGCGCAGATGGGCAGGTGAGGAGCGCCACCGTGAAGACGACAAACGGAGTTTACGTGAGACCAGCTACCAAGCTTGCAGTTTTATCTATCGAGGCTGAGGTGGTAGATCCCGTTCAGAATATACCAGTGGGGAGTGTTACGATAGATTCCAAGAACTAGTTCCGCTATAGGGTAGCTTGGTGCTCAGGGCTTACTTCTTAATTGTCATCGATAATGGAAGGCAGTGTAACGATCGATATTGGAATAGATTGGAAATTGTATAACTTGACCACCACTAAATTTCACTATTAGGCCGACATGTGTTTTTAGCTTTCTTTTCTATTTTACCACGAGACGGAAGCGGACTAAAAGTAAGAGCCTATGTAAACATAACCTAGCATAACCTAAACTGAATCAAATTGTAATTCCACAGGAATTTTAAGTGCTCGCCTTTACCGATGTATGCACCAATGTATGCCCGCACTTAATAATATAAGCAAAATAAATGTACATACTGAATTCGACACACACACACAGCATTGGTATCTGGGCGGCGCTGGAAGGCTTCGAACAGCCGAAAAATAATAAAAATAAAAAAAAAAAACAAAAAAAAAAAAAAAAAAAAAAAAAAAAAAAAAAAAAAAAAAAAAAAAAAAAAAAAAAAAAAAAAAAAAAAAAAAAAAAAAAAAAAAAAAAAAAAAAAAAAAAAAAAAAAAAAAAAAAAAAAAAAAAAAAAAAAAAAAAAAAAAAAAAAAAAAAAAAAAAAAAAAAAAAAAAAAAAAAAAAAAAAAAAAAAAAAAAAAAAAAAAAAAGGGGGGGCAAACAAAAAAAAAAAAAAAAAAAAAAAAAAAAAAAAAAATTTTTTAAAGGGGGCAACAAAACAACCTCCAAAAAATTCCAACCGAATTCCAATTCTTAGGTGCCACAGAAATTTCTATTGGTTGGTTTCAAACCTCTAATGATTTGTTAAGAGATTTTGCAAAGCTCTTTTCTCACTAGCGCCTTTTGTCGAAGTGGCGCCCTCTACAGCTAGCGGATTAAGAGCTAGCGGATTGAGGGCTGGAAACTAATTCATCATTTTTCGCGCCAACAAATTTTTTAAATTTTATATTATATTGGTGGAGAATGCGACTTAAAATTGAATTATTATTTAAAAATGCGTCATAACACATGTAACACAATCAAAAAATTTCAGTTACTCATTAAATTAACCCACATCCAAAAAAAGGGAAATTTTTTGGCGAGAGATTCAGCCCTGTTTTTAGAGATGGAACATCAATAGGAACATCTGGTGTTCCAACTAGATTTTCTAATTAGAAAATGAAATCTCTAGAAGTTCTGTGGCACCAACGAATTTTTCGAGAGATTTACAAATCAACCGTCGGCAAAATCTCTAGAGATTTCTGTGGCACCCCCGAATATGAAATAAAAAAAACAAAAATTTTATTTTTTAAAACTAAGACCTCCTTTTTATACCCTTGCAAAGGGTATAAAAATTGCAACCTTCCTATGGTTAATTGGAACGAACGGTGCTTACATATACAATACATTGTATCCGAATTATGGGTCGCAGCCTGCACTACTAGGAACGATCATGGGACATTGTGTGGTAACAGCGGCTATGGGTACAACACCTGCGGTGATGGGAAAATATGTGCAGTTTGATCAACACTGCTTGCGACACAGAAATGTGGCCCTGGAATCTTTTAAGTCAATAACATGATTCAAAAGGAAAATCAAACACTTAACGAATTCTTGACAGAATTCCGTATGCAGCTGGACTACCATATGAAGACAGAATGCTGCGGGATCGTATTATCACGGGAGTATTTGACAGATAACTTTAGTCAAAGTTTTTGTGCTTTTTACAGCGCTGGCTCAAGGTCAAAGGTTGATAACAATTTAATGCGATCAACACAATTCGGCAGAGATAGCTCACAACATTACATCGGAATAGCATTTGGTATGTCTGGACAATATTGTTTCGGAAATTCGTCCCCGAATCCTCATCAGCAGACTTCTATGCTTATTCACACTCCAACCATGGTATTGTTTTCTATTTAAATGACTCTTTCGCCAAATAAAGACTTGAGAATTTCACATTTACGTAAGAATTGGTCAACCTGAAACCTATATTTTTTATGAAGGAGTGTCCAATGTTATGTTGTTTAGCTGAAACTGCGTTTATATCTTTGGCTGCTGCCAGACTCTGAACTTCGTTGTATTTCTGGCGCCAATGACGAGAAATACACAAGGTTTTTCGGTTTGTTTGTTTTTAATAGGGGAAACCGTGTTGTGAGCTATCTCTGCCGAATTGTGTTGATCGCATTAAATTGTTATCAACCTTTGACCTTGAGCCAGCGCTGTAAAAAGCACAAAAACTTTGACTAAAATCAATGCAGGTCACTAAAAACCCTTATATGCAGATAACTTTAGTTAAAATTGCGGAACGGCAGAGATGAAATTTGCCACGTGTGGTAGATGTGTGCAGATTATTTGAATCGGCAAATGTCAACAAGGAAGTTTTGGATTCAAAGATGCACATGGGTGCTGCTGTTGCGTTGCTAGGTCAAGGGGATTCGAAGGTGGCTGCTATCAACAACAGACGCCGCTTTTGCTTTAACTGTAGAGAACCAACAGTATAAGGAAAACTGTAAAGCAAAAGATTACTTATGCACATGTGGGAGAAAGTGTCATTTGCAAGAAATCTGCCTGAAACGGAGACTAAGTCTGAATGGAAGCGACATGTCAACAGGTAAAACTGACAAAACTAATGATAAACGGCAACTTACTAAGAATAATAATACTTTTAGAATGAATTCAATTGAAATTGAAGGAGAGCTCTGGACTAAGGAGTATAAAATTGGAAATGAGATAGTTAAGTTTAATATGGACACTGGCTCTGATATAAATTGCATTCCTTTGAAAATCGTTAAGAGTCTGAACATGAAAATAAGGAATGAAAGAAATGATTTTGACGTATACGACTATAATAATAACAGAGTTACAATCTACGGAATAAATAAGTTAGGTTTAATAGATATATAAAGGAAAAAGAACAGAAAAGATAATTTTGTAGTTGTTGATAATAACCGTAACCGTACGGCCAATACTTGGCCGTAGTGCTTGCTCTGAGTTTGGGTTGATTAGAAGAGGGGATATAGATTCTATTAATATTATACAAAATGAAAACGAATTTGTAATGAAGAATATGGATGTATATAGTGGAATTGGAAAACTGCCTACTAAAGTGTCTATTTACTTGCAAACAGATGCAAAGCCAGTAATACATTTCCGCAGAGTGTAATTTCAAAATTAAAGGTTATACTAGATGCAGTGGTACATGGGTGAATCATTTCAGCTGTTTCTTGTCCAACTGACTGGGTTAATAATGTCCAAGTAAAAGAAAAACCGGATGGTGAGATTAGACTCTGCATTAAGAGAGAACATTTCCTAATACCAACAATAAATGACTTTATGTCAGAAATCCGTAACAAAAAACTTTTTACAGTTCTGGACTGTGCAAGTGGGTTCTGGCAGCTAGAACTGGGTAGGGAGAATTCAAATCATTTGGATTAAATTTTGCACCTGAAATTTTTCAGAGAACTATGGTTGAATGTTCTGGCGACATACCAGGAGTTTTGGGCATAGCGGCACAATATGAGGAAGACTATGATAAAATATCGAGCTCCGTACTATTCACCTGTAACAACTCACACACACAGCCAAAAGCGATGAAGCTGGTGTCTTTCCGATGGTCGGGGTGCTTCTCTAGCCATATCGCTGAAGCTGGGTCCAGATAGTCGCGCTCGGGGGAGAATTTGCCTTTTAATTATTGACATGCACTGGCATGTTTGGGAACACCAATTCGGCGAAAATGAGTAAAATCTGACGTAAACAAAGAAAGTTTCTCCACCGGGACAAATGCAACGTGAGGCAGCAAAACAAAAAACTAGTGGTGGCACTCAACAGCTGATCATCGCACGGCACGTGAGTACGTAAAAGTAACGTAACGTTACGTAAGCCCAGTGAATACACGTCAAAGCGCAACCGCAAAGCCCAGTGCATCTGCAACTGTAACCAGCTGGCCTGCGCTATACTGTAAAGTATAGAAGAGGCCGTTACAGTTTTCAAGCTCTGCTATAGTAACGTAAATGACCCACGCAAAGCCGAACATAAAGCGGAAAAAAACGGATTTGTCCCCGGATAAGGAGGAAATGGGTGAAACAAATGGGCTTGCTGGTGGTTCGATAGAGCAGTTAATGCAAGTGATGCCATAAACCATGGCCGCTACACTGGATCAGAAACTCAAGCATCTGGCGACTAAAGGCGACATACTAGGGCTAAATGGTCGGCTAATAAAAACGAGAGCGTAAGTTAAAGTCGGCTCTAACCGACTTCGATATACACGTTACTCATGAAAAAACATGTTTAACAGTGTTCCCGCGTTCCTGGGTGTGACCATCCAAAAAGTATGCAACATTTTTTAGGGTGGTACCGTGGAGGGCTTAGTTCACTTTTTTGCTTATAACTTGAGAACCGTTCATCCGATCTTTATCATTCTTTCGGCAAATCGATTCATTTTGCTAATTACTAACTATCTCTAGAAGGTACGAATTGTCTATCTTTAAAACTGTAGAAGATATAACTTTTTTCCGAATTGCGGGGGCGGGAGGGGGCGTGGCCAAAATTTGAAACAAACTTGATCTGCGTGCAGATAAAAGAAGCATTTGTCCCATACATGTCAAATCTCTATCTCTTACCATCTCTGAGATCTAGGTGTTCATACAGACAGACGGACGGACGGACGGACAGACGGACAAGGCTAAATCGACTCGGCTGTTGATGCTGATCAAGAATATATATACTTTATATGGTCGGAAATGAATCCTTCTGCCTGTTACATACATTTGCACGACTTTAGTATACCCTTTTTACTCTACGAGTAACGGGTATAAAAAGGGCAGAAAACAGTCAGATTAAGCTAGAACTTGAGCAAATTAGAATTGAAACACAAAATGATCAAAAGGAAATAGATAGGCTGATCAGTCAGTCAAAAAGGAAAAACGTTATATTTAGTGGCGTACCCAAAAAAAAAAGAGCCCAAAGATGAATGAAATTTGCAAAAATAAATTAGGCACAGCCCAGCCAAAGATCATGGCAACCAGAATACTATCGGAACGAGAACAACGCAGGATCAGTGTTTAAAAAACTGCCATAAGTTTCATTTCGTCCGCTTTTGGTTCTGCTTCTGCTTTTGCGAAATACAAAAGCGACAGCAGCAGCCAAAAGCCCAAAACGATATTTCACCAAAAGCAAGAAGCGACTGCAGTCGTCGCTTCATAAATTTTCATTTTGATTTTGGTGTTGATTCGGTTCCGTTCATAAGTCGAAGCAAAAGTTGGTGTTCGCTTTTGGAATTCAACAGCAGCAGAAGCGCGACAGAAGTCTCTTACATACTTTTTAACTTATTTCTCTCAACTCACACAACAAATCGCTGGCGCCTCGACTTAGACGACTCGAGACGAGTAACGGTAAATGCTTTTTTGTGTGTGCAAAATCCAAAATGTAAAAGCAGAAAATAGATGCAAGAGACTTCTGTGGTGCTGTCGACTTTTAAAAGCGATCGTGAGCTTTTGCTTCGACTTATGAACGGAACGGAATCAAAAGCAAAATCAAAAGGACTGCAGTCGCTTCTTGCTTTTGGTGAAATATCGTTTTGGGCTTTTGGCTGCTGCTGTCGCTTTTGTATTTCGCAAAAGCAGAAGCAGAAGCAAGAGTTCATATTGAAAAGTTGAAAAAAGTCAAAGCTGTGAAAAGTAAAAATTTTGTGACTTTTGCTACTTTGACGGAAGCAATTTAAATACTGCGCAGGATACTGAAAGGGGTAATGGCTACAATCGAACACGCAGACGAAGTATTTAGGAATGTTAGGAAGTTAGCAGGGTCAAATGTATATGTCGAAAAAGACTTGTCCGAGCAAAAACAGCTAAATAAAACCCTATTGCTTCAACTTAAAAGGCACCTGCAATCGCTCAACAAAGAGGTGAAAGTCCAAGTAAAAAATGACTCAATGCGGATTGAAAAAAATTGGTACCTTTGAAATAGCACGCACGATTTAACCTGCGGAAAAGAAAACGGATACGAATCATTGGTGAAAATATACCCTGCTCATACAGCAGATAATAACTCTTATAGCAAACTCTTAGAGAAAACACCCCAAAACAAGTGAGAAAGTCGGTCAAGCCCGACTATATTTATACTCTGTACCTAGAGTAGAATGCAGTGCTGCTGCTGCGCTTATCTCTAAGTTGCTCTCTCTCTCTCTCCCTCTCTCTCTCTCCTCTCTCTCTCTCTCTCTAAGATTGTTGTGAAGGGTGGGAGGGGATGGCGGGAGGTGAATCACTAATTTGCTCATAACTTGAGAACCGCTCATCCGATCTTTATCATTTTTTCGGCAAATCGACAGAAGGTACGAATCCTCTATCTGCAAAACTGTGGGAGATATGACGTTTTTTCCAAATTGCGGGGGCGGTAGGGGGCGTGGCAAAAATTGAAAATCAACTTGATCGGCCTGCAAGTATAAGAAGCATTTGTCCCATACTCCTCAAACCTCTATCTCTTACCATCTCTGAGATCTGTTTGTTCATACGGACGGACAGACGGACGGACAGACCGATGGCTATATCAACTCGGCTGTTGATACTGATCAAGAATATATATACTTTATAGGGTCGGAAATGATTCCTTCTCCCTGTTACATACTTTTGCACAAACTTTATATACTCTATGTACCTTCGGTACAGAGTAGGGTTGTCAATATTTTATCGATATATTTATATATCGATATTTTAGTATTCGATAAGGGTTATTCCGGTACGATATTTTTTGATGCGATATACGCGATCATCGATATTTTTTAAACGATCTATCAAAAAAACATGCTTTGGTCACATTGAAATTAGCCGCTCTGTTTATGTGTGTCTTTTCTACAGAAAACAAAAATGGACTTTAAGGAGCACTTTAAAAAAATTAATAATAACTGTTCCACGTGCAAATTATGTGGAAGGACTGTGAAAACATCTGGTAATACTACCAACTTAAAATCGCACCTGAGAACTAATCATTTGGATGTAGCAATACGCTGCAACATTCCAACGACAAATTCGACAGTTTCTCGGAAACGCAAGCACGTACGTACATGCACATTTATAAACACACGTGGAGAATGTGAATAATGAGCGCTCCAAAACCAATATATATCTTGTAGAATGGAGACAACTGCAATGCTGAATCAATGGTTGCACTTGGAAGCGAGACCGACAACGTAAAGGAGTTTGACCAACCAACCATAGAGGGAGAGCTTTGGGTTCAGCGCTGCGTACAATGGTAAATATAAAGTACAATTACACAAGCCAATCAGTAAGTAATGATAACTATATAACTTCGGATACAATAGAAAATGGACCGCAGTACAAAGAAATTACTGCAGCCATAGTTTACATGGTATGTAAAGATAAATTACCAGTTCGATGCGTCGAGAAGGAAGGGCTTAAAAATTTAATGGCCACATGTGTTCCAAAATATAAATTACCATCTCGAACAAAGGTAATTTTCAAATTTGAATTTATTAATTTTTCTAACTTATGATTACAAAGACACACTGTTCATACATATGTACCTAAACTGGATCATACATTTTTTTTTTCAGTTAACGTATATGATTGAATCCAAATACTCATTGTCCATGAGTAAAGTGAAGGACGAATTTAAAAATATCAATTACTTTGCCTTTACCTGTGACTTAGTAACTATTACTATTTCCACTAGAGGCTTTCTTACTGTAACCGCCCATTATATGAGGGAATATTGCTTGGAGAGTACTTGCTCAGCAGCCGTTAGGATGTGTGAGGTAAGACATAAGTTTTTTCAGCATTCAAGTGAACTATGAATTTATCATATTTTTGATCATATCCTCATATAAAAAATATCATTTTAGTCTCATACCTCGCTACATATATGCGAAGTTCTACGCGAGACGGCCGAGCTCTTTGGAATAGAAGAAAGCAAAAGAGTCAGTTTAACAACAGACAACGCTTCAAATATGGTTGCAGCAGCAAAACTTTTTGTACAACCACACCACCATATACCATGTATGGCACATACCCTAAATCTTGTAGTTGAGGAAGTTTTAAAAAACTTAAAGCCATATTCGGACGTGATTAGTCACATCAAGGGAATCGTGACATTTTTTAAGCACAGTGTCCTTGCTATGGACGAGCTAAGAAAGCTACAAACTGAAGCTAACATTTTAGAAGGATGTGTAAGCACTTTAATTCAAAACGTTGATACTAGATGGAACTCATCGTTGGACATGATGATGGCTTTTATAAATTAGTCCGACTGACACTAGGTCAGCTGTTTAAAATGTCTGGAAATGCTTACTGGATATGAGCTAAACATAACTCGAGACTTAATTAAACTATTGCTCCCCTTCAAAGAAGTGACTGAAAATGTAAGCGGGGAAAAATATGTGACAGTAAGTTTGGTAATTCCTTTTTCGAAAACTAGCTAAAGTTGAAACAGAAACAGAGTTAGGAGAGACAGCAAAAGAACTGTTTCAGGATGCTGCAGAAAGACGTCTTACTATAAGTGAATCCAACCAGATGCTTGCAAAAGTCACGCTGTTGGGTCCACGCTTTAAAAATGCATACTTTACTTCAAGGCTTTCTGCTGCTAGTGCAGTGCGCTCTATTATTTCCGAAACTGGAAAGGAAATGTTTCAACCTAAACAGAACAATCCAAGTCAATTAAAGGTATGTTCTTTTTTATAGATTTTAAAATATAATTTTGAAAATTCTTTAAATGCAAGCATTAAATGACAATTTCTTTTTTTCAGACTATAAAATATGCTGGTGAGGAATCAGTGTGGGGGGCACTAAAGATGTCGCACAGGAGTACAACTCACCGGATAAACCATTCTCTAAAGAGATGAACGAGTACTTAAGTAAAGCCAATTTAGCCCACGACATGAACCCTATAGATTATTGGAGAGCTAATATGGTTGAATGGCCCAAGCTGTCTAAAATTGCATTTCGATATTTAATTGCGCCTGGAAGTTCTGTACCATCTGAACGGATGGCATCCGCAATTAAGCTGGTGGTTACCGACAACCGCAGCATGACTGGGGAACACATTAAGCAGCGGGTTTTCTTAAAATCATTGTCAAACCACTATTGGTAGGATGTAACAAGCAATTAATATGTATTTATTAAAAGAATCAATCTATCACATCATAAGTTACCAAAATCTGTTAGTTTTTAAGGTTAAAAGGAAAAGAAAAACTTCACTACTAAACTACGTTGAAAATACATTGTAATTAAAAAAACTAAGTCATGTATATCTGAAAGGGTATCCAATCAAATAGCCACTAGTAATGGTCATTAGTAGCTTTATGGTGTAGGCGATCTTTAATTACTTTTCAGGCTTTAGAAAATAACGATATTATCGATATATCGATATTTTTGGGCTCGATATATCAAATATCGATATTGAAAAATTTGATTTTTGATATTATCGATTTTGATATTTTAAGAAATATCGACAACCCTAGTACAGAGTATAAAAACTAATAAGGAAAAGGCAACATAAAAGAAGAAAAATTAAGTCTAAGAATAATAAAGCTAGTCCACAAATGCAAAATACAACTACTAATATTACCAATGGAAGATACAAATCTGAACGATACTTGTAAAGCTAAATTAAAATTATTATCGTATTATGTAGCCGGATTAAACAGCAAGTTAATCCAGAAACAATTTTTTAACATGATAAACGAGCACGATATATTTGTGTTGTATGAAACATTCGTCGAAAAGAGTCTGGAACTTTATGAACCCTTTTTCTGTGACTATAACATACAATGGCAATTGGCAACAAGAACGGCAAAAAGAGGGCAAGCAAGAGGGGGAATATTATACAACGTCAAGAAGAATCTAAAACAATTTTGTGAGCTTATAACAGTGGAACGAGCAACGGTTATAGACTTCTCACTCTTAAATGAAAAGTTTTATATTACAACGCGTTTCCTGAATTGCAATAACAGGTTAGCAGATTATGAAAGACTATACAACTTCTTGATCGAGTCGTCTTTAAGCAATATAATGATACTAGGAGATCTAAATGCACGAACAGGAAATTAGCAGGCTGAGATTACTGAACCCACAGCACATGAGAATCTGGCAAACGCTCCAAGAAATGCAAAAGACTCAGGAATAGACAGGAAGCGGAAAAATCAATCAAATACAATCGACGATTGCATGATTCAAGGAAAGTGGCACAACTGTATGCAAATCAAAACAGAAAACTTCTCCGATCATATGCCCCTAATTGTAAATGTTGAGCTTTTGGTTGACAAGAACTTGTCAGAAAAACGAAGTCAATTAATACCCAAGCTGTGATGGATTAAAGGGCGTGCGCAAGACTATGCCGAGAGATTGGATCAAGAGCTGACAAAGCGGGCAGTAACTCACCCAGCGGCGCAGAGCTCAACGTGTTCTGTAGAAAATATGCATTACGACTGTCGAAAATGTAAGTCACTAAAATCGCTGATTTTCGTTAGAGAGATAGTAATCGCAAACAAACAGACTGCGAACAATCTGCATTACAATTTTAAAAATAATGTACGCATTCGTAATGGGAAGTTCGGCTCTGGCATACATCCTTATTACCTAGTAATGCAGGTTGTCGGCAGCCCGCTTACAAAGCGGCCATGCACATGGCAAAGTAATGCAGATTGTATGCGATTATTTCCTTCGTACTGATGGCAAAGTAACGCGTTACTCAGTACTCAGAACTCAGCAGAACTCAAAGACGCCTTTAACAGAATCTTTGATTCTGCCAAGGCACCGAGTTGCTTCCGAACTAGCATTCTGTTTCCACAGAATTACTGAGGAATTTCATTCTTAAGCCCCATACGGACATCAGAAGTTGCGAGAAGTTTCATACAAAAATTGAGGGAAGAAGAAGCAGAAGTTAAAACTTCCCTCTTGAACTTTTGCTGTACGGAAGTGCGAAGTTGAATGTTACATTTAACAGACAATGTTGCACTTAACAGCACATTTGTGGAGACTATGTAAATTGGCTGTGGACCTTATTATGCTTGAGCAACAGACGCAGCATTGAGAATGCACCATGTAACTTCACTCTGCTTCTACCTGCACCGACCAGCTAAAGTGCTTTCAGCTATAGTAATTTGAAAAAATACATACAAAACATGGCAGAAAAACAAGAGCGAAATAGTTGTTTTGGATTATTTTTTCATGACGAAAAAACGTCTTTAATTTTGGCGGTGAAAAAGCGGAATGTCATTTGTGATCTTTTCCACCCCAAGCATTCGGACTTAAATTTTGTGAACAAGGCTTGAGGAGAAGTGGCCGAGCATCTACAAAAAATCAACTTGGCATTAAAACAAAATACAGATGATCGATCAGTGTGACCTACCGCCAACTAAATTAAAAATACCAAATACTGAAATTTTTGGCTTAATTTTTTTTAAAGTCTGGTAACATTACTCTTACGTTACGAACTTCGGATGTCCGTATGGGCCTTTAAGCGCAACGAACTTTTCAGAAGTAAACGCTTTTGTTCAGAGAGTGAGAGAGAGCGGGAGAGTGAGCGCGAGAACGAAGCAATCACATCACACAAATTTAGTATGTGTGTGTGTGTAGAACATAAATATCACCCCAGCAAACAATTTCATTTAAAAATATACGTTTTGTAAGCGTTCAAATATAAGCAAAACGCTTATAAAACGTTGCTGTGACATTTATATGTAAGCGTTTTATAATCGAAACGCACCCATCTTTAGAAGCTTAAAAAAGTCGCTTGCAAAACATGTTTTATAATTCATTTTTATACGCTTTCCACAAGCTTTGTAAATACGGTTACAAAACACGTATTGTAAGTGAAATAAGAAAGCGATTTAAACGTTTATTTTGTAAATGTTCTGGTTGTTTATTTTACTTATTCAAAAATTAAAATTAAATTAAATTAGCGTTTTCCGTGCTTTAAGGGGAAACACAAAGTCCTCTTTCTTCCTTATTATTCTCTGTAAGAGAATTTAAATATAAATGTAAATAGTTAACTTAAACTGCAAGTAACCATTGTTACTTAAGACGAGTGGCAGTAAAGGCTCGAATGCATGTCTTGTCCGCGGTAAATTTTCTTGCACTTGATGTTGACAACCGTATATATTTCCTAATATTATTGCTGCTGACATTAAATAAATTTAATCCCGCATTTACTTCTTTAAAGAAAAATTTTTACTTGTTCGCTCTTCAAGGAAGACAGCGAGAATTAGATACACATTTTTTCTTGCCTTTGCTCAAGGTTACCTTTTTGTGTCTGCTTTGCCAGCTGCAGCTGCGTTTTGCGAAAAGAGCGAGAGCGAGAGAGAGAGAGAGAGAGTGAGCAGGAAATTTCTCTCGGTCGCCGAAACGACATGCGCAAATAACTTACTTTAGCAAGTGTTTTATAAATGTTGTAGGCTGTCATACGACAAAGCTTGCAAAAGCAATCTTACTTTAAGCTTGGTTTGCATAACGTTTGCTAAACTGCTGGCTGGGACAAAGCAATGACAGCATTTACATATATGCATGAACACATTTTATTGGTAACAAATTAAATATATTACAAAAAATTTCAAATTATATAATTAAATTTTTTTAATGAGATATTTGGTTTATTTTCCATCTTAGTGGTACAAGTAATTAAATACTTATTTTTATAACACTAATCACAACGATTCACAATAACATAGCTTTAATTTTAGTTACCAACAATGGTTGTACAAACAAGGAATTTTTAATCAATTCAGTTACTTAAAATAAAGACAGATTCAGAAACATTATGTGAGGTTAAATACTACTAATACTATTAATTTAATTTCGTTTAGTTTGAAATATGTTGTTGTTGTTCTTGTAAGTGGTTTGTGAGTTTTTCCCTAAATGTCTGTGCGTTCCTAATTGTCTTAAGGTCATGTGGAAGATGATTCCAAAGTCGAATAGCATGCGGAAAGAATTGTCGATTAGAAGTGGAAAGTTTATATTTCGTACTAATTATGTTTCTGGTTCTAAGCGAAGAAGCAAATCTAATATTAGCATACAGATAGGAGGGATGTTCAGAGATAATAATTTTGTGCAGAAATATTAAGACCCGCAGACATATCCAGGAGTCAAGGTTGATGTTATATATCTGTTTAGCAAAAGTTGATATGTGATCGTACCTTTTTTATTAAATATATATCTGGCTATATCGTTAAATGCAACATTTAATTTACGCCTATATGTTGAGTTGCAATTGCCAAAAACCTCTATGCCATAAAAGAGCTTTGGGAGAAGGTAAGCTTTAGCGATCAATAACCCCCAAACCCCCCTGCGTACGCCACTGATTAAATTCACCCTAAAATTCAATAACGAAGTATGTATTCATTTTCTTATTTAATTAAGTGTTACATATTAAAGAATGTCTAAATTTTGTATTCCATCGCAGCATCAATACATGCAACAATTTGACAAGCCAACGCAGTGCAAATTTAGCATGTATTCACTTTTTCGATGCAACAACAACAAGACAGCGACAATATCTGTTTGCACAAAAAACCACCCCCAAATACAAAACCAAAAAATAAAAAAAAACGAGAAGGCCAAGCAAACTTCGTCTTTGCCGAAGTTTTTATACCCTTGCAAATGTTTTAATACATCAGAGTTTAGGAACGCCAGCATTAAAACAAACAATTTTTCTAAATAAAACCCACTTTTCGACCGATACTTCCAATGGCAGCTATAAGATATAGTCATCCGATTTTGACCAAAACTTCCAGATCTGTATAAAAGCGTATAATATTAATAATCGCTGAAGTGAGACGCGTAAACATTAAGAACAAAAAAGTTTTCCTCGTTAAAACCCACTTTTCGACCGATAGTTCCTATGGCAGCTATAAGATATAGTCATCCGATCCGGTCGGTTCCGACATATTAGCAGTGTGCAGTAAAAAGAAGACTCTGTGCAAAGTTTCAGCTCGATAGCTTTAAAACTGAGCGTAGAAACAGACAGACGGACAGGTAGACGGACGGACAAAGCTCAATCGACTCAGCTCGTCACCCTGATCAAGAATATATATAGTTTATAGGGTCGGAAATGAATATTTCTATGCGTTGCAAACTTCTGGGCAAAATTATAATACCCTTTGCAAGGGTATAAAAAATGACAACCGCGGACACTAACTTCCGATTCAAGTGTCAACTGCACACTAAAATTTTTAGAAGGAATCAGAGACTACGCTCAGAGAGCGCCTTACCTTTCTAGTTGCATCATGCGTATTCTCAAGCATTACTCACACAAGCAAGTGCATTCTATTTTTAGATTTTTACGCTCTCAACTTTGTGTAAGCAGAGAGAACGCGATTTTCGGCGCCACCAAAAAAAAAAAAAAACAGCTGCATATTGCAAAACCATTGTATGGGCGTTCGGCATCTTAGAGATTATATTGGTCTTTGGTGTTACTTGCCCGTCTGACACGCTTTATTGGTCGAAATCAAGCGCTAAGCGAAAATCAAATGGGCTTTAGAGAAGGATACTCGACTGTGGATAGCATTTTTGTATTGACGTAACTTGCAACAGAGTACCCGCAGAACAAAAAAAATATGTATTTGTTTTTTATAGATTTTCGAGCAGCTTTCGATACAGAAAATAGAGAACAACTTCTTTACAAGTTGAGAAACAAGGGTATATCGGCGAAAATGATCAAAACAGTGGCAACACTACTACGGTATGGGATGGATACGCATTATCGGAAAAAATCTCGCAGGGTCCCTACTCAGCCCTCTGCTCTTTGCCCTCTTTGTAGACGACATTGCTGAGGTCCTCCCAGGAGGAGTCAACGTAGGTGGACACACCTTAAAAGTCACAATGTATGCTGATGACATGGTCATGCTGTCAGAAAGACCCACGCAATTGAAAAACATGATAAATGCCACACAGAATTATTGCTACACTTAAAACTTAAAGATTAACATCGAGATGTCCAAGATACTGGTGGAATGTGATAACAGAGTGAGACAAGCGAGCAACGAATCATGGACCCTAAATGGTTCACCGCTGGAAAATGTTGTCGTTCAAATACTTAGGAGTGACTCTCACTGGTAATATGCAGTTTGACAGACACGCTGAACTGAAGCTGAAAGACACCCGAACAGCGATAGAAAGCACATGGAATACTCTTCTAAACCGGAAAAATGTCAATCCCAGCCCCAAATACAGAATGTATCAGGCGACTGCCAAAGCGATTACGTGCTATTCATCGCAAGTATGGGGATGTTTTCAATATGAAGACGTTGAACGCAGTCTATAGTTTTATATTGAAAGGATTTTCAGCTACCGCAAAACACACCAAACTACGCGTTACATTTAGAAACTGGTTTTCCGCCCTTATTCACCTACACTCTGCAACTTCATTTTAGTTACTTCAAAAAAATATTCGACATGCCTGCACAAAGATTCCCGAAAATTATTGCAAAGCATCATCAAGCAAGTTTGGCACATGAGTTCGGGACTGCGATGACTCTTGAAAATCCCAATCAGTGGGAAATACAACAAATCAGGCTAATACGTTGTATAGAATGTACGATGCGGTAAGATGGGAAACTGAAGCGAGGCAGAGCGTTACGAGAAACACTTACTCAAAGTTATGTTACGACATGGCTGAAAATAATTACTTTCAAGACGCTATTGGAACAAACATGATTTCGTACATTTTCAAGGCTCGTGTTGAAATGGTGCAGCTTAACTACAGACCTCATCATCAAGACGAAGACAGTCTTTGCACATTTTGAATTTGAGAGAACGGGAAGACACTCGGCACTTTCTGGGGAGATGACCGATGCTGCAGGAACTGAGGATGACCTACATGGAAAAACAAAGACTGATTGAGGAGGAATGGCATACGGTGCTAAACGGAAGTAACTGGATGAATTTGGTTTTTTACATAAGAGACGCGCTAAAATATAGGGACCAAATTATATGCGAGTATTTAAAAATGAAATTCTCGTAGGTAAAGTCTGCTATCTTTATACCCTTGCAAAGGGTATTATAATTTTGCCCAGAAGTTTGCAACGCATAGAAATATTCATTTCCGACCCTATAAACTATATATATTCTTGATCAGGACGACGAGCTGAGTCGATTGAGCTTTGTCCGTCCGTCTGTCTGTCCGTCTGTCCGTCTGTCTGTTTCTACGCGAACTAGTCTCTCAGTTTTAAAGCTATCGAGCTGAAACTTTGCACAGAGTCTTCTTTTTACTGCACACTGCTAATATGTCGGAACCGACCGGATCGGATGACTATATCTTATAGCTGCCATAGGAACTATCGGTCGAAAAGTGGGTCTTTGTGAGAAAAACTTTTTTGTTTTTAATGTTAACGGCTCCCACTTCAGCAATTATTAATTCTATACGCTTTCACATAGATTAGGAAGTTTTTGTCCAAATCGGATGACTATATCTTATAGCTGCCATAGGAACTATCGGTTGAAAAGTGGGATTTAATGAGAAAAACTTTTTTGTTTTTAATGTTAACGGCTCCCACTTCAGCAATTATTAATTCTATACGCTTTCACATAGATTAGGAAGTTTTTGTCCAAATCGGATGACTATATCTTATAGCTGCCATAGGAACTATCGGTTGAAAAGTGGGATTTAATGAGAAAAACTTTTTTGTTTTTAATGTTAACGGCTCCCACTTCAGCAATTATTAATTCTATACGCTTTCACATAGATTAGGAAGTTTTTGTCCAAATCGGATGACTATATCTTATAGCTGCCATAGGAACTATCGGTTGAAAAGTGGGTTTTTATGAGAAAAACTTTTTTGTTTTTAATGTTAACGGCTCCCACTTCAGCAATTATTAATTCTATACGCTTTCACATAGATTAGGAAGTTTTTGTCCAAATCGGATGACTATATCTTATAGCGCCATGAACTATCGGTTGAAAAGTGGGTCTTTTAAAAAAACTTTTTCGTTTTTAATGTTAACGGCTCCCACTTCAGCAATTATTATTTCTATACGCTTTCACATAGATTAGGAAGTTTTTGTCCAAATCGGATGACTATATCTTATAGCTGTCATAGGAACTATCGGTCGAAAAGTGGGTTTTTATGAGAAAATTTTTTTGGTTTTTAATCTTAACGTGTCTCACTTCAGCAATTATTAATATTATGCGCTTTTACAAAGATTTTGGAAGTTTTGGTCAAAATCGGATGACTATATCTTATAGCTGTCATAGGAACTAGCGGTCGAAAAGTGGGTTTTATTTAGAAAAATTGTTTGTTTAAATGCTGGCGTTCTTAAACTTTGATGTATTAAAACATTTGCAAGGGTATAAAAACTTCGGCACAGACGAAGTTAGCTTTCTGTTCTCATTAAAAATGGGACAAAGGGGATCATGAAGTTGTGCAAATGTACATATGTAACAGCCAGAAGGAAGCACCTCCGACCCCATAAAGTATATAAATTCTTGATCAGCATCAACAGCCGAGTCGATTTAGCCATGTCCGTCTGTCCGTCTGTCTGTCTGTATGAACGCGTCGATCTCAGAGACTGTAACAGATAGAACCACAATTTTTGGCATGTATGTAGGTGTATACTGTACCCACATCGAGTTTGTTTCAGATTTGGAAAATTCCTCCTCCTCCATCTTTTAGCAGCGAAAAACTGTCTCTCTCTCTGTATGAACGCGTTGATCTCAGAGACTATAAGAGGCAGAGCTACAAATTTTTGCATGTATGTAGGTGTATACTGTACCCAGATCAAGTTTGCTCCAGATTTGGCAAATTCCTCCTCCTCCTTCTTCTAACCGCGAAAAACTGTCAGAGCTACAATTTTTAAGCTTGAACCTAGTGTAAGTCATATATATTCAGTAAGGCCCAATATCTGTCTATTCTATATACCACTATAAGATCCGAGCAAAAATACCGATGATATGCAAGTGCGCCTCCCCATTTATTCAAATAAATTTTAAAATAAAAGGAGTTCAAAGCTATAGGAACCACATTACTTGGAACAGGGTATTTTGCTGTCGGGGCACTCGACCGCAACACTCTTACTTGTTACACCCTGTTCTCATTAAAAAGGGGAAAAAGGGGATCATGAAGTTGTGCAAATGTATGTAACAGCCAGAAGGAAGTACCTCCGACCCCATAAAGTATATATATGCTTGATCAGCATCAACAGCCGAGACGATTTAGCCATGTCCGTCTGTCTGTCTGTATGAATGCGTCGATCTCAGAGACTGTAACAGATAGAGCCACAATTTTTGGCATGTATGTAGGTGTATACTGTACCCACATCGAGTTGGTTTGAGATTTATAAAATTACACCTCCTCCATCTTTTAGCAGCGAAAAACTGTCTCTCTCTCTGTATGAACGCATTGATCTCAGAGACTATAAGAGGTAAAGCCAACAATTTTTGCATGTATGTAGGTGTATACTGTACCCAGATCAAGTTTGCTTCAGATTTGGCAAAATCCTCCTCCTCCTTCTTCTAACCGCGAAAAACTGTCAGTGTTGGCGTTTTAGTGGACAAGTAAGAAGAACACTCTTTTCCGCATTAAGTGTTGGCCAGCAGGCATACTGGTCAAGCGCTTAGTGTGGCTGGTGCGGCAAAATTGTTTTTAACGCAATAAGAGCGTACTAAGAGCGTTTTATTATCTGCAAATTAGAGTTTTACATTAAATGAGCTTAAAATTAAATTTTCTTCGTACCAATCGTGTCCACTCTGTATCTCGTTCTTTCTATCAATGGCGTCGATTGGCTTATGTATACATTACTGAGTTATTCGATAGGTTTGCGCTTTTAAGCTCGATAGGTTTACACTTCAAGATCGATAGGTTTACACTTAACATAAATTAGCTGTTTAGATTCAAATGATTTTGCTTAACTTAATATCTGAATACGAATGTATTTCGTAATATCCCCGCCTCCGTGAACCGAGGATAGGTTATTGAGGTTGACCAATTAAGTCGAGTACTGTTAACTTTGACGCTGGTCTTCGGAGAACTCCAGAGTTTGTCTTCACCGTTGCGCTACGAACTTGTCCATCCTGTGCTACTTGAACTGAGATCACTCTACCTTTCTTCCATTGGCCTCGGCTTTCATTTTCATCGCAAATGATAACGATATCGTCGACTTTTATTGGCTCAAGTTTTTGATGTCACTTTGTTCTTCTAGTTAGATTTGGAAGGTAGTCCAAAACCCATCTTTTCCAAAACGTTTGCTTCATTTGCTGTAATAATTTCCATTGCTTTCTTAGGCATACGTTTTCTTCCACAACGGAAGTTTGTATTGAATTGGGACAGCCAATCAAAAAATGATTAGGAGTTATTGGTTCCGCCCCACAACTGTTGATCGGGACGTGCGTTAACGGCCGAGAATTAATTAAGTTCTCAGTTTCAATTAAAAGCGCTTGAAGCGTCTCGATTTGGGGTACTCTCTCTATTAACGTAAATGCCAATACTGCCTTCACACTACGAACCATACGTTCCCAGGCACCACCAGCAGCAGGATTTCCTGGTGTATTGAAAATCCATTCAATACCAAGCCGACCACATTCCGCTGCCAAGCCATCTACAACCTTAATCCAATCTTCCTTACTCGCTCCTATAAAATTCGTTCCCTGGTCACTCCTGATCCTTAGAGAAACGTCTCTACGGTTAACAAAGTTGCTTAGGCAAAGAAGAGTTGAATCAGATGAAAGATCCCGCGCTAGTTCGAGGTGAATTGCTCTGCTCGTCATGCAAGTAAACAGGGCTGCCCACCTTTTTTCTCTACGCCGTCCTATAGCAACCAGAAGTGGGCCAAAATAGTCCAAGCCTGTATATGTAAAGGCTCTTACAAATAGAGAAATTCGATCAATTGGCAACTGTCCCATTAGTGGTGGTCTTGGTTTTACCGATAAATTTTTACAGACTTGGCAATTGGTTTTCACTTTTTTGACCAATTGACGAATAGACGGGATCCAAAATTTTTGTCTTATTTTGCAAATAATTGCATCCGTATTTTGATGACGACATTGTTCGTGATAAAAATGAATTATTAAGTAAGTGAGACGATGGTTTTTCGGCAAGATTATTGGGCGTTTTTGGCTGTTTCCTATGCAGCTTGCATTATTTATGCGCCCAGACACTCGTAAGACGTCTTCTTTATCGATTTCCGGTGTCAAAGAAAATATTGGGCTTGATTTCAGTAAAGATTTATCCATTTGCAGGCACTCAAATTCCTCATTATAGCAGGCCCTTTGCACTAAGCGATACAATAGTATTTCGGCTTGCCCTATTTCCTCAGCAGTCAACGCTGAAGGCTTTGTACAGTTGGATACTTTGTTGACCTGTTCGAATTTTCCTTTAAATATTTTCACTGATCGTTGGACCCAACACAGAACTCGTAAAAGTTTTTGATAGTTCGAAAATTTGTCAACCAATGTAATAATTGATTCCTCCGTTACAGAAAATATAAACTTCGAGCGCCGTTCGTCTATTTGTGTATGTTCCTTTAAATCCTCGGGTAGGGTAGGCCAACTATAACAATCCATTTTTAAAAATCTTGGTCCTGTCAGACAATTATCAATTGGGATCTTCGACTTCATTCTTGTGGCTGAATCGGCGGGGTTTTGTGCTCCTGGAATCCATTTCCAATTATCTGTTTCTGTACTTTCCAAAATTTCGGCAATCCGATGTGCGACAAATTGTTTGTACTGGCGGCAATCTGATCGGATCCAGTTGATAACTGTTTTGGAATCTGACCACAAAAAATATTTTAGTAGGCTTAATTTCATGGTTCTCCAATACAGAATTTTTGAGACGCACTCCTAAGACAGCTGCTTGAAGCTCGAGTCGAGGGATCGACAACATTTTTAGAGGACATGGACAACGGCAACTTCATTATCACACTCTAGTCGCCAATACGCAACTGCAGAAAATGCCTCTTCACTTGCGTCAACGAAAATGTGAAGTTGCAAATCCGAATTCGAGACTAAAAAATTGGGGTGGTAGCATCGTGGTATTCTTACAAGTTTGGCTTGGCTTAGAGTTTTACACCAATCATACCATGTTTGATGAAGAAAATGTGGAATCGGCTCATCCCAATTTGTCCCAACGCGCCAGAGCTCTTGAATAATGATTTTGGCTTTGATGGTGAAACGCGTTAGGAAACCGAAGGGATCAAATATTGACATGACCATAGAAAGTACTTGGCGTTTTGTAGGAGGTGAAGCAGCTTCCACAACCATCTTTGGCATTCCATCAAATTTAAATACAAAACAAAACTCGTCTGCAGAATGATCCCAAAATAGACCCAAAATTGTTTCTTTGTTTCCATCAGTTGGGCATAGTTCTGTAAGCTTGGTTACTTCTGGTTCATTTTTCAAATTCAATCTCTTTAACAGATCCGGTGAGTTCGATACGAACCCTCGAAGCTCGAAATTTCCATCGGCGTGAATTTCAATAACTTTTTTTTATTATTGCACATGCTTCGTCAATGTCATTGAAGCTGTCAACATAATCATCTACATAGTGTCTTTTAGTTATTGCTTTGACGGCTCTTGGGTTTTCATCTTTGTAGGCTTCGGCATTAAAATTTTTACATATTGTGCAGAACATGGTGAACTTGTTGATCCAAATATCATCACGTTCATTACGTATACGTCAGGTGGCTTGGTGTTGTCTCCGTCTCTCCAAAGGAATCTCTGAGAATCTTGATCCTCTCTGCGAATGGCTATGCGATGAAACATCTCTTTTATATCGCCACAAATTCCGAATTTTCCTTGGCGCAATTTCAATAAAATGGATGGCAATGGGACTGGCTGATAGATTTCTGGTCCTTTCATTAGTAAGGAATTAAGAGATACCCCGTTGACACACGCTGCTGCATCAAATACCAATCGCAATTTATTGTCCTTATTAACATTGCACACACAAAAAAGTGGCAAATACCAAGTTCGATCTCCAGTTTCATTTATTTCGCATGGTGTTAGTTTACGTGCATAGCCCTTTTATAAATACTCAGATATCTTTTCTTTATACCATTTTCTTATGTCATCATTTTTTGCATCTTATTTTCCATTATTTCCAATCGTCGCAGGGCTGATGAGAAACTATGTGGGGTTTTTATTTGATCCTTGTTCCATAAGAGACCGGTTTCATACTGATTAAGATTTTTCTTTGTTGTATTATGTAGAATAAATTATCCAATGAGAAATATTCGCTCATCATGTTCTGAATATCAACCAAGGACTCGTCGGTTTTTTCAATATGATATACATGACCTTTCAAGTTTTGTTCATTTGATCCAAAAATAATCCACCCCAACTTTGTTTTGTGGGCTGTAAAATAGTCATTCAGATTTAAAATTTCAATTGGTCTGACCAAGTTAGAATGAGGCATTCCAATTAACATTTTAGGCACGGCGTTACCATAATCTTTAATGGGTAACTCCTTTAGAGTTGGAAAGTGCTTACGAAATTTGACTGGCAACATCAACTCTTTAACTGTTCTTACATTTCTCATATTATAGGAAACATTATCACCTTTGACCCCATTTATTTCGATGTTGATCTGCTGAGAAACCTGGCTGGTCGATTTGTCCCCAATCCATTTAAGAGTTAACATATTTTCATTTCCTTTAGCGCCAACGGCCCTGGCAATATTTTCCTCTATCAACGATATAGTTGATCCTTCGTCGATAAATGCAATTATCTCAACGGATCCCTTTGGTCCAGTAATACAGATCGGAAGAAACTTAAAAAGTGTTTTATTGGGAAGATGATCTTCTGTGACAGTGGTACTAACAACAGCTGATTCATTGTTTTCGTTGTTGGGCAGCTTTGTCCTCTCGTGTAGCAAACGATTATGTAACTTATGACATGCTCCAATGTTACATTCTCGGCTGTATGGGCATTTTTGAATAGTGTGCCCTTGGCGTAAGCAACAAAAACACAGACGGTTAGCTTTCACGAATTCCCATCGGTCTGGAACTGATTTCTGACGGAATGTATCACATTTATGTATGTAATGAGCTAACTTACAAACAGCGCATTTAATAGCATTCTTCTTCTCTTCATACAAAGTATATGTGGGTTTTTGATCACTTTTTCTCTCATGAAAGTGGCTGGCAGCGGTTCCTTTAGCTGCAGAACATTCTATAGCTACCGTAACGTACTTTGCAATGTTTTGTAACCAATCTGAAAAGTTTCTTACTGTTGGATATGGGTTTTCACAATTCTCCATTACATGCTTGGCCCATTCTTCTCTTTTGTTCATTGGCAGCTTACTGATCAATTCGTCTAGCAGGGTGGGATTATTTAAATGAGGTTCGGCATCGCTATTTTCAAGAAATGCAGTTAGGTTGGCTGTCATTATACTAAAATCAATCAGTTCGTTGAATTTATTATATCGTATTGGCGGCAAGGAACGTACTTTAGCAATTTGACTTCGTATGAGAACCTCAGGACGACCATAATGATGGCTAAGCGTATTGATAACTGCATCTACGTTATTTGGATATATAAGTAAAGCTGAAACTAAACTTTTGGCCGGTCCAGTTAGTGCTTTTTGAAGTCGAGTCAAGTTTTCCAAATTTGTATATTTATATGCTTTCGTTGTTTCTGTGTAGGCTACCTGGAACATAGGCCATTGCTCAGGAAGTCCACTGAACTCTGGCAGATCTTGAAGTTTACGAATATAAGGTGGAAATGACGAATTGGTTTGCAAAGGGTCTGATTGTTGCTCTTGACCGGTTAAAATATTTTGTTGAAGTTGTACAGGTGTACTTTTTTTCTGCACACCAGATAGTTGTGAATGCTGTGGTGATAAAGGCGAGTGATTGGGCTTTGGCGGGGGCAGTAAAGGCTGATATGGCAAATGTGGTTGTTGAAGCGATTGTGGAGGACGTTCTGGCATGTTACCCAGCTGCTGGGATTCATTGGGTGTACGGCTGAAATATTGATTAGGCAGTAAATTGTTGTACGTACCAGGATGGCTTTTCATTTGATACAATGCTCGTTCGTTTTCCATTTGTTGAAGCGAGTATCCTTCCAAAGTCTTTTGAAGTTTGGAATTCAGATTGACAGTTTTTTCGAAGTCCCTTTCAAGATCTCTTAATCTTTGCTCCAGTAACAATATTTCTTCACTTTTAGAAGCTTCATCTTGACCTTTTTGATTATCTGATTGTTGTGGCTGTGACTGTGCGTCTTCATCCTCTGATTGTGTTCCAGACATATCGCTTTCGAATCCAAGTCTACTTGGCGGCTTTCCTTTGTTAGTACGTTGGCTTTTTCTTGACATAGAAATTAAATATATAAAGACTGTGCGGCGTTAATGCACAAGATGGCGGCGGCTGTTGGGCAATTCCAAGAAGTGTGCGGCAGGCAATGTACAAGATGGCGGCGGCTGTTGGACAATTCCAAGAAGCGTGCTGCTGGCAATGCACGAGATGACGAAAGTTGATCGAAATGTGGCTATGGAATTGATATTATCCTCCAAAGGCGTGCGGCAGGCAGTGCACAATATCGTCAATAGTTGTAAGAATATTCTAGAAGTGTGCGGCAGGCAATGCACAAGATGGCGGCGACTGGTCCAAAACTCCAGAAATGTGCGGCAGGCAGTGCACAAGTTGGCGGCGGTAGTTATGAAATTCCAAGAAGTGTGCGGCAGGCAATGCACAAAATGACGGCGGCTGATCCAAAATTACAAGAAGTGTGCGGCAGGCAATGCACAAGATGGCGGCGGCTGGTCCAAAAATTGCGAAGAAATTGATATTAATCTCCAAGGGCGTGCGGCAGGCGATGCACATGTAGGCAACAATCAATATCAAAACTCCAGAAATGTGCGGCAGGCTGTTGCACAAGACGACCAAGATCGACCACGAAAATACAATATGGCGTTGATTGATAATAAAAAATTGTTTTAGTGGACAAGTAACAAGAACACTCTTTTCCGCATTAAGTGTTGGCCAGCAGGCATACTGGTCAAGCGCTTAGTGTGGCTGGTGCGGCAAAATTGTTTTTAACGTAATAAGAGCGTACTAAGAGCGTTTTATTATCTGCAAATTAGAGTTTTACATTAAATGAACTTAAAATTAAATTTTCTTCGTACCAATCGTGTCCACTCTGTATCTCGTTCTTTCTATCAATGGCGTCGATTGGCTTATGTATACATTACTGAGTTATTCGATAGGTTTGCGCTTTTAAGCTCGATAGGTTTACACTTCAAGATCGATAGGTTTACACTTAACATAAATTAGCTGTTTAGATTCAAATGATTTTGCTTAACTTAATATCTAAATACGAATGTATTTCGTAACAGTCAGAGCTACAATTTTTAAGCTTGAATCTAGTGACTTAATATATATTCAGTAAGACTCAATATCTGTCTTTTCTGTATACCACTATAAGATCCGAGCAAAACCACCGAATATATGCAAGTGCGCCCCACCATTTATTCAAATAAATTATAAAATAAAAGGAGTTCAAAGCTATAGGAACCAAATTACTTGGAACAGGAAATTTTGCTGTCGGGGCACTCGACCGCAACACTCTTACTTGCTTATATCGCCTTTAGTATATAAATTTAAATAAATAAATTTTATGTAATTGTATGTACTACTAATATGAAGAGTAAAAGAAAATATGTAATATAAAAGAAGCAAAACGGCCTTCTAGCTTTGTGGGTAACAACAAGTAAAACGAGTAATGTTTTGCTCTAAAAGCTTAAAAAATTTAATTGGCTGCTATTTTGTTGAAAAACTTGAGTACATAAAAAACAATGACAACAAAAAATTGCATTTTTTTGGAAATACACACATTTGGGGCCGCTTTAAAAGATGTAGTGGTGTTCAGATGGTAAAACCTTGTTCAGAAGAGTTGCTTGGAATCTCAAAAGCTTCATTTTTGCCAAAGAAAGAATGCGAAAAATTCTGATTTTTTAAAAGTTATACTCGAAAAAGTAAAAATATACGATTTTTTAAAAAAGTTTTTTAAGAAATACTCCCGGAACACATGAATTTTTTAAAAATCTTTGTAACACAAATTTCTTCAGCGGACTATCAGCTACAGCTTTGCCGAAGACAGTTTGCAGCTTTCACCAAAACTGAATGAGCTGTTAGCCCAAAACTAATGACACCTTTTTTTTGTTAGCACACCCAATTTAAAAAACTTTGAGGTTCCATAAAAAAAAGTGCTTCCAATCTAGCCAAACGCTGATAGGGACTTACCTAGTTCAGGTAGCACTATCGATTCCGCATAGTGTAGCTTGGTAGTTTTTTTGACTGTTGCTCAGTGTAATAAGACTTATTTTTAGAGGAGTAAATAAACATCAACAATTAATGCTCACTTCTTGAATATTATAAAAAATGGAAAAAAAGCTCACTTCCTGAATATTATAAAAAAAAATTGTATAATAAGCATAGCATTTTAATTTGATATTAAAAAACTCAAGTCAATAAAATATGTTGTGAACAATTAAATTAAAAATTCAAAGTTAACAATCATTTGTGAAGTAAAGGCACGTGCACAGAACGAGAAAATATTTCTTTCGTCACAATTTTTCATATAATTAAAAACGTTTGCTTTGCTTTGTTGCTCATCTGTTGTGACGAAAAGAATTTTCTTTCGATCTGCGTACGAAGTTTAATGGTATTGTATACCTTTAGGTCATTTTTAAAAGGTTTACAAAAAAACAAAATTACACAAAAACTATTATTGACATTAAAAAGCGGTTTTCCATTTAATAAGTAATCGGTTAAGTTAAATTTAATTTAAATTTATATTTTTTGACAAAAATTGTTAAAACGTGCTTAATTTAAGGTAAATCAGCAATAGAGCCCTGCATGAATCGAACCAAAGTTCCCCTTGACTTTGTTTCTGATTTGGGTAATTGTCTATTATACGTCCTTCCTCTCCAAAAATTCCGAAATAATTTTTACTCGATGGACCGCGAATTAATTGGCGGTCATCCATGGTTTCTTTTAAAATAAATTTTGAAATTTGCTGTTTTTGCACCGAAATTATGCATGTGCTTTTCTTTTTTTTTTCTTTTTTTCCATTTAAAAAAAAAACAAGTGAGAAGGTCGGTCAAGCCCGACTATATTTATACTCTGTACCTAAAGTAAGAGATACATGCAGAGCTGCTGCTGCGCTCATCTCTGAGTTTCTTTCTCTCCCCCTCTTTCTCTCTCTCTCTCTCTTTCTTTCTCTCTCTCTCTCTCTAAGATTGTGCGTTGGTTGTGAGTGGGTGGGACGGGGTGGCGGGGGGTAATTCACTTATTTTTTCATAACTTGAGAACCGCTCATCCGATCTTTATCATTCCTTCGGCAAATAGATACATATTACTAATGACTAACTATCTCTAGAGGGTACAAATCATTTTTTTTCAAAATTGCGGGGGCGGGAGGGGGCGCGGCAAAAATTGAAAATAAACTTGATCTGCCTGCAAGTATAAGAAGCATTTGTCCCATACTCCTCAAACCTCTATCTCTTACCATCTCTGAGATCTGTTTGTTCATACGGACGGACGGACAGACGGACATGGCTTTATCGACTCGGCTGTTGATGCTGATCAAGAATATATATACTTTATAGGGTCGGAAATGATTCCTTCTCCCTGTTACATACTTTTGCACAAACTTAATATACTCTATGTACCTTCGGTACAGAGTATAAAAATTTAGTTTTTTTAAAATACTTATTTATAGGAGGTGGATGTAAACGCGCCTTTAACTTTACATCTAATGCAGGGTTCCCCAAAAAGAGAGCGCTAAAATGTGACTGTGTCTCTTTCTGAAACACAGTGAAGCATGACTTCGGCAAGCACTCGGTGTGCCCCAGTGGCTATAGCTGGGGAACTCTGCTCTAATGGGTGGTGTGAAAAAAGTTCAGAGCCTCATCCACGTCAACTGAATAGGCCAAATACTTCGATATTGGTCTGCTTTTAAACTTGAAAATGTCATTGCAGTTAAATTTATTTGACATTTGAAGAAAAGCACATGCATAATTTCGGTGCAAAAACAGCAAATTTCTAAATTCATTTTAAAAGGAACCATGGATGACCGAAAATTAATTTCTGCACGAAAATTCATTATCGGGGGTGTCACAGAAATCTTTAGAGATTTTGGCCTCGAAAAATCTGTCGGTGTCCCAGAACTTCAAGAGATTTCGTTTTCTTATATGAAAATCGAGTTGGAAGGTTTGTGTCCATGCTAATGGGACATTTCTATCCCACCTTCTAGTTATGAGTTAATTTGATGTTTCAATGCAATTTTTTAAAAGTGTTATACGTTTCGTGCATTTTTAAATTATAATTCAAATTTAAGTCATATTCTCCAAAAATAAGATGCAAAATTTAAAAAATATTTTTGCGCCAATCATAAAATATAACTTGACAACTCTAAGCCCTTGTTGGTGCCAATGTTGGTACACAGATGGCGACTCCATAACTTGAGGGCGCTGTGGTTGGCAGGTTTTAATTGTTACGCAGCATTAGGAGAGTTTTTATTAAAACACAAATTTTAATACTAAAACAAATAAAATATTTTATTAATTTGATGCAACCTATCCAGAAAAATAGTGCTGTTCACATTTCCAAAACAAATTTTGCGTATCGAAATTGTTTGGTTGGTGAATTTAAGTAAATCTCCCGACAAAACACGAGAGATTTGAAACCAACCATCGAAAGAGATTTCTGTGACACCGAGAATTGGTTTTGGGTTGAAATTTGGTTGGAAGAGATTTCTGTGACACCGCTGTATAATTCGTGGTCCATCGAGGAAAATTAATTTCGGAATTTTTGGAGAGGAAGGACGTATACTAGACAATTACCCTGATTTGAACTATCTATGAACTTCTACTCATAGCTCACAAAATTATTAATTCATAAAATTATAGCTCATTACATGAGCCATGAGCTGTTTGATTTGTTTGAAATGATTCAGCTCAGATCAGCTCAACAAAGCAACTAGATCAATCATGCTCAACTCAAATAGCTGAAAGGGTTCAATGAAAAGATCAAATAGCTCAGAGCCTAACTGTCGTTCATTTCTGAGCAAATGTAAGCAAAATTAATTTTCTTCAATTTTGTTGATAATTCAAAAATTATTGGAAAGAAGTGGATCAAAATTATGAAACTGCACTGGACCAATCAGTAAGTAAATGTGTGTTTAATATTTAGAACGTTTTAGATTAGGTAAAAGTTTTTCAAATAAGTATAGACTAAAGTTAAAGCCTTATCTTAATTCATAAATAGTCTTCATCATGTTCCACGGAGGCTTTAATATCAACCCAAGAAGATATTAAAAAGAAGTTTATTTCTGGAGAGTTCAGCATTAGCCCAAAGCGTGGAAGAAGCAGAGTTTAGGAAATCTTTGGAAAAATATTGGATAAGGAAAGCAATCCCACAATTGGAAATGGTGCATTTGACGACATCGTACGATCTTTTTTACACGAAACCGAGGACATAATTAATCGGGAAATAAAAGCATATACGAGCAGTATGAGCAGATTTAGTGAAGACTTTGATCAGTTTAAATGGTGGTGAAACCATAAAGACCAGTTTCCCCTTTTGTACAAAGCTAGCTCCAAAATTTTTGCTACTCCTGCAAGCAGTGCCTCATCAGAGAGAGCCTTTTCTCAAGCCGGAAACCTCATATTAAAGAAAAGGTCCGCAATTACATCGAAGGATGATATGGTGAAAAAATGTTTTAAACGATAATTTAAAATAGTAAAAACGGAACTTTAATTACACAGCTGTAGTAGGCAAGGCTAGCTAACTCTCTCTTGGTCTCTCTCAGGAGTTCGCTCTCGCACTCTCTCACTCTCAGAGAGCATAAGCAGGGTGGGTTTTTAGCTTTGAGCAAGACAGACGATGCTGGTGGTCGGCAGTCTAGATCGAGCGATTGACAGCGTCAGAAGTGAGACTATAACTTTAATTGCTACCGCTTAAACAAACATTATAAACAACAAACTATATAATAAATAAAGTTAACAACTATACTCTTACAATATCAGAAGGGGTTAGAAGTCACGTGATGGACACTTTGGTTGATCCAACAAAATTAAGCGTTAAATCGCTTAAACTTTGGCTAGCAGCATTAAATATGCAAACAAGCGGTACAAAGGCTGAGCTAATAAATCGTTTGGAGAAAATTCCTATGGAAATAAGAGGCAATGGACCACCAATTGCCGGACAAGATGACGATTTAGACCAGGAAAATCAAGGGAGCAAGACTCCAAGCCAGCAAGACGAAAATTCACCGTCGCGTCAGGGTGGCGCCAACGAGTTTCATCAGAATACAGGAACAGGCAATAGCAACAGACAAGAACAAAATCAACGAGTAAATGATGGAGACGAAGTACAGCAATCGTTAGTGGATGTTGGCGACAACGAAAATTTGCTGCGTGAGCTGTTACAGCAATTGCAGATGTATGGGCAAAGTGTTCTTCAAAATCACACTCGCCGAGAGTCAACAGATCCAGCAATTGGTGCCGACATACATACACACAGCGAACAAGACAATGACAACGAGGCAAATATTCAAGCTGGCAATGCTGTCAACACATCGATACAAAGCAATCAAAACAACGCAGGTGGCAATGCCGCCGCTGGCAACGCCGCTAATGGCAATGCATCGCTCTCTATGGCTAAAGAAGTCTTAGTTGATTTCAATGGAATGTCATGTGCCAACAAATGGATTATGCAGTTAAAGAACATTGGCAAAATTTACAAACTAAACGATGTTTATCTGCATATGCTATTCATATGCAAAATGAAAGGGGTGGCACAATCCTGGTTGCATGCTGAGACAACACGAATATTGGAGCCAATTGACAACCTGTGCGATCAACTGATCGAAGCGTTTGGAAAAAAAATTTCCAAAGTAGAGATGAGACGACAATTTGAGGCTCGCAAGTGGCAACCGAGCGAGAATTTTGCGGCCTACTTCGAAGATAAAATAATGCTTGCAGAAGGCATCAACATCGACGAGGAGGAACTGTTGGAGCAAGTCATCGAAGGCATTCCAGCAGAATCACCACGCACCCAAGCTCGCATCCAGTGTTTTACAAACTCCAGACAGATTTTGCGGGCGTTTTCTGGAGTACGTTTGCCAGTGGTACAACAAAAGCAGTTGCAGGATTCTGGAGTGGCAGCCAACAGAGCAGTAGAATATAAGGAATTGCGCTGCCGAAACTGCAACAGCAGAGGTCATGTCATCAAGGATTGCAAGAAGCCAAAACGTGACCCAGGATCATGCTACAGTTGCGGAGCGATGGACCATTGGGTAGCGAAGTGCCCTCAGAAGAAAGGGGGTGCTGAGAAAAACAATGACGACAACAAATATGTAAGGCAATTTAGAATTCACTTAGTGGACATTTCTAACTATTCATTAATTGCAGCGTGCCTCATAGATTCGGGGAGTCCAGTATCATTAATTAAAGAAAATAAGGTGCCCAAAGAGGCGAAGTTTCATCCAGTAAAGAAATCTTATTATGGCCTAAATGAAAGCCGGCTTAAAACACGTGGAAAAATTTTGTGTTTCATTATGAAAAAGACAATAAAGATTTATTTTTACTTAATTGTTGTGGAAAACGAATCTATGAGCCACGAAGTGATTCTTGGAAGAGATTTTATGGATGCGTGCGATTTAAATATTGATTTAAATGCCTTGAAAATGGTTACGTTAGTAAACCCAGAAAGCGTTAAAGAGGGTGTGTGCAACAACACAACTGAGGAAGTTGTTAGCACAGGAAATATTAATGAAATTGTTATTGGTAGTAATGAAAAGGAAAATGAACTGGTTAAAGCGGATGCAAATGAAGAAATCCAAAAATATGAAAACGTTAGTGCGGATAAGGTTAGCGAAACTGTTAGTGTATACAAGGAACTGGAAACTGTTAGTCCTACTGAAACTGTTAATGTAAATGGAGATGAGAAATTGAGTAGTGTACAGGAAAACAAATGATAAGAGACTGTTATTTTATGTGCCAAGAGAAATGGAAAATCGTGTTCTATACAAGTACCACGATGATTTGGGTCATATAGGCAGAGACAAGATGATAGATGCGATTAAAAAAAAGTTATTGGTTTCCAGGAATCAAAGAAAAAGCTATAAAACACATAGAAAATTGTTTGAGATGTGTTGCATTCTCACCAAAAGACGGAAAAGGGGAGGGATTTTTGAATAGTATTCCAAAAGGTAACAAACCTTAGGTTATACACCACAAAGACAACAAATACCAGAGAAGTAATACAAGCATTAAAAGACTATTTTAGAGCTTATAGCAGGCCAAGATGTATTATATCGGACAGAGGAAGTTGTTTCACATCAGCAGAATTTGAAACGTTTATGAAAGAGTGTAATGTAAAGCATGTTAAGATAGCGACTGGTTCTCCTCAGGCCAATGGACAAGTAGAAAGGATAAATAGGAGTCTAGGACCCATGATAGCGAAAATGGCTGAACCGGAAAAAGGAATTTATTGGGACAATGTAGTTGAGGACGTCGAATATGCATTGAATAACACTCAACACAGAAGTATCAAACAATGTCCCAGCAAAATGTTATTTGGTGTAGATCAGAAAGGACAGATCAAAGACGAGTTAAGAGAAAAGTTAGAGGAAACAGAAAAGTCAGAAGAAACACTAGACTTAGATGATATACGAAAAGAAGGAGAGTTGAACCAACGACAGGCACAATTATATAATGAACAATATTACAACAGCAAAAAGAAAAAGCCAACAGATTATAAAGAAGGAGATTATGTAATGGTTAAGAATTTCGATAGTACTGCAGGTGCATCCAAGAAACTGATACCAAAGAGCAAAGGACCTTATATTATTGACGAAGTCTTAAAGAACAATAGGTTTTTACTGAAAGATGTAGAAGGATTTCAGGTTTCACGTAACCCTTATCAAGGTGTTTGGAGTGGCCAAAATATAAGGCATTGGATAGGAAAAAGATAAGTTTAGTTAATGTTAATAATCTGTTAGTTATGTAAGTAAAATTGTAAAATTCAAAACACTGTATCTATTATTTAAGCGTTAACCATGTAAGATCAGGGGATCTTGTATTGTCAGGACGGCCGAATTGTAGTAGGCAAGGCTAGCTAACTCTCTCTTGGTCTCTCTCAGGAGTTTGCTCTCGCACTCTCTCACTCTCAGAGAGCATAAGCAGGGTGGGTTTTTAGCTTTGAGCAGAACAGACGAAGCTGGTGGTCAGCAGTCTAGATCGAGCGATTGACAGCGTCAGAAGTGAGAAGATAACTTTAATTGCTACCGCTTAAACAAACATTATAAAACAACAAACTATATAATAAATAAAGTTAACAACTATACTCTTACACAGCCCAACAGTGTTTTTGGTGCAGGTCTATTTTTATCTGATTATGTTAATATAGATTGCACTGAACAAAACTGTATCATTGGTTTTGTCCTATCAGCTCTTGTTTCCAAGATATGGCGGAAAAACGAAAAAGTTGAATTTTTGGCACTCTAGGATTTATGGAGGCCACACTAGCCATAAATATGTAAGTTTATGAGCTTTTTGCGATAAAGTACATATCAATGCATTTGAAAAAAATCAAAGGCGCTATATAAGTTTAGCGGAAAGTGTCTAAATTGGCCTCTAAAGACAGACATTTTTCGATTTATATATATATATTTTATATATTTATATTTTATATTGTGTGCGCTTTTATTATAACATAAGATTTGTGTGGGCCTGCAATCGTTCTCTACATCTGCTGGTTTGACTGGGATGAGAAAGCAAACTGGGAGAGTGTCAAAGTCACTCTAAAGGGTGGAGTTACGCATATGGGTCATTCTTTTATAAACCGAACAGTTAAAAAATTTTTTATTTTTCATTTTAATAAAAAAAAATTCGAAATTAGATCTCGACATGCCCACCAAAACGTAATTTGCGGTTTTGCACAAAAATTTTTTGTTAATTTTATACACAATTTCAAAAATCGTCAAAAACGGAAAAATGGAAAAAAAGGGTTTTTTAAAAACGTGATTTCTCAGGTTTGGTTTATCGGACAGCTTTCAAGTTGATATTGCTGAAAAGTATTTTACTGTAGCTACTCAAATTATAATTTTAAAGATTTTTAAATTATTTAATAATATTAAGTAATTGTTGCTAAAAATTATTTATAATTTTTTCTCAATGTTAACCACCATGATATAGCTTCTAAGCACAAACAATTTATTGTCCTAAACGTAACTTAAATTTTGGTGTTTTCAAAAGATGGAGACTTTTATAGTTTAAAAGTTATGAATTTTTTAGTTATAAACAAATAAAAAGATGCCCTTAAAGAAAGCTTTGCCACGCAATAGGATTAAAAGCTGTGTAGCTGAAACCTGGCACGTATACTTCGTATTTATCAAGCTTTTCAAAAATGTCAACATCACGCAGATCGGACGTCCATTTCATATAGCTGCCATACGAATGCTATGATTAATTGCATTTTGTTGTGGATTAGGGTGACCAGAGTTTTCAAAGTATATTATACCACAAACAAATTCAGCATTCCTATGGCAGCTATATGATATAGACGTCCGATCTGTGTGATGTTGACATTTTTGAAAAGCTTGATATATATAAAGCCAACTCGCCAAGTTTCAGTCGTAAAGCTTTGAAACTGACTGCGTGGCAAAGCTTTCTTTAAGGGCATCTTTTTATTTGTTTATAACTTAAAAAATTCATAACTTTTAAACTATAAAAGTCTCCATCTTTTTGAAAACACCAAAATTTAAGTTACGTTTAGGACAATAAATTGTTTGTGCTTAGAAGCTATATCATGGTGGTTAACACTTAGAAAAAATTATAAATAATTTTTAGCAACAATTACTTAATATTATTAAATAATTTAAAAATCTATAAAATTATATTTTGAGTAGCTACAGTAAAATACTTTTCACCAATATCAACTTGAAAGCTGTCCGATAAACCAAACCTGAGAAATCCCGTTTTAAAAAACCCTTTTTTTTCATTTTTTCGTTTTTGACGATTTTTGAAATTGTTTATAAAATTAACAAAAAATTTTTGTGCAAAACCGCAAATTACGTTTTGGTGGGCATGTCGAGATCTAATTTCGGATTTTTTTGTATTAAAATGAAAAATAAAAAATTTTTTAACTGTTCGGTTAAAAAAATGACCCATATACCAGGGGGCAGCGAGCATTAGGCGAATATGTTGCTCTTTACCGTCTCAACCGTTTGAATGGATGTGACGTTTGAATGGATGTGCAACCGGAAATACCGCGGTTCACAGTACTAGTTCAATTACTCTTCCTTGGGTCATACCCACTTTAATGCGGCAGATATTTGAGCTGTTGTCCCCCAGCTCGCAAGTAAAGCAACGTCCTTCGAGGAAGGACCGGAGCATAGCAAATTGCGAATTTGTAAACAAACATTTTCTTTTAGGTGGGCTCAATGTTTGACTTGATTCGATCTATAGAACCACTGGAGCTTGATCTGTTTGGAGCTTGATCTATTTGAGCTTGATCTGTTTGGAGCTTGATCTGTTTTGAGTTTGATCTTTTTGGAGTTTGATCTGTTTGGAGTCACTGGAAATTTGAGCTGACTAATTTGAACTAAAAAAATTGTTGACTTGATTTCATTGAACCATTGTTTTAAAACATGAATCAAAAGGCCCTTTGACTCCATTCATGCAGGGCTCTAATCAGCAATATCAAATATCATTCATTTTTATAAAAATTAAAAAAAGGATACAGAAAAAGGATAATAAAAAATCACTATATAATGGATAAATTCGAACTCTGAATGCGGTATTTTGGTCCATTCCTCAGTAACTGTCTTTCGAAGCTCTTCAGTTGAGTTGAACTCTCGTACGCCAGCATAAATACGACGTGCAAGGAAAACACAAATGTTCTGAATTGAATTCATGTCCGGAGAACGTGCAGGACATACCCACTTTACACTTCATCCAATAAGTTTAAATAGCACCCTGTATTCCTGCGTCCTCTAATCTAGCATATCGGGGTCCGATTGTGATAGCTAAAAAGTCCTTAAACATCACAAAGCCGTTAATACAGTTTTGGGAGGTCGACATGCCTTCAGGCGCCTTAATGTAGTGCCATTAGTAACTAAAACCATCTGGCCCATACAAGTTAACCTTTTTCTCATCTGAGAGTACCACATTTTTATACTCCTCCCTCCGAGACATTTGGCATTTCGTAATATCCCTTCTGGCTTATTTATTAGATGTCGACAATGCAGGCTTAGTCTTCATTTTCTTCAAGATTACAGGTCGAATTCAGAAGGTTACTTAAACTTATTGGATGAACTCTTAGTGGGTGCATGTAATAAGACCCGCTGACATAACGCTCGCGGGCGCTATGTCGCTCTAAACAGTGACACTTTGTCACTTTTGAAAAGTGAGAGATATATTCTTGATCAGCATCAACATCCGAGTCGATTTAGCCATGTCCGTCTGTCTGTCCGTCCGTCTGTCTGTATGAACGCCTCGATCTCAGAGACTATAAGAGATAGAGATACAAACTTGCATGTACATAGGTGGATACCGTACGCAGATCAAGTTTATTTCAGATTTGCAAAATTTCCCTATACTCTATAGGGTCAGAAATGTTTCCTTCTCCCTGTTACATACATTTGCACAACTTCATAATCCCCTTTTTACCCATTTTCAATGGGTACAGGGGATAAAAACAAAACGAAAAACCATTCAATTACTGCATGAGACGTTTTCTGGTCGTTTGCTTTCTCGGTGATCGGAATTGGCCCCTAGATTTCTTTTTATGGGGTTATTTGAGTACAAAGGTCTAAATCAACAAGCCCACAACTACCCATGTAAAAAAATTGTCATCAAAATGACACAATTTAGACATCAATTTGAAACTATTGAGTATCGAATTCTCTCTAATACTCCAAGTATCAAAATGATATCTTCGAAAGTATTAACATGATATTTCGAGGATTTCAAATTGATAATAACGTGTATCAGGTTGCCCCTTTTTTGTATTACTTTTTTAGTATCAATTTGACACTAGGTCTTATTAATTTTATACTCCAATTATCCAACTTTTAGTATCATTTTGAAACTAGCTTTTATCAATTTAATATTATTTTATATTTGTAATATAAATTCAGTTCCTTACAAACTGCCATTAAAATTAATACATAACATTTTAAAAAACATTTTTTTTATTTTAAACTCTTTCCAAATGTATTTAATTTAAACTAATAAATTGAATTAGTCAAGTGTGCACACCTCACTATGAGGGCTTTTACGCACTGCATGCCTCGTGTCCACGCGAATGTTGTATAATCATAAGTCACTGTATTGGTGTTCCTTTTGCTGTAACCCATACATGTAACGCGTTACGCCTTCAGAGACCCTGAAGAAAAAACGCGAAAAACGCCTCTTCTGCAGCTGTGTTGGTTTGATACCTCTCGCATTGTGTGCTTTCATGCAAAGCGCTGAAACTGGCACAGCAGCTTTGTGTCTTGTTATGTGTCCTGTCCGAATAGTTACATTTGTTACTTACATTTCTTTGCAAAAAACGACCAAAACAACATTAATACTTAGCTGCTTTAACTTGCCTTGTAAATATGCTCCATTTGAATTACGTATATATATCTTCATCACGTCGTCTGGGAAAGGGTCCTCCATAGCTTTTACTTTTAACTACATATTGAATTGTTTGCACATAAACTAAAACACTAAATTTGACACGTCAAGCAACGCCTGCTGCAACATTCGGCGTGCTTCCTCGTACAATTCATACATTCTTCGAATTTTCGAACTTAAAAAAAGTTGATTAGTTTCAAATTAATACTTCTCCGCATCAAATTAATATTCTAAGCTTCAATGTAATACTTTTTAGGTTAACAATGATACAAAAAAAATGATACTAGTTTCAGTTTCAATTTGAGACACGTGTTTCAAATTGATATTCATACAAATTTTTTTGTTTCGTTTCAGTTCGAAAAACCATTCCCAATATCTTCCCCTCTTTGTTGACTAGTTTACCATTCACACACCAAATTTAAACAAGGAAAAGAGGTGATAAAAGTGAGGAAGGTCTTTCTTGTAGGTATTGTATTATGAATACCACTTAAAAAGAAAAATCATCACTGCGCACCAAACAGATTTGATTTAGATTACCTCAATTTGAAATTTTAAAAAATATAAGTACAAAGACACCCAGGCTTTTCAAACTAGGCATTTCGGCAGTTATGGAAAATGTTGTCGTCGTCGGGGCTCAGGCTCAACTTGTTGGCAATGGCTGCGCGGGCGTTTCCAGCTTGCTTGCTCTCATAGCGGATGCGGATGAAATTGCATCGGCTGTTGTTCGCCTTCTTAATGCATTTTCGCTGAAACTGAGGTAGTGATACAAATGAACATGTGCTTGTACTTGTAATTATGGTGCACTAAGCTGCCTACATATACACGCGTATGTTAAAAAGTACATTCGCTTACAAACACACACACACACACTCACGGACACAAATCCCTTGTCTTGCCTGTGAATGACGCTGGGTGGGGCTGATTTCGAATCAAGTGTTTAATTACTGCGAAAGTGTAACGCACGCAAACACATCTACTCCTTCACATTATGTTGTAGGGCTTGTGCAAATGAGTGCAGGCTGGGCCGTACTTTTGTTCGTGATTTAAGTTCTTAACAGCGATAAGAAGTACCATTAGCGAACACAAAAATCTCCCGCAAAAAGTACTAAAATCAGGTTAGCCAACCAAATCATTTTTGGGTAAAAAAAATGTCAACTATGTGTACTCCAGCTAAATTTAATGCTTACTGGTCGGTGTGGAGAATGAATTATTCTGGTTTTGTAGGACGCTTTAATTATCTCTGATACAAACGACTTAATGTTGCATATTTAAATAAATAGACAATAGTTAAGTAAAACGAGAGAGTAAGTTAAGGTCGGCCCTCCGCGGGCATTTTCTGAAAGCTTATAGAGTAAAGTATTTTTGAGAATTTTTTCAGATATTTCGAAAGACATTTAGAGGTCGCTCAAGTTGAATTTTCCCCAAAAATCGGGTTTTACGTACAAATTTGACTTATAACCAGAGCTCGCAAATAACTGTTGACCATTTTTCGTTGTCCAAAAATAACTGTTACAAACGAACCCTTTAAGCAAAGAGCCAGAGAGGAACCGTTCTCTTGAATATATCGGTCTGCGCTCAGAGAACAACCAATTTTAAGGTTGCTTCCTTTGCTCTGCTCATTTGCAGGCCGTTTGAACGCGAGCGAAGAAAATAAAAGTCATTTGCATTTTCATGTGTGTGTTTGCGAATGAGGCGTTCGTTTGGGCTCCCAGCAAACGATCCTAAACCTAAGCTAACTATATCTATCTTTATAAGCTTAAAAAAGACGATTGCAAAACGTGCTTCTACAAGCTTTATAATTACTGTTACAAAACACGTTTTGTAGGTGAAATAATTAAGCATTTTAAACATTTATTTTGTGAGTATTCTGTATGGATAGTTTTATTATTTAAAAACTTAAATTTAAATAAAATTAGTGTTTTCCCTTACTCTTAACGGATGCAAAGTCCTTTTCCTTGCGTCCATTATCGCAAGAGAAAATTTTCTGCAATATAATTAAATATAAATGTAAACTGCAAGAAAGCCTTGTTACTTTCAACGGCAATGATGGCTCGAATGCATGTTCACTTCACTTGTTCACTTGTTCTCTCTTCAAGAATGACAACGAGAATGAGATACACAATTTTTATACCTTTGGAGAGGGTATATTGAAATTGCCCGGATGTTTGTGACGCACAGAAGGAAGCATTTCCGACCACATAAAGTGTATATATTCTTGATCAGCATAACGAGCTGAGTTGATATAGCCATGTCCGTCTGCCCGTCCGTCTGCCCGTCCGTCTGTCTGTTTCCATGTTATCTTAACCAAACTTTGCACGAAGTCTTTTGGTACAAATACGCTGCACATTTGTCGAAGCCGGCCGGATCGGATGACTATAGCATATATCTGCCATAGGAACGATCGCTTGAAAAACTAGTTTTTGCGAGAAAAACTTTTTAGTTTTCAATGCTATTGCTCCCTCACCTCGTATTTATAAGTTTTATATGATTTCACATAATTTCGCCGAGATTTATCAAAATCGGACAACTATATAGTATAACTGCCATACAAAAGAATGGTCTGGAAAAAGTCATAGTGAGATAAACTTTTTTGTTTTCAATGCTATAGCTCCCAAACTTTGTACAGATCATTATTATTAGACAGCGGATTTTATGCAACTTTTTAAATAAAGGCAGATTAAGGTGAAAATTTGGATTTATACTAATTAAATAACCCTCTTTCCATTGAAAACTGCATATCCAATATATGCAAATTTTGCATATTTTGCATATGCAAAATATGTAAAAAAATATGCAAAATATGCAAAAAATATGCAAAATATGCAAAAAAATATGCAAAATATGTAAAATGTGTAGAAACTAAAAATTATTATAAATATTAGATACATGGCCAATATAGACGCTTAAATAGAATTTGAAGACCGAACGATTAAAAAATCACGAAAGTTGAACATTTTCTTATAAGCATTTAATGGTCCAACACCGCAGAATTCAGCAAAATTTCATATGAGTATTTAAAAAACCGCAGGCGTTGGCAAATGAAAGGTGTATAGTGAACGTTCTAAAATATTGGAAAATTTTTACATTTTTCATAAGAGCTAAGATTATAGATAACGAGTAAATACTGTAAAGGAACAAATAATCAAAAAAATCGCGAAATATCAAAAATTCAAATTGTCAAATTTTCATTTGAGTACTACAACGCGCAGGCGTTAATAAATAAGAGGCGTAGATTGAAAAATCCAAAAATTGCCCAATTTTTCGTATGACCTATGATTATTATGAAGATTTGGTGGATGGCAATGTAGACGGGTAAATAGGAGATGTAGATGGAACGGCTCAAAGAATCGCGAAATTTGCAAATTTTTCATATGATTAAAGATAATTTTGAAGACCTAATAGACGGCAATAGTAAACGACTATATATAGGAGCCGTATAGCCGTGTAGTCAAAAATTATTATTTGAGCTTGGTTTTTTGCAAAATTTGCAAAACTTTATGAGTTTTGGGAATCATTAAGATTTGATGGCGATTGTAGACGCGTAAATGGTTGGATCCAACGGTCCGAAAGTCGCGAAATTTCTAAATCTTTTTGAATAATGTGGACGGGTAAATTGGCAGGTCAAGATCAAGATCGGTCCAAAAAATCCGGATATATACAAAATTTTATGATTTGTATGATTGTTACCATGGAGATCTGTATTATTTGCGATTATAAAAGTCGACAGTCACGTTAAATAGGTTAAAATAACTCGCGAAAATAACGTCCGAGCCCTGAGCAACGCATACCGGTTACCTGATATGGAAAAATGTATTTGAAAACAGTTTTATGTCAAATCTTTTAGCCGTTTTTAAATCAAAAGTATTTTTCATCACTCATCTTCTGTTGTTGACCTTTTAGTAACCCTGGCCTACCAGGATAATATGTGATCTAAAACATGGAGTTTCATATAATATAGGTTTTTGCATATTTTGCATATTCTGCATACTTTGCATATTTTGCATATTTTAATATGCAAATATGTAATTTATGCAAAATAGTTTTTAGCGGAATTACATAATTTTTCAATAAAAATAAGATGTGTGCAATCAGAAATTAAATCCGACAAGCGGTTCAAAATATGCAAATATGCAAAATCCGCTGTCTAATTATTATATATTACCACACAATTCTGTCAAGTTTGATTCAAATCGCATGACTATAGCATACAGCTGCCAAAGGAACGATCGGTCGAAAAAATACTTCTAATAAGAAAAACTGTTTTGTTTTCAATGGTAGCGTCTTTACACTTTCCAGTTATAAATATTATCTGTTTCAACATAATTTTGGAGAGTTTGATCAAAATCGGATGAACATATCGTATAGCTGCCATATAAAAAACTGGCAGGCATATATCATGCTGCAAGGGTATATAAACTTCGGTAGAGCCGAAGTTAACTTCGCTCTATTTCTTTTCTTGCCTTTGTTCAAGGTTAACTTTTTTGTGCCTGTTTTGACAGCTGCAGCTGCCTAGCACTAAAAGATAAGACGTTTCTCTCGGTCGCCAAAACGACATGCGCAAATCGCTGCCATAGCAAGTGTTTTGAAAATGTCGTGGGCTGCCATACGTAAACGCTTGCAAAAGTAATTATACCCGTTACTCGTAGAGTAAAAAGGGTATACTAAAGTCGTGCAAATGTATGTAACAGGCAGAAGGAATCATTTCCGACCATATAAAGTATATATATTCTTGATCAGCATCAACAGCCGAGTCGATTTAGCCTTGTCCGTCTGTCCGTCCGTCCGTCCGTCCGTCTGTCCGTATGAACACCTAGATCTCAGAGATGGTAAGAGATAGAGTTTTGACATGTATGGGACAAATGCTTCTTTTATCTGCACGCAGATCAAGTTTGTTTCAAATTTTGGCCACGCCCCCTCCCGCCCCCGCAATTTGGAAAAAAGTTATATCTCCTACAGTTTTAAAGATAGAGGATTCGTACCTTCTAGAGATAGTTAGTAATTAGCAAAATGAATCGATTTGCCGAAGAAATGATAAAGATCGGATGAACGGTTCTCAATTTATGAGCAAAAAAGTGAACCAAGCCCTCCCCGCTACCACCATAAAAAAATGTTGCATACTTTTTGGATGGTCACACTAAGGAAAGCGGGGACACTGTTAAACATGTTTTTTCATGAGTAACGGGTATATCGAAGTCGGTTAGAGCCGACTTTAACATACGCTCTCGTTTTTATTTAAGGTTGGTTTGCAAACCGCTTGCTAAATTGCTGGCTGGGCTTCTGAGCCAAACAAGCCAAACACAAACAAAACGGGAGCGTAAGTCAAAGTCGGCTCTAACCGACTTCGATATACCCGTTACTCATAAAAAGTAATATTTAACAGCGTTCCGGCGTTCCTGAGGGTGGACGTCCATAAAGTATGCAACATTTTTTAACACCGCTATGTATTACCCGATCTTTATGAAAATTTCAGGGATTATAGTTATTACAAACACTGCTCGACAGCATTTTTCCCCAAAGCTCCAAACCAACTTTTTCTAAAGTAAATTGACCCGCTGATCACGAAAATCTCAATATAAAAAACTTCTATCGACGCGTTATCGAGTTATTATCGATAAACGGTTTTTTCGATTTTTCCAAAAGTTGCCCCCACTTAAACTCTCATAACTTTTTTGTTTTTCAATCGATTTGGAAAGCTCGAAACAAATTTTTAAAAGAAAACAGTTTGTTCTCAGACAAAAATGAGCTGAGATATGTGCTGTTAGAGCAATGGGGTCAACTAAAGGAAAAAAATTATTTTATTTTGCTAAATTTCAAAATTTATCGAAATTATAACGCTTGTAGATTCATAACTATACAAATATGTTATGTAATTTTAATTGGACAGTAGAAAATATTCAATTTACTTTAAAATAAGACCTCACACACAGAAATCGGACAAAAGGTGGATTTTTTATGAATTTTTTTGGTGAAATAGACAAAACTATAGTTTTCTTCAGATGCCGCTGGGGCTGTTTTTTATACCCGTTACTCGTACAGTAAATAGGGTATACTAAAGTCGTGCAAATGTATGTAACAGGCAGAAGGAATCATTTCCGACCATATAAAGTATATATATTCTTGATCAGCATCAACAGCCGAGACGATATAGACTTGTCCGTCTGTCCGTCCGTCCGTCTGTCCGTCTGTCTGTATGAACACCTAGATCTCAGAGATGGTAAGAGATAGAGGTTTGACATGTATGGGACAAATGCTTCTTTTATCTTCTTCTTCTACGAGCTTCTTTATTGGCCACGAGAAGGCCAAGCTAACTTCGTCTTTGCCGAAGTTTTTATACCCTTGCAAATGTTTTAATACATCAGAGTTTAAGAACGCCAGCATTAAAACAAACTACTTTTCTAAATAAAACCCACTTTTCGACCGGTAGTTCCTATGACAGCTATAGAATATAGTCATCAGATTTTGACCAAAACTTCCAAATCTGTGTAAAAGCGTATAATATTAATAATCGCTGAAGTGAGACACGTTAACATTAAAAACAAAAAAGTTTTTCTCACAAAGACCCACTTTTCGACCGATAGTTCCTATGGCAGCTATAAGATATAGTCATCCGATCCGGTCGGTTCCGACATATTAGCAGTGTGCAGTAAAAAGAAGACTCTATGCTAAGTTTCAGCTCGATAGCTTTAAAACTGAGAGACTAGTTTGCGTAGAAACAGACAGACAGACGGACAGACAGACGGACGGACAAAGCACAATCGACTCAGCTCGTCACCCTGATCAAGAATATATATAGTTTATAGGGTCGGAAATGAATATTTCAATGCGTTGCAAACTTCTGGGCAAAATTATAATACCCTTTGCAAGGGTATAATAAAACATATTTATTGCAAAATCAATGAAATTTCATTTTAAAATTTCATTTTATTCACAAAATATAGGGCACCACTTTTTGCGGCAGTATGCGATTCTTTGAGACTCTCGGATGAGTCCATGACAATAATTATTAAAGCCCCTGTTGCCTTGGTACCTGTGCTTAATTGACATCATTTCCTGGTAAATCCTCTCTCGTTGCTCATTGCTTTCGACACTCAAATTTTCATAAAAGGCGTAAAGGTTCGAGTTCAGAAAGTGAAATTTCAGAGACATTGTGAAAACTGTTGATAATTATTTTAATTTGAAAATTTGAATTAATATGTACCTTTCCGTACGGCTCAGTACTGAATCAGACCTGAATCAGCCCTGATTTGGAAGGGCAGGTAGTGAAATCATGGCTGCCTTTACATGCATTTCAGGCATGAATTTAACACTGACAGGGCCTATTACGTCATGACCTTCTTATCTTTCAGGCTTGATTTCAGGCATGATTTCAGTACTGAAAAATCATGGGAAATCAGTCATGAGTTGGAGCAATTCATACTTCTCAGGTCTGATTCAGCACTGACTAATTCAGTACTGAGACGTTGAACTCCAGGGTAGGAATGACAATTAAGGATCTTTGATTATTGCTCGGCTAGGCCCGTGTTATCTGAAAACTAGCCAGAAATACTGAAGATTTCGTATAAATTTTTTCGAACGTACTCTGGATCTCTTGTTGTACCCTTTAAATCATTAGACTATCAAATACAAAATTTTTTTTCTTCTGAAGCTTACTTTTGCGAAATTCTACGGTAATTTACGCATAACAGGTGTGGAACCCAATAAGCACCTTAATTTTTTATTGACTGTTTGAAGTAATTAAAATACGTTATTTTAAGCGACTCCTTTATGTTATCTCGTTCGATAGTTCTAACATGCAGCCCGTAAACATTGCAAAATAAGTTAACGCTCTTTTTGCATCTAAATTTGGGCCTTTTCTGGACTTAATATAACAACCGTTCTTAGAAATTAAATTAAGATTAACCATAATTTTTCTAGGGGTAAACATTCCATCAATAATTTCTAACAGCAACTAAGGTTCGGCTTACACTGCGTCCAGTAGCGTCACACTTAAGTGTCATAACGTCACAGTGTAAGGTACGATCAGGGGAATATCAAATTATCTGACTGTTGAGTGTAAGAACCACTTGGTTTCTGTAAATGCTGATGTAATTTGAAAACTTGTCAGTCTGCCCTTTTTCACAAAAACTTGAATAAAAAGCTATTTCATGTCCGATTTCTTTATGTTAGGTCTTATTTTAAAGAAAATTGAGTATTTTTCACTGTCCAATTAAAAAAACATAACAATTTTGTATAGTTATCTATCTACAAGCGTTTTAATTTCGCTTAATTTTGAAATTTAGCAAAATAAAATATTTTTTTTCTTTATTTGAACCCATAGCTTTAACAGCACAGATCCCAGCTCATTTTTGTCCGAAAACAAACTGTTTGGCCAAGTATTTTCTTTTAAAATTTGTTTAAAGCTTTCAAATCGATTGAAAAACAAAAGTTATGAGAGTTTAAGTGAAGGCAACTTTTGGAAAAATCAAAAAACCGTTTATCGATAATATCTCGATAACGCGTCGATAGAATTTTTTTATATGGCGATTTTCGTGATCAGCGGGTCAATTTACTTTAGTAAAAGTTGATTTGGTCCAATGGGGGAAAATCGACACTCATTTTGTCGAGCAGTGTAATAACACAAGTTTACAAAAAAACAGGCCAACTTTTGCAACACAGAAATTAGCAACCGTTCCTTATGTACTTTTGGCCGCTGAAGTCAAATAAATTGTCCGTTTTCTCCCAGCACGTCAGGTTTACGAGAAATTCGCATAAACGTGTGTTTAGCGAGGTATCTTTACATTTGTTGGTCCTGTGGCCAAATTAAGTGTTCTATTTAAACAAAATTTGTTTTAATGTGAGCTGCATTGTATAACGTTATAGAAAAACCAAACACAATGTTCTGATTTTGCTCATAAGGTGCAAATATATGGATTTTAATATTGCAAATGTGGTTATTTATTGATAAAATCGATTTTTCCCATATTTAAATAATTCTGAAAAATTTTCTGCTGATTAAAAAATTTTAGAAAAAATAGTAATAGTAGTCTTTTGTTTTTTCTTATTTTACATATTTTCAGTTTTTCGATATATTATTTGCGAGCCCTGCTTATAACACTTCAAATAATCATTTTTAAAGAGAAATGTACAAATTTTATATTAATGAGCACTTTTGGCTATGCTTTTGCATTTAAGTAACATACATGGTTTGTCCGGAAAGAAATAGGACTGAGTCGATTTAAGAAAATTTATTGAGCCAATTGTTACAATTATTTAACAAATTTCAAAATAGGCTCTTCTGCGTCGATTCAGCACTGCGAGCGCGATTTCCAAGCATTGAAGGCGTCACGGAAGGCATTCTCTGGAATAGTCTTGGGAGCCGCGGTGCATGCTGCTTTGATCCCCTCTGTCGTCTCAAAATGCTTGCCTTTAATCGGCCCTTTCAGGTGAGGAAACAAAAAAAAAGTCCGGTGTTTGTCGAAGTCGAGATCCCTCAGCTGGGTCTTCATCGGCGACTTCTTCCCGACCCTCTTAAAAGGACTGGTGCCACCGAAAGACTCCACTTCTTGCTAAGGCAACATCTGGGTAAGCCTGCTTGATTATATCAAACGTCTCTGTCGCAAATTTCTCGAGTTTCACACGCCCTTTACCGGAGAAGGAATCATTTCCGACCCTATAAAGTATATATATTCTTGATCAGCATCAACAGCCGAGTCGATATAGCCATGTCCGTCTGTCCGTCCGTCTGTCCGTCTGTCCGTCCGTCCGTATGTCCGTCCGTATTAACAAACAGATCTCAGAGATGGTAAGAGATAGAGGTTTAACATGTATGGGACAAATGCTTCTTATACTTGCAGGCAGATCAAGTTTACTTTCAATTTTTGCCACGCCCCTCCTGCCGCCGCAATTTTGATAAAACGTCATATCTCCCACGGTTTTGTATTCGTGCCTTCTAGAGATAGTTAGTCATTAGCAATATGTATCGATTTGCCAAAGAAATTATAAAGATCGGAAGAGCGGTTCTCAAGTTATGAGCAAATAAGTGACTAGCAATATGTATCTATTTGCCGAAGAAATGATAAAGATCGGATGAACGGTTCTCAAGTTATGATCAAATAAATTAATTACCCCTCGCCATCCCCTCCCACCCTCTCACAACCAACGCACAATCTTAGAGAGAGAGAGAGAGAGAGAGAGGGAGAAAGAGAGAAAGAGAGAGGGGAGAGAGAGAAACTTAGAGATGAGCGCAGCAGCAGCAATGCATTTAGCTCCTACTCTAGGTACAAAGAAAAAAATATAGTCGGGCTTGACCGATTTTCTCACTTGTTTTTATCCGATCTTGATGAAAATTTCAGGGATTATAGTTATCTCTATAAATATAGAAGAGAGTGTCCTGACTGATTAATTCACTGACTGATTGGCAATCATCGCACAGTCTAAACGGTGAGATAGACAGCTGAAATATGGACAGCAGTTTCTGTGAGTGGTGAAAGTGCGTACTTAGACGGGGTTTTGGAAAATTCCACCCGGAAAAGTCGGAAAATCGTCGGAAAAGTTTGTATGGGACAAATGTTATTTTTCATCCGATTGACATGAAATTTAGTTTGTTAGCATATTACGCGAAATTATTCGACACGTGTTATCCCGATTTTAAAAAATCCGCCTACGAAGAAAATGGCCGAAAAATTCTGCATGCAAAAAACTATTTTTCATCCGATTGGCTTCAAACTCGGTTTGTAAGGATAAAATACAAAATAGTTTGAAATGTGATTTTCCTATGTTGGAAAATTTTACCCAACGGTCGGAAAATTCCCGGAAAATTTCTGCATGAACAAAACTATTTTTCATCGGATTGGCTTGAAACTCGGTTTGTAAGGACAGAATACGAAATAGTTTGAAATGTGATTTTCCGAAGTTGGAAAATTTGACCAGACGGTCGGAAATTCCCGAAAAATTCTGCATGAAATATACTATTTTTTATCCGATTGGCTTCAAACTTGGTTTGAAAGGAAAGTGGGAGAAATAAATTGAAATTTGATTTTCCAATGTTGGAAAATATGCCCTGACGGTCGGAAAATTCCCCGAAAATTCTGCATGAAAATAAACTATTTTTCATCTGATTGGCTTGAAACTCGGTTTGCACTGACAGAATTCGAAATAAATTGAAATGTGATTTTCTGATGTTGGAAAATTTGACCTGACGGTCGGAAAATTGCCGGAAAGTTATGCATGCAATTAAACTATTTTTCATCCGATTGGCTTGAAACTCGGTTTGTAATGAAAAAATACGAAATAGTTTAAAGTGTGATATTCTGAAGTTGGAAAATTTGACCTGGCGGTCGGAAAATTCCCGGAAAATTCAGCATGCGAAAAAACTATTTTTCATTCGATTGGCTTGGGAAAGTGGGCGGGAAGTGGGCGGGACGTGGGCGGGAAGTGAGTGGGAACTGGGGGAAGGAGGTGGGTGGGAATTGGGTGTAGAGTGGATGGGATGGGGGTGGGAGTTGGAGGGAAACCCATCAGTAAAGTTCGATTTCTGGGTTTTACTTGGTTTTATTATATCCAATATTGGATTTATTCTGTTAAGGGCGCAGCGAAGCGCGTGGGGTTATTTGCTAGTCTCTATAGATATAAAAGTGTCCTGACTGACTGACTGATTCACTGACTGACTGATTGGCAATCATCGCACAGCCTAAACGGTAAGAGATAGAAAGCTAAAATTTGGACAGGAGTTTCTGTTAGTGGTGAAAGTGCGTACTAAGAGGGGGTTTTGGAAAATTCCACCCGGAAAAGCGTCGGAAAAGTTTGTATGAGAAAAATGTTATTTTTCATGCGATTGACTTGAAACTTGGTTTGTAAGCATAGTATGCGAAATAATTCGACACATGTTTTCCCGATTTTGGAAAATCTGCCCACGAGGAAAATGGCCGGAAAATTCTGCATGAAAAAAACTATTTCTAAGAATAGAATACAAAATAGCTTGAAGTGTGATTTTCTGAAGTTGGAAAATTTGAACTGACGGTCGGAAAATTCCCAGAAAATTCTACATGCAAGATAACTATTTTCATCCTATTGACTTGAAACTCGGTTTGTAAGGACAAAAGTCGGAAAATCCGCCCCCAGGCTTGAAAATGCCCGGAAAATTCTACATGCAAAATAACTATTTTTCATCCGATTAACTTGAAATTCGGTTTGTAAGGTCAAAATGGGATTTCATTTGTGTTTTTATTTTCTGATCTTGGAAATAACGTCGGTATGTCCACTGGGAAGTGAAGTGGGAAAACCCATCAGCAAAGTTCGATTTCTGGGTTCTACGGGGTATTATTATATCTAATACTGTTTGGTTCTATACTGTTGAAGGCGCAGCGAAGCGCGACGGGTTATATGCTAGTCTATATATATAAAAGAGTTCAACCTGACTAATTGACTGACTGGTGACCGTCGCACAGCCTAAACCATTGAAGATAGGAAGCTGAGTTTTTCACAGAAGTTTTATCTTATGCTGAAAGTGAGTACTATGAACGGATTTTGGAAAATTTTGTCCGGAAATGTGGAAAATTCGCGGAAAACTGCTGTACGAAACTTTTTTGCTTATCATCCGATCAAGTTTAAACTCATTTTCAAAGATCTATATGAAAATTCAACAACAACTGCATACCAATCTTTCGGAAAATTTACCTCCCCTGGGTGGAAAGTGGGTGGTCAAGGTTGTTTGGGCGAAACTTTAGTTGCCAGCGATTAGCGCCAAACTCATTTTCAAAATTACACATAACAAAACATTAAAAAAGTGACTTTCAAATTTTGGAAAATCTATCATGGAAAACTGTTGTATGAAACTTTTTTGTTTATTATCCCATCAGATTCAAACTCATTTTCAAAGATCTTTATGAAAATTCAACAATAACTGTGTTTCAATTTTTTGGAAAATCCCACCCGGAAAAGTCGAAAAAGTGTCGGAAAAGTTTGTATGGTAAAAATTTATTTTTCATCCGATTGACTTGAAACTTGGTTTGCAAGCATAGTACGCAAAATATTCGACACGTGTTTTCCCAATTTTGGAAAACTCTCCCATGTGGAAAATGGCCGGAAAATTCTGCATGAAAAAAAACTATGTTCAACCTGATTGACTTGAATCTCGGTTTGTAAGAATAGTAAGTGAAATAAATTGAGATGTGATTTTTCGATGTTGGAAAATTTGATCCAACGGCCGGAAAAATTTCTGGAAAACTTTGCTTGAAAAAACAATTTTTGTTGGTGGGGTGCGGGAGGGATGTGAAGGGGAAGTTTGTGAGAAGTGAGTGGGAACTGGGGGGAAGTGGGTGGGTGGGAATTGGGTGTGGTGTGGGCGGGATGTGGGAGGAATGTGGGTGGCATAAGTTTGAAACAAACTTGATCTGCGTGCAGAAAATAGAGTCTACATGTCAAATTTGGTCGCTCTAGCTCTTATAGTCTCCGAGATCTAGGTGTTTATACAGACAGACGGACAAGGCTAAATCGACTCGGCTGTTGATGCTGATCAAAAATATATAAAATTTATATGGTCGGAAATGATTCCTTCTGCTTGTTACATACATTTGCACGACTTTAGTATACCCTTTTTACTCAACGAGTAACGGTTATAAAAATAAAGTTTATGTTTAGCGTTTCATTTTTTTTGCTCATCTGCTGACTGTTAATTTGCGAGCGCTCACTCGGATTGCTGTCTGTATGTTCCCAGCAGGTAAAGTCTCTAGTTTACAACCACAAATTCATCGGTCGCTAAAAAATTGCAAGTGGTTGCACTTAATATCCAAATTCAAGTATTAAAGTCCTTTATTTTACATAGGCATGCCATAAGAATGTGACAATTATCCCCGGCATCAGCCATTTGCAACCAGTTTAATGACAGATGGCATAGGCGGGAGAGAATTGTCCCATCTAGCAGCTATTTTCGACTAGATAAATACCAGTTGACCCTAGTGTGTTCCTTATGACAGTCTGTTTATATAGCTGCGCAGTATAATGGTCGATATACTATCGACATCTGGCGGTCAACTCACTCATTACCGATTCGTTTGCAACCAGCTCAATTACAATTGAATAACAGCTACCTCAAATTAGTGTTTTAAACGAGCATTTTTTCGAAAGCTAATGTTGTTGTGTTCGTTGTTACCCAACTCTACCAGTTCAATTTTACATGTATTCCATCTAGGTGTATGACAGTATTGTTTTGTTGCTAGTTAACAGTTTCACTGCAGGGTTGTTGTTGAATGAGCACAACTAGAATAGCTCAACTGAGAGAAAGGGACCGACAGTTCAACGCCGAGTCCGAACGGCAAAGTTTGAGAGTTTGCTTTTTATACCCTGTTCTCATTAAAAATGGGAAAAAGGGGATCATGAAGTTGTGCAAATGTATGTAACAGCCAGAAGGAAGCACCTCGGACCCCATAAAGTATATATATTCTTGATCAGCATCAACAGCCGAGACGATTTAGCCATGTCCGTCTGTCTGTCTGTATGAACGCGTCGATCTCAGAGACTGTAACAGATAGTGCCACAATTTTTTGCATTTATGTAGGTGTATACTGTACCCACATCGAGTTCGTTTTAGATTTGAAAAATTGCACCTCCTCCATCTTTTATCAGCGAAAAACTGTCTTTCTCTCTGTATAAACGCGTGAATCTCACAGACTATAAGAGGTGGAGCCACCAATTTTTGCATGTATGTAGGTGTATATCGTACCCAAATCAAGTTTGCTTCAGATTTGGCAAATTCCTCCTCCTTCTCCTTTTAACCGCGAAAAACTGTCAGAGCTAAAATTTTTAATTTTGAACCTAATGATTTAATATTTATTCTATTCTGTATACCACTACAAGATCCGAGCAAAACACCGAAGATATCCAAGTGCGCCTCCCCAATTATTCAAATAAATTTTAAAATAAAAGGAGTTCAAAGCTATAGGAACCACATTACTTGGAACAGGGTATTTTGCTGTCGGGGCACTCGACCGCAACGCTCTTACTTGTTGATGGCTGGATTACTTCACAGCTGGTGCCAATAGCTGGTGAAGGTGAACGTATGTGTAAAAGCTATTTTTCTAAAGAAAGAAAAAAACTTGTATTACACTATGCAACAATTTTTTGATCCCGGCTTCTAAATAGTTGATCCTTATGTAAAATTTCACGCTGAATTCAAATCTGCTGTCAGATATGTGGAAAGTAGAACGGTTTTTAAGATATAGCTAGATTTTCATTTTTTAGTGTTTTGAAAATAGGTGGGTCTACTAAAACTCCATTTTCTCTGGTTTTAGTCAACCGATATGTTAAACTGGAACAAAAATTAAAGATAATAAAATTATTTCTTAAAAAAAAACGACAGTTGTTTTAAATCCAATCGTAAATGACGAAGTTATAGCACTTCAACGTTGGATTTTTTAAAAAATTTTGATAATTTTTAATTTTTTGCTGGCTTTTATTAAGATTTTTCCAATCTTACCATTAAAATTGCTCAGGTCTCAGATATTGACAGGATGGGGTAATCTCTTAAGAACATTTTTTGCCCTTGGTCATCAAAATCGGATGAAAAATAAACGCTATATTTACAATTAAGTAAACATACCTCTTCTTGAGAGTATTATTAATTGTTGTTTTGCATGCTCTCCGACCCGTAGTTCTGCGCTTTTTGTTTAATAAGTCACATAGGAGTATCTTAACTAAACAAAGTCACATCAGAGAGCAAAAAATTTCTCTCTGACATTAAAATGAAACCAAAATATCGTTTTTGCTATTTTTTTCAGTATAAAAATCACATCTTAGTCAGAAATGAGAATAAACGTTAATCATTATGAGTTTTCATTGCAGTTCAAGGTTGGATAAAAGTACTCAAATGATGTAGATCGCTTTTGGTTTTTGTGCAGACTGTGTGTTTCTCGCAACAAGAACCAGCAATAGTCTCCCATCATTGCCGGATCCCACTTGCCTTGGTAGCGAAACTCCATCTGCTGCATTTGCTGATGGAAGCGTTCGCCATGCTCGTCGCTTTCGTCGCCTATGGGTCATTCTTTTATAAACCGAACAGTTAAAAAAATTTTTATTTTTCATTTTAATGAAAAAAAATCCGAAATTAGATCTCGACATGCCCATCATAACGTAATTTGCGGTTTTGCACAAAAATTTTTTGTTAATTTTATAAACAATTTCTAAAATCGTCAAAAACGAAAAAATGGAAAAAAAAGGTTTTTTAAAAACACGATATCTCAGGTTTGGTTTATCGGACAGGTCTCAAATTGATATTGGTAAAAAGTATTTTACTGTATCTACTCAAATTATAATTTTATAGATTTTTAAATTATTTAATAATATTAAGTAATTGTTGCTAAAAATTATTTATAATTTTTTCTAAGTGTTAACCACCATGATATAGCTTCTAAGGATAAACAATTTATTGCCCTAAATATAACTTAAATTTTGGTGTTTTCAAAAAGATGGAGACTTTTATGGTTTAAGAGTTATGAATTTTTGAAGTTATAAACAAATAAAAAAGATGCCCTTAAATAAAAATTTCTCACGTAGTCAGTTTTAAAGTCATGTGATTGAAACTTGGCAATTGTGCTTTATATTTATCAAGCTTTTCAAAATTGCCAACATCACACAGATCGGACATCTATATCATATAGCTGCCATAGAAATGCTGAATTTGGTTGTGGTATAATATACTTTCAAAACTCTGGTCACCCTAATCCACAACAAAATGCAATTAATCATAGCATTCGTATGGCAGCTATATGAAATAGACGTCCGATCTGTGTGATGTTGACATTTTTGAAAAGCTTGATATATATAAAGCCCACTTGCCAAGTTTCAGTCGTAGAGCTTTGAAACTGACTGAGTGGCAACGCATTTTTTAAGGGCAACTTTTTATTTGTTTATAACTTCAAAAATCCATAGCTTTTAAACTATAAAAGTCTCCATCTTTTTGAAAACACCAAAATTTAAGTTACGTTTAGGACAATAAATTGTTTATGCTTAGAAGCTATATCATGGTGGTTAACACTGAGAAAAATTATAAATAATTTTTAGCAACAATTACTTAATATTATTAAATAATTTAAAAATCTATAAAACTATTATTTGTGTAGCTACAGTAAAATACTTTTCACCAGTATCAATTTGATACCTGTCCGATAAACCAAACCTGAGATATCACGTTTTTAAAAAACCCTTTTTTTCCATTTTTATGTTTTTGACGATTTTTGAAATTGTTTATAAAATTAACAAAAAATTTTTGTGCAAAACCGCAAATGACTAATTTCGGAATTTTTATTAAAATGGAAAATAAAAATTTTTTTAACTGTTCGGTTTATAAAAGAATGACCCCTATGCTGTCCGGGAAAAAATCCAAATGGGAGTGCAAAAGTGAATTTTTAAGGACAAATTTACACCTTTAAAAAATAAAAAGAAATAAAATTGGTAAATATATAAACTCGATGAAAAACAGACTGAGATTATACCAATTTTTTTGTAGTTTTCCAATAAATCATCAACAATTTCTTTGTAGTCCTCACTTTTTTTGTTTCCGAGAAAACTAGACACTACTGCGCAAAATGACTCCCATGTTTTTGCCTCGAGTGCTGATAATGCGGAGTAAAATTGTATGTCGCTCATTAGCTTTTTGATTTGCGGACCAACAATCACTTTTTTAGTCACTGTTTTGGTCACTATATTAGTCACTGTTTGGTCACTGTTTTAGTCACTGTCTTGGTCACTGTTTTAGTCACTGTTTTGTCACTGTTTTAGTCAGTGTTTTTTGCATGCAAAACAACAATTAATAATACTCTCAAGAAGAGGTATGTTTACCTAATTGTGAATATAGCGTTTATTTTTCATCCGATTTTGATGACCAAGGGCAAAAAATGTTCTTAAGAGATTACCCCATCCTGTCAATATCTGAGACCTGAGCAGTTTTTATGGTAAGATTGAAAAAATCTTAATGAAAGCCAGCAAAAAATTAAAAATTATCAAAACTTTTTCAAAACTCCAACATTGAAGTGCTCAAACTTAGTCATTTATGATTGGATTTTAAACAACTGTCGTTTTTTTACGAAATAATTTTATTATCTTTAATTTTTGTTCCTGTTTATACATATCGGTTGACTAAAACCAGAGAAAATGGCGTTTTAGTAGACCTACCTTTTTTCAAAACACTAAAATTGAAAATTTAGCTATATCTCAAAAACCGTTCTACTTTTGACATATCATAGAGCAGATTTGAATTCAGCGTGAAATTTTACATAAGGATCAATTGCTTAAAGTGCCGGATACAACAACTTTTGAAATTTTGTGACATAGTGTTATTAGATGTTAAGAGGCGGGATCGAACCCATGACCTCCCGCCCAGCAGTCCAGCACACTAACCACTGGGCCACAGACGGCCACAAGTTTGTTATATGGCTATACGATATATTCATCCGATATTGATCAAACTCTCCAAAATTGTGTTGAAACAGATAACATTCATATCTGGAAAGTATAAGGACGCTACCATTGAAAACAAAAATGTTTTTCTCACTAGAACTACTTTTTGGACCGATCGTTCCTATGGCAGCTATATGCTATAGTCATCTGATTTGAATTAAACTTGACAGAATTGTGTGGTTATATTGATTTGAAAACAAAAAAAGAAAAACTTCTCACTAAGACTTTTTTTAACACCTATCTTTTGTATGGCAGCTATACTCTAAAGTTGTCAGATTTTGATAAATCTCAGGGAAATTATGTAAAATCATACAAAACTTAAAAATACGAGGGTGAGTGATAGCATTGAAAACAAAAAAGTTTACTCGCTAAGACTTTTTTAAGACCTATCTTTGTATGGCAGCTATATGGTATAGTCATCCGATCCGGCCGGTTTCGACAAATGTACAGCGTATTTATACCAAAAGACTTCGTGCAAAGTTTGGTTGCGATAGGTTTAAAGCCGACGGAGGAGATAGCAGAGAAACAGACGAACAGACGGGCGAACGGACGGATGGACAGACGGACATGGCTACATCAACTCAGCTCGTCATGCTGATCAAGAATATATATACTTTATGTGGTCGGAGATGCATCCTTCTATGCGTTACAAACATCCGGACAATTGTCATGTACCCTCTAGAAAAATTTAAATTAACTCTTACTGATTATTATCTGATCTGATAATCTGATCTTACTAATTATAATCTTTTAAAGCTTTATACCAAGTACTTTGTACCAGAGAGTCAAGTTAAAGTTTACAAAAAAATGTATTATTCTATTTTTTACAGCACTTCGAAGTGAAAAACGCGACTTAAGCTAAAAAAACGCGGTTAATTTGTTATTAAAAAATAGAAAAAGATAAAAAAAACTCTTCCTGATTACCTCGAGAAATACACGAACTTCAAAAAAGACGCTTTCGGGTAAATCGATTTAAAGTTTTTCGTACGGTAGCAATTAGGTAGCACGGCCGGTCATTTGAAATGCTGTAACTCCGTTAGTTTTACTCGGATTGACTTAAAATCGTGGTCCTTAAAACGTTTGCGTGGGTCGTCGTCCGTATCCGAGGCATTGTAGTCGCAGTTTTCATTGCTCTTGATTTTTTACGGTGGAGGATACCGAACCCGACGCACTAACTTTATATATTATACATTGTAGGGAAGGGCGGGTCGCCGCTCACGTTAATGAGCAGCTTTGCGAGTGCATCGCACTGCTTCTTGTGTTCACCAAGAGGAGGTGTGAGTCGACTTGAGACGCAGTAAGCCAGGATCACTCTGGGTTTGCCAAGTTGAACCGATCAGCAGCTTAGAAGTTCTGAACCACCTTCATCTGACAATTATGAAGTGAGAGCTAAAAATGTAGGAGCACCGAAAAAATGAAAAAAATTCTTATTTCAAAACGGAGCCATGAAAACATTTTAGAAATAAATTTGTGAGATCACCATTCCAAACTACATTAAAAAAGAGTTTCAGTAGGAATGGGTCGTTTTGGATGTAAACTAGTGGTATTGATGACAGAGCCCTAGAATATGTACATTCATCAGCAATTTAGTCATACCGCAGAACGTTAAAATGCTCATAGCAAGATCCTACTTAGGGCCGTTTTCTCATGTTCCTGTTTTTGCTCAAATCGAAATCCACCTAGATTTCGCAACTAGGTGGATTTTGTGCAATCGGTTGTCTCATGTAGATGGATTATGAATTCGGGCATTTGCGCCACGGTCACACCGGGAGGGCTGGAAAGGCACTAAAAGGGAGTTGGCAGCGCCTTGTCAATCGGCAAAAATTTGTTTTAATTATTGCGCGCCAATTTTAAAAAGTGAGCATGCATTTTACAGAGGAGGAGAAGGATATTTTTTTTGACGACTTGTTACTATGATGGGAGATTAAGCAATAGGTCTACAGCTATGTTCACCCAGGCAAATAATTTGGACAAGTTTTGATGAAAATTTGGCCATAAAGGCCAAATTGTGGAACTTTCCGGGCATATTTGATCAAATTATTTGCGTATGAAACTATAGCTTTTGTTTTAAATCCTGTAAAATCTTCCGTCTGTCCGTCTGTCCGTCCGTCCGTCTGTCCGTCTGTTTGTATGAACGCGTCGATCTCAGAGATGGTAAGATATAGAGGTTTGACATGTATGGGACAAATGCTTCTTTTATCTGTACGCAGATCAAGTTTGTTTCAAATGTTGGCCACGCCCCCTCCCGCCACCGTACTTTCTAGAGATAGTTAGTAATTAGCAAAATAAATCGATTTGCCGAAGAAATGATAAAAATCCGATGAACGGTTCAGAAGTTATGAGCAAAAAAGGGAACCAAGCCCCCCCGCCACCACCCCACCCACCCTAATAAAAATGTTGCATACTTTTCGGATGGTCACCCTAAGGAACGCAGGAGCACTATTAAACATGTTTTTTCATGACTAACGGGTTTATCGAAGTCGGTTAGAGCCGACTTTAACTTACGCTCTCGTTGTCAATTGTACAGGGTATATTGAAGTCGGGCTACTCGACTGCAACGGTCTTACTTGTTCATTTTGGGTTTACTTTTAATCAATACAGACTTAACTATTTTCAGCAGCAGTTGTTTTTTGATTTTAAATATTTTTCAGTGTGACCATATGAGTGCACACATAAAAATATATAATTTGGTTAAGCATGTACATGGTTTTGAAATACATGAGGATGAAGTAGATGGCAACAAAATCCATCTAGATGGCTAACCTTGAACATGAGAAAATCAAATACAGCAAATCCACCTAGATTTGCAAAAACAGCAACATGAGAAAACGGCCCTTAGTCCCGATTTTCTTCTACGGTATATAAATTTTTTCAAGTTCTGACGAAAACAGTATGCACCGACTCCGTGTAACCTTCAACTTTATTGCTAGATATGCCTTTGACCGAAAGACCTTTGCCAACCAAATATTTGTACTGACTCTTGAATCTTGGCTTAAACTTAGAACTTATTCATTAAATTATTGTTACTCGAGAACCACAGTATTTGTTTAAAAAATTAGAATTCGCCTTATCCGCGAGAACTAATAATTTAATTTATCCAAGATTAAGCTGGGCCGATTCAGAAAAACATTTCTATGTCTTTGCTGCTCGCTGCTGGAACCAGCTTCCGCACCAACTCAAAACCATTAGGAACGCAACACTTTTCATAACTAATCTCACCTTATATTTTTAAAGTTAACCTGTTCTCAATTCCACTTCGGTTACGTACAATATAAACGTTTGTTCGTTGAACTCCATGTTAATAAGTTTATATGAAAGGTGACACTCATATCTACGGTTACTAGATCCGGTTTCATTAAAAGTGGAATTGCTCAAGCAGTTGAAACCGACAGCTTACTGTCAAGTGGATTCAATTCGTCGAAAAAGGAAGCCTTGATCTAGTAACCACAGATTTCCTTCACACCTTTTATTTAAATTTATTAAAGTAAACTGGCCACTTTAAACATTTAAACCGAAGTGGAATTGAGAACAGACCTGTATGTCTTAAAGCATCCATAGAACCGATCGGTCGGAAATGGGTTTTTCCTAAAAAAAATTCATTTTAATGCTAGTAGTTTTAAACTCTGATATATCAAAACCGTACAGGCGAAGTTAGCTTGGCCTTCTCGATAAATATGTAGTTTTCAATCTACATCTTAGTCCCCAATCTATGTCCAGATCTAGTTTCAAATAAAATTTTGATTTTGGTTGTAAAAGAATGACCCATACTCTAAATATATCCCAAAGCAGTTTGAACAAGACAAATAATGATAATTTTGCAATTGTATATAAAACATGCTGTCACGTCCAACATGTCCTTTAAAACTCATCTTCAGCTGAAACTTCGAGATGCTATCAAGCCCAAACGTACTACCAAGTGTGAAATATAGAATATTTGAAGCCACTGTTCGGTCAATCATGCTATATGCTGCACAGGTTTGGGGTTTTCTTGAATACGATGAAGTGGAGAAGCTTCTTCGATTTTTTATAAAGAATAAATATTTTCCTACCACGCAATACTCCGAACTATGCCCTATTTGTGGAAACTGGACTTTTGACCCTTTATACCCAAACGCTAGGATTACATTTTCCTTATATAAGAAAAAATTTTTAAACGCCTGAAACCCGCTTAGCTTCCGTTGTTGCCAAATCCCTGCTGTTGAGTCGAAGCCAGTGCTTCGAAGCATGGAGAACCCTTGCAGAAGAATTTAATGCTAATTTGGAGGTGACTAATCCAAATACGTGGGAGATATCTCATCGAATAATATTGCAAGGATTCGTCCAAAAATCTCACTCTGATTTTATGCAGCTATCCTCGTTTCTTCTTAAAACTCTCGAGAGACTTATAGATGCGCACCTGAGGCAAACTATTAGTCCTGCTCATCTAGCACACACCCAACATGCATACAGCAAGGGTAGGTCTACAGAAACCGCCCTGCACTCCCTGGTCTCAAGGATTGAAAGATCACTTGAAGTAAGGGACTTTTCTTTAGTAGCATTTCTTGACATTGAGGGTGCCTTCAATAACGTCCAACCTAACGCCATCACCTCTGCCTTGACATATGTGGGAGCAGATGCGCCGCTGGTGGGATTCATCGAACAATTGCTAGCCAGCAGAACGGTGTACTCCCAACTTGGCGGTGCAACTGCTCGCAGATGTGTAAACAGAGGCACTCCGCAAGGAGGTGTTCTCTCTCCGCTTCTGTGGGTTGTAGCAGTTAACCAACTGCGGATGATATTGCCATCTTCAAATGTGGAATGTTTCCTCAAACGCTGTGTGACCTCATGCAGACCGCACTGACAACACTTGCTCAGTGAACAAAATCTTGTGGCTTGGGCGTAAACCCGGCTAAGACGGAATTAGTGCATTTCACCCGAAAGTACAAAATTCCTGATCTTATCCCGCCTAAAATCAACGGAGTAAGCCTCGTATTTGGTGACAATGCCAAATACTTGGGTGTCATTCTGGATAAGAAACTGCTCTGGAATGACAACATAAATGAACGTATAAAAAATGCAACCATTGCTCTTTTTTCTTGTAAAAAGGCCATTGGCCGTAAATGGGGTTTTCCCCATCCATTGTACATTGGCTTTACACAGCCGTAATACGCCCCATACTTATCTACGGAGCTCTAGTATGGTGGCCAGCACTCGGGAAACAATCAGCCCTGAAAAATCTGCACAAAGTACAAAGAAGTGCGGAAATTTGTATTAGCGACGCTCTCCGAACGACACCTACGGAAGCGCTAAATACTATTCTTCACCTTCTACCACTAGACCTCGTAGCTAAGCAAATGGCTACCACAACAGCCTTAAGACTACGAGAATCCGGTACCTGGAACAGGGGCAATACCATACTCGAAGACCAAACGGGTATACCATTAAGTACAGACTACTGTATACCACAAACGACGTTCGACAAATTCTACGACGTCTATATCCCAAGCCGAAACGACAACAACAGCCTTAGCCTAATATCTTTTGAATTCTGAGCTAGAAGTGAAATGCTGAACCTACGTTCCCGCCCATATGTCAACGACACGGAAGCCATCTGCACCCTTTGCAATTTAAACGCAAAAGAAGACACGTTTCACTTCATTGCAGTTTGCCCAATTTTACAGGAAATTGGAAAGGTATATTGGAAACAAGGAGAATTAGGTGAACAACGAGCCATTGAAATACTAAATGGAGAAAATTTGATTATTCTTTTTAAATTTCTTGTAGAAGCATCAACATATAGAAATCGTATAATGTCTGAAGATTTTCAGGTAAACAAATTGTGTTTTATATAGTTAACATATAGTTATCGCAACAGCTGACGGTTTTAAGCCAAAGCTGAGTTATGTTATTTTATTCAAATCTGTAACCCTACCTTAGTCACAACCTCAGAACGATTCGGTATCTCGCGACGAGCGGGGAATCCGAGTGTAGTACGAGTGTGTGGCTATTGGGATTGTAGGTCACCAACTATGTACACTTTGAAACCATATTTTCTGAATAAAATAAACCACTACTACTACTACTACTACTACCACTACTACTATATAAAACATACGAAATTGGTAAACTGTTTAACCTGCTCTAAGTTCGAAATACTATTTTTTCTTATTCTGTGCATTATTCTTCGCTCACACCATGATGGGAAACAAATTAAATACCAAAACATCATGAATTTTTTATTTTATGTTGAACAGACATGTATATACCTAACAGAGCACCTTCTAGTTTGATCTGTATGTAAGTATTTAGAGCTAACGACGCATAACAATAACATTAATAAACAATTATAACCAAGGCTACAAACCGGTCCAGACCCGAACCCATAGAACCGGTTCGGTTCGGGGTTTTTTGGGTCCGACGAACCGGTCCATCAACCGAACCCCTTTGAAAGCTCTTCGAAGCTTTTTAACGCTCCTTTTTCTTGTTGTTCAAAGCATCATGCTTTCGCGCGTATATATTTTGACCTGTTTCGTTTCGTGTTTTGGTGTATATTTAAAAGTAAAAGAAAGATAAAATCAACCAAATATCAATTTTGGTTATTGAAGGTAAGATTATATTTTATCCAAATCAAGTTGCATATGTACAAACTTATAAAAACACTGCGTTGCAGCGGTAAAATTGTGATGAGTGTCTTGAGGCACACTTGGGACTTCTCGCAGTTTTTGTGTATGGTTCTGTTTAAAATAATACCTAATAATTACACCGCGTTACAAGAAAAAAAAATCTGCACATACTCTTCACGGGACCTAGTACATGTTGTTGGGCCAGTCCAGTATAGCATTTCCTCATACTTGGTTTTTTCCTAACACCCCCAAAATCTGAAGTTATGGGCCAAAAACCGCTTTTTGCTATTTTACCTCAAATCAGTAGATATAACTCGCGAATCTCTAATGCTACTCGCATATGCCGATGATATTAACATTATCGGCAAAAACGAACGGGCGGTAAACAGGGCGTTTTCAGAGATTGAGAGGCAGTCTGAACTAATAAGTTTAGCGGTAAATGAGGACAAGACGAAATACCTAGTATCCGCGGACAAAGAGTCCAGCGACAACAACATCAGTCTGGAAATCCGACGAAGAATCACTCTTGCAAACCGATGCTACTACGGGCTAAGTAGGGAGCTCAAGAGCAGAGACCTCAAGCGAAGAACAAAATTAGCCCTATAGAAGTCGCTTATTATCCCAGTCCTGCAATACGGCGCAGAAACTTGGACAATGACAGCAGCGGAACGAAATATTCTTCGGAGGATTTATGGACCTTTAAAAGTTGGCGATGATTTCCGCATTCAAAATAATGACGAACTGTATGAGCTCTATGGGGACACCTGTCTGGTCAAGCGCATAAAGCAACAGCGGCTGCGCTGGTTAGGACATGTCACCAGGATGGACGAAGAAGCTCAAGTAAGGAAAGCTTATTATTCGAAGGCGGCTGACTACGGAGGAAGAGGCAAGCCGGGGAGACCTCGACTAAGATGGGATGCCCAGGTTCGGCAGACATTGCCAAGGTTGGTGTGACCAACTTGTCCCAGCTCGCACGGAGCAAAAGCGACTGGAGAGCATTACTTGCAGAGGCCCAGACCGTCGAACGGTTGTAATGGCCAATTAAGAAGAAGAAGAAATTCTCCGTTGAACGGTTCTTGTCCCAATGAATTTGGATACCGTTTGTCGAAGTTATGCGCGTTTTTCTGAGTACACATCGACAATCTAGTAATTTTTTTTAGTATGTCAACATAATTATGTTTGCTTTAACATTCGTGCCCCTAAAAGTAAACTCAGCTTTGATTGGCTCCAGATTCAAATAATCTCTTTAAATACTTAAAAAGCTAATATATATAACCTTTCGTGTACAACCGTTCAACGGATAATTTAATGGGCTTTTATAATAAAATTAAAGAAAAAATTGCATTGAATATAATAGTTAAGCCAGTGATGGCCAAAGAACCAATTTCTCAAAAAAAGTTGAAGATGCCAGATCTGTAAGCCGCATTAAATTATTCAAACCATTGATAAAATGGTTTTAGATTTCTCTCGTCGCTATCGGAATTGATAAAGTTATGAACAATCGGACGGTTCATTCGCGAGTTATATCTATTGATTTGAGGTAAAATAGCAGAAAGCGGTTTTTGGGCCAAAATTTCAGAATTTGGGGGTGTTAAGAAAAAACAAAGTATAAGGAAATACTATACTCGACCTGTTCTACAGCGTGTGCTAGGTCATTTCGAAAGTATTTTTTTCGCTGTAACACTGTGTTATTATCTATTTGCACAACTAATTCGACAACATATATACCCTGTAGTTTACCTGTGTGCTATAGGGATATATTGCGTGGGTACAGTGCCTGTTAATCGCATTTCAAACTGCAAGCTGCCGAATGATATTACGATAACTAAACAGCGAGTCATAGAGCCTTGAAACTGACTGAGTGGCAAAGCATTCTTTTAGGGCATATTTTTATTTGTTTATAACTTTTATCAAAAAATTAAAAATAACCTCTTATTTTTCGATCAAAATAAAAAAAATATGATATAATAATTAAATTTCAATTTTTATAAAAAATCCAAAAATAAAAGTTATTTGTCAATTTTTATTATAAAAATTAAAAATAAAAATTGAATGTAAATATCTTGAAAACCGCGTAGTGTATTGCCAAAATTTAAAAACATTCATTATGTACACCTATCATTTGATACATCACATGTCCTAAAAGGACCAACATTAAGGATCCTTAAGGGATGAATTCATGGGAGTAAAAAAAATAACAAGTGGTGGCAAGGAACCTCGTAATGTATATCGAATAGTTACAAATAAGGGTACAGCCCTTTTAAATTTTGGCAATACACTACGCGGTTCTGAAGATATTTACATTCAATTTTTATTTTCAATTTTTATAATAAAAATTGACAAATAACTTTTATTTTTGGATTTTTTTTTCAAAGGCCTGATTCCAGATGACATAAAAATCAATTTTTATGTTGAAGTTCACATGGATAGAAACACTTTTAAACTGGTTTAAAATCTGAATGCTATAGCAAAGCAGTCTTATTTGAATGAAGTATTGTGCCGAAATTAAAATTTATGTCATCTGGAAACAGGCCTAAAAACTGAAAAATAATTTTTATTTTTGGAGTTTTTAATAAAAATTTGAAAAATAACTTTAATTTTTAGATTTTTTTATAAAAATTGAAAAATAACTTTTTTTATGATTTTTAAATCAAAATTGAAGTTTAATTTTTTTATCATAATTTTTTTATTTTGATCGAAAAATAAGAATTAATTTTTAATTTTTTGATAAAAATCAACAAATAACTTTTATTTTAAAATTTTTATTTTAAAAATTATAACCGTTACGGTCCCTGGCTTAGGGCAATACCTTTTATATACTTAGAAGCTATAGTATGGTGGTTAACACTGAGAAAAAATTATAAATAATTTTCAGCAACAATTACTTAATATTATAAAATAATTTGAAAATCTATGAAACTATCATTCGAGTAGGTACAGTAAGATACTTTTTACCAATATCAACTTGAGACCTGTCCGACGAACCAAACCTGAGATATCACGTTTTTAAAAAACCCTTTTTTCTATTTTTTAGTTTTAGACGATTTTTTAAATTCTTTATAAATTTAACAAATTTTTTTTGCAAAACCGCAAATCACGTTTCGGTGGGAGTATCGAGATCTAATTAAAAAGATTGACCCATATACCAAAAAATTTATAAAACGCAGTTTCTTCTAATATTCTCTAATTTAGTCTTGGGCCGATTTCTCATCTTCTGCATAGATAAACTTACAAATAGCAGAGTAATGTAAAATTGGCTATACTGCTCCTCCAACGGGGCCAAGCCAAGCTTCTCTCAATCTCTTGGAGTGTGAGCCTTAAATTTTTCGCACAAGAGAAAGGGACCTACAGTTTAACGCCGAATCCGAACGGCAAAGTTTGAGAATTTGCTTTTTCATGGCTATATTACTTCACAGCTGGCGCCAATAGCTGGTGAAGGTGAACGTATGTGTAAAAGCTATTTTTCTAAAGAAAGAAAAAATTTTTATTATTAGATGTTTAGAGGCGGGATCGAACCCACGACCTCCCGCCCAGCAGTCCAGCACACTAACCGCTGGGCCACAGACGGCCACAAATAGCAGAGTAAGGGCGGACTTTTCATCGTCTACATAGAGCTATATGTCACCTAAACTAAATTGCGACCTTATCTGACACATAGCAGCTATCTGGAAGAAGAGAAATAGGCCCTTAGTGGGTGAAGTCGCTACTGTCGCCATTGTCATTGTTTCTACTGCACTGGTACTTGTATATGTCTTTAGCTTTGTTTTTGACCCATTTTGGATTTGCCACAGTCGCCGCTGCTGCTGCCAGAGTAGTGAGCTACCCCAATCCAAACTTGTGTGCGATTGTGACTATCCATTTTCTGTGACCTAGCACTGCATTGATTTTATGCAACGTTGATTCTGTGCTGCTAAATGCGCCCCACTTTGTTTACTTGGTATTTGCATCATAGGCACAATGTATGTGTTAAACATAAGGTCATGCCCTCGCCTCGAAAATAAAGGTTGGGTGACATCCGTGTTAACGCCTATGGCAGAAACTCTGCTGATTGAGCAACATGTCCACATGCAATTGAAGATTTGACAAGTGTGTGTGTGGTTGTGGGGACGGGGAAGGGGGGTGTTTGTCTCAAAAATTTTTAAATTATATATACACAGTTCACAATTTCACTTAAGTTGGACATACATTTATATGAATATTCCTACATACATGTCACTGTGAATATGCGAGAAACGCGCTTCAAGACAGTCACAACAGCAGCAGGCGCAGCCGAAATTCTAAATACAGCTCATTAATGCACATTTACTGTGCACAGATTTATCATTCCACTGGCAGACTATCATTTGCGTGCGCCTGTAAAATATAGAACGCGTCCTCTTCAGGAAATAACTCATTCACACTGTCTAACACACACACATATATGTATACACAAGCTTATGTACTTAGTCATAGCAATAAAAAAACAATTCCTCCAAATTTATGTGAAACATACTACGAAGGAAAAGACTCGAGTTCACATTCACTTTCCCGCTCGTATCTTGGCTATCCCGTTTGCGTTTCGCTGCTTCCGTGTGATGCGCGTGGAGCGCCGTCCACCGATTCTATCTAACGAATGCTTACTGTTCGTGTCAGGATGCTGTTAACGCTAGCGGTCGGTTTCACTCGGGCTCGTTTCGCCTCGGCCTGCGCACTGTCCTTATTCAAACTAAAGCTTTCGGCGCTATTGCTCTTTAAGGGTTGTCCTCACTTTCCGGTGTTGTAGCGCCACCTGGTGTTCGGTCTTAGATTTGGCGCCATGGGCAAAGCTCTTTGCTATAGAACTAATCCCTGCCGCCTGTAGTATTTGTTATGTATTTGAATTCTTATTTGTTTTATCGACTTAAGTTAATCATCCTTGTGTCACATTTACCGTTGACTGCTTATTAGGTAGCAAATATTTGCGACCAATCAACAGCTGCAAATACAAAACGTTTACTTGCCTGCAGCTGCTATCAGTTGTGTAAATTACACACGGTTCAAGTAAAAGAACCACTGTGCCCATTGTTGTATGGCTTTCTTTTCTCGACTACTAGGCAGGATAAAAGTACATAACCAGATTTCCAGGGGCAGCTAATCTTAAGTGTTATTAAATTTCCGGATATAAAAAACTGGGGAAAATTCAAAATAAATATTTCGAAATGTCAGAATTTTATACAATAATATCCCTGAACATAAAGAAATATAATACATTGAAATGGCCAACGTAATTTTCTTAACTTGAAGTTGGGTTCACTTTGAATTTCTTGTGTTCATTTTCAACAAAGCCTCCCCCAGGCATATTTTATGATTTTGGAAAAATGTGAAAGGTGGTTGCAACAACAAAGATTATGCAGCTCGTGAACTGTATAGAAATAATGATTTTCATGGAACAATTTCATTTTCGCTTTAAGCAATGTTAGTTGAGTGATTTCGCGAGCTCACCAATAGATGGCCCCTTAATTGTGAGGCTGGGTTCATCAGGCTCCAATCACAGATCCAGTTCATCCATCTGGTTCACACATTACTAACAACTGTTGATGCTCGATACTCCCGCCTTTTTCTATATCTTGCATCTCTAACTCAAACACACTTATCACACTTATGTCTCCGCCTTTCTGTGGCACTCATTCTTACCAGCAACACGTCGTCTCTAATAAACCGAACTTAAACTTAATCTGTGTTTTAAACTAAACAGTTAAAGTGGCGTAGCCACAAGGCCAGCTATTTGATATGTTCATCCAATTTTGATAAAAATCGACAAAATGCTAAAGCAGGAAATGTTTTTGACTGGAAAGCATAAAGACGCTACCATTGAAAACAAAAAAGTTTCCCACTGGAACTACTTTTTCGACCTTTCTATACCAGCTGTATGCTATGGTCATTCTATAGTACTTGGCACGAGCACTATTTGAGTATGAAGAATCTCGACTTCCGCATGTCCTGGCTAAGAAAATGATGCGCAATAATTTGGGATGGTTTTCTAAACTTCAAAACTTGTGTGGGCAAAATGGAGTTACTTTGGAGAGCAACGCATCGCACGCTGGGTGAATCGAAGGCAACATACAGCTGCTCACTGCACTAATAGAAGTGAGCCGAAGCCAAGATTTATGTAATATCAAGGAGTTGGAAGACATCCAGCATTTTGTGGGGCGATGCCCTGTCCTAAGAGAATTCCGTCTGCGTTAGTTTGTGAAAAGCACACTTACAACAGAAGAGGTAGTCATGGCGTTAAATGAAGAAATGAGATGGAAGGATCTGGCTAGATTTACTGAGGGGGCTATAATATATATAGGGAAAATATTATTAATGAACATTTTTAATACAAATGTTATAATTATAACAGATAAATTTATAATACTTGTAAACGTTGTTTAAACAACAGAAAAGCTGCCGGTACAAACCAAGCTTTATAAATGTTTTTTTCTTGAATATGTAAAATAATCTGCAGCTACGAACAATGCATATGGAAATTAAAAAAAAAAACATCTATCTGTCTATCTATTGTCATCCGGTTGCGAAAAAAAATAATATTTAGCACCACTAAAACACATTTTGTTCTTGATAAAAAAATTCGATAGCTGATTAAAAAATTATATAGTTGATTACATATTAATTGTGATTATAATAAAAGGAATGTTTGGCGCTGTAATGTGCGAAAAAAAATTTACCATCTCATACTTCTTGATACCCTATATAACCCTAGGACAGCTCAGACAGGTATAAATGCCCCTTGTACTACACTGCAAATAACTTTGAACGTTGTACAATCACTCGCCCCGGGTACCTTCAACCGCTCTGAAAATGTTTAGATAGGTTAGCAAGTCCTTTGCGAATGAGTCCCCCTATTGACGAAAGTAATCCCTTCCAGTCCCGAGAACACCATAAATAGATAGATAACAAAAATAGAATCCCTTGCCTTATTTAAAGTCTAATGAGATGTGCAGAACCAAATAAAAGATACAAGAAAGCAGAAAGAAAGTTACCTAAGAAAGAAAGAAATTGTGTCGGGCTAACATTCGATGAGCTACAAAGATGTTGTTAGCCTCGCTCGCACCCTGCCATGATTTTCCGATAGCGAATTGTTGTTTGGAAAATCCCAAAACCGTTTACACCATTCTATATACCCTCCCATACCGCAAGGAAAATTACGAAAACTTAAACATTCATTCTGTATCCTAATTTAGTCGAATTCAAATTAAATCCAGTTAGCTCCATTGCTCACTCAAACAAATCAAAATATAGGTACATCTCATGTACGATTTCAGATAAATTTATAAACTAAATCTATATTTATAAAAGAGTTCAACCTGACTGACTGGGGACCGTCGCACAGCCTAAACCATAAAAGATAGAAAGATGAGATTTTCACAGTAGTTTTATCTTATGCTGAAAGTGCGTACTAAGAACGGATTTTGGAAAATTCTGTCGGGAAATGTGAAAAATTCGCGGAAAACTGTTGTATGAAACTTTTTTGTTTTTCATCCGATCAAGTTCAAACTCATTTTCAAAGATGTATATGAAAATTCAACAATAACTGTGTTCCAATTTTCCGGAAAATCCCACCCGAAAAAGTCGGAAAAGCGTCGGAAAAGTTTATATGGTAAACATTTTATTTTCATCCGATTGACTTGAATCTTGGTTTGCAAGCATAGGACGCAAAATATTCGACACGTGTTTCCCAACATTGGGAAAACCCGCCCACAAGGAAAATGGCCGGAAAATTCTGCATGGAAAAAACTATTTTTCACCTGATTGGTTTGAAACTCGGTTTGTGAGAATAGTAAGTGAAATAAATTGAGATGTGATTTTCCGATGTTGGAAAATTTAAGTGGGCGCGAAGTGGGAGGGATGTGGGTGAGAAGTGGATTCGATCTGGGCGAGAATTAGGTGATAGGTGGGTGGGATGTGGGCGGTAAGCGGGTGGAAGTTGTGTTAGAAGTGAATGGGGAGTGGGTGGGGAGGGATCGGGGCGGGAAGTGGGTGGGATGTGGGCTGGAAGTAGGTGGGAAGTGGGGGGATGGGGGTTGGACGTGGAAGGTATGTGGGCGGGATGTGGGTGGGAAGTGTGTTGGAACTGGGGGGAAGTGGGTGGGTGGTAATTGGGTATGGAGTGGGAGGGATAGGGGTGGGATGTAAGCGGGAAGTGGGTGAGATGTGGGTGGGATGTGGGTGGGATGTGGGTGGGATGTGGGCGGGAAGTGGGAGGGATGTTGAAGGTATGTGGAAGAGAATTGGGCGGGATGTGGGTGCGAAACGGGTGGAAGTTGTGTAAGAAGTGGATGGGGAGTGAAGAACGCAGCAGCAAAGTCGTAACTTTGAAAAAGCAAAGTAGTAAAACGTTGACTTCAAGCCTATGTATGTATGATTCGATTTCGGGGCTCTACAGAGGAAACAAATTTAAGGAATATTTTCAAATTTGGTAAATATTTGACGCTCACGATTGACTTCAAACTGATTCGGAAATTGGTTCTATACTGTTAAAGGCGCAGCGAAGCGCGACGGCCTTTTTGCTAGTCAAATTATAAGAAAGATAGTTTCTACAGGATGCTTATATATTTATTTTTAACAACGGAGGCCTTCAGGCTGTTGTTTTTACAAATTTTTATAGTCTTATGTTTAATTTTAAAGTAAGTTTTACAAAGTTGTTTATATTTTCCGTGTTTACATCAGTGAGTAGTTGTTTGGGATTGAGAATTTTTAAAGAGGTACATTTGTTGAGAATATATTGGCAGTGGTTAACAAAATGGCTTATGGTAAGAGCTGTTGCATTGCACTATGGGCAGAGCGGTGGTGGTGTTTTGTTTAGTACGTATTGATGTGTGAGTTTCGTATGTATCTATTGGCTTTCTGGATGGATTTAGGGGTAACGACATAGCTCCGACGTCATATCTCCGCCGTTTTCCAAACGACATATCTCCGCGTGGAGATATGACGCCTTAAAACGACATAACTTCGCGCGGAGATATGTCGTTTGGAAATCGGCGGAGATATGTCGTTTTAAAACGACATAACTCCGCTGTGATCAATGGCTAAGTTATGTCGTTTGCAACATGGCGGAGATATGACGTTTTAAAACGACATAACTCCGCGCGGCGATATGTCGCTTGTAAACCCATTAAAAATGCGAAAACCGGAAAATTGGAAGGATTAACATGCAAATCAGTCGCTATGTACCAAAATTTAAATTTTCATGCAAATCGGGCTTACTTTGCAGATCGATCACGAACTTATTTCTTATAAAAATTAATAAAGTATACAGTACAATTTACAGATACAACTGAGTACTATAAATTGACATTAAAGCCCTGCACTCTCGTGCAATCTTGTTTAAGTGAATCGTGTGTTACAAGCAACAGCTCACACTGTCAAAGCGAGACATTTAACTAAACTATCTAGTGTCTGATTGGCAGTTGATGATCTACTTCGACTTGTTAACAAAGCCAGTGTGAGTGCTAGCATTAGGAAAGGAACTTAATCTCTATAAATATAAAAGAGAGTGTCCTGACTGACTGACTGATTGGCAATCATCGCACAGCCTAAACGGTAAGAGATAGAAAGCTGAAACTCGGACAGGAGTTTCTGTTAGTGGTGAAAGTGCGTACTAAGACGGGGTTTCGGAAAATTCCACCCGGAAAAGTCGGAAAAGCGTCGAAAAAGTTTGTATGGGAAAAATGTTATTTTTCATCCGATTGACTTAAAATTTGGTTTGTAAGCATAGTAAGCGAAATAATTCGACACGTGTTTTCCCGATTTTGGAAAATCAACCTACGAGGAAAATGGCCGGAAAACTCTGCATGAAAAATACCATTTTTCATCCGATTGGCTTCAAACTCGGTTTGTAAGGATTGAATTCGAAATAGTTTGAAATGTGATTTTCCAAGGATGGAAAATTCGACCCAACGGTCGGAAAATGGCCGGAAAATTTCAGCATGAAAATACTTATTTTTCATCCGATTGGCTTGAAACTCGGTATGTAAGGACAGAATACGAAATAAATTGAAATGTGATTTTCTGATGTTGGAAAATTTGAAAATTCTGTATGAAAAAAACTATTTTTCATCCGATTGGCTTGAAACTCGGTTTGTAAAGATAGAATACGAAATAGTTTGAAATGTGATTTTCTGAAGATAGAAAATTTGACCTGAAGGACGGAAAATTGCCGGAAAATTCTGCATATAAAACGAACTATTTTTCATCCGATTGGGTTGAAATTCGGTTTGTAAGGACAGAAACGTGATTTTCCGATTTTGGAAATTCCACCCCCGAGGAAAATGGCCGGAAAATTCTACATGCAAAAAATTATTTTTCATCCGATTGGCTTCAAACTCGTTTTGTAAGGATGGAATACGAAAGAGTTTCAAATGAAATTTTCCGATGTTGGAAAATTTGACCCAACGATCGGAAAATTCCCGGAAAATTCTGCATTAAAATAAATATTTTTCATCCGATTGGCTTGAAACTCGGTTTGTAAGGATAGAATACGAAATAAATTGAATTGTGATTTTCTGCTGTTGGAAAATTTGACCCAACGGTCGGAAAATTCCCGGAAAATTCTAATTTTTCACCCGATTGGCTTGAAACTCGGATTGCAAGGACAGAATTTGAAATAGTTTGAAACGTGATTTTCTGAATTTGGAAAATTTGACCTGACGGTCGGAAAATTCCCGGATAATTCTGCATGCAAATAGACTATTTTTCATCCGATTGGCTTGAAACTCGGTTTGTAAGGACAGAGGACGAAATAATTAAAAATGTGATTTTCAATGTTGGAAAATCCGTCCCAGATGTGAAAATGCACGGAAAATTGTACATGCAAAATAACTATTTTTCATTCGATTGACTTGAAACTCAGTTTGTACGGTCAAAATGAAAATTTATTTGTGATTTAATTTTCCCATGCTGGAAATAACGCCGGGATGCCCACTGGGAAGTGATTGGGATGTGAGTGTTTTGTTGTTTTAGAAGTGGGTGGAAAGTGGGTGGTAAGTGATGTGAAATGGGTGGAATGTGGCGGGAAGTGGGTGGGATGCGGGATGAATGTGGGTGGGATGTGGGCGGGAAGTGGGTGGGATGCAGGTGGGATGTGGGCGGGAAGTGGGCGGGATGTGGGCGGAAAGTGGGTGGGAAGTGAGTGGGAACTGGGGGAAATTAGGAGTAAAGTGGGTGGGATGTGGGTGGACTGTAGGTGGGAAGTAGATGGGATGTGGGCGGGAAGTGGGAGGGATGTGGATGGTATGTGGGCGGAAAGTGGGAGGAATGTGTGTATAGTGGATGGAAGGGCTGGGGGAGTTGGAGGGAAAACCCATCAGCAAAGAGCATACTGTTGAAGGCGCAGCGAAGCGCGTCGGGTTATTTGCTAGTCTATATTATATATAAAAGAGTTCAACCTGACTGACTGACTGGTGACCGTCGCACGCCCGAAACCATAAGAGATAGGAAGATGAGATTTTCACAGTAGTTTTATCTTATGCTGAAAGTGAGTACTAAGAACGGATTTTGGAAAATTCTGTCGGGAAATGTGGAAAATTCGCGGAAAACTGTTGTATGAAACTTTTTTGTTTTTCAAACTCATTTTCAAAGATCTATATGAAAATTCAACAACAAATGCATACCAATCTTTCGGAAAATTTACCTCCGCTGGGTGGAAAGTGGGTGGTCAAGGTTGTTTGGGCGAAACTTTAGTTGCCAGCGATTAGCGCCAAACTCATTTTCAAAATTACACATAACAAAAAATAAAAAAAGTGACTTTCAAATTTTGGAAAATCTATCTCCAAAATCGGAAAATTCATGAAAAACTGTTGTATGTAACTTATTGTTTATTATCCGATTAGATTCAAACTCATTTTCAAAGATCTATATAAAAATTCAACAAAAACTGTGTTCCAATTTTCCGGAAAATCCCACCCGGAAAAGTCGGAAGTGTCGGAAAAGTCTGTATGGTAAAAATTTATTTTTCATTCGATTGACTTGAAACTTGGTTTGCAAGCATAGTACGCAAAATATTCGACACGTGTTTTCCCAATTTTAGAAAACTCCACACCGTGGAAAATGGCCGGAAATTTCTGCATGAAAAAATATTTTTCACCTGATCGACTTGAATCTTGGTTTGTTAGAATAGAAAATGAAATAAATGAGATGTGATTTTTCGATGTTGGAAAATTTGACCCAACGGCCGGAAAATTCCTGGAAAACTTTGCATGAAAAAACTATTTTTCACCCGATTGACTTGAAACACGGTTTATAGAGATGGAATACTAAATTATTAGTGATTGCATTTTCCGATGTTGGAAATACCGGCGGGATGCCCACTGGGAAGTGGGAGAATAGGTGGGTGGGAGGTGGGTGGAAAGTGGGCGGGAACTGTTGGGATGTGGGTGGGAGGTGGGTGAGAGGTGGGTGGAAAGTGTACGCGAAGTGGGAGGGATGTGGGTGAGAAGTGAATTATATCTGGACGGGAATTGGGTGATAAGTGGGTGGGATGTAGGCGGGAAGTGGGTGGAAAGTAGGTGGGTAACGGGTGGAAGTTGTGTAAGAAGTGAATGGGGAGTGGGTGGGATGTAGGTGGAAAGTGGATGGGATGTGGGCGGAAGTGGGAGGGATGTGAAGGGGAAGTTTGTGGGAAGAGAGTGGGAACTGGGAGGAAGTGGGTGGGTGGGAGTCGGGTGTAGAGTGGGAGGGATGGGGGTGGGATGTGAGCGGGAAGTGGGTGGGATGTAGGTGGGAAGTGGATGGGATGTAGGCGGGAAGTGGGAGTGATGTGGGTGGGAAAAGCGTGGAAGTTGTGTAAGAAGTTAATGGGGAGTGGGTGGGAAGTGGATGGGATGTGGGCGGTAAGTGGGAGGGAAGTATGTGTATGACTCGATTTCGGGGCTCTACAGAGGAAACAAATTGGGGTGGGATGGGGGCGGTAAGTGGGCGGGATGCGGGTGGGATGTGGGTGGGATGGGGTGGGATGTGGGTGGGATGTAGGTGGAAAGTGGATGGGATGTGGGAGGGAAGTGGGTGGGAAACGGGTGGAAGTTGTGTAAGAAGTGAATGGGGAGTGGGTGGGGTGGGATGGGGGCGGTAAGTGGGCGGGATGTGGGTGGGATGTAGGTGGAAAGTGAATGGGATGTGGGCGGGAAGTGGGAGGGATGTGAAGGGGAAGTTTGTGGGAAGTGAGTGGGAATCTGGTGTAAAGTGGGAGGGATGGGGGTGGGATGTGAGCGGGAAGTGGGTGGGATGTAGATGGGAAGTGGATGGGATGTAGGCTGGAAGTGGGAGGGATGTGGGTGGGAAACGCGTGGAAGTTGTGTAGGAAGTGAGTGTGGAATGGGTGGAGTGGGATGGGGGTGGTAAGAACGCAGCAGCAAAGTCGTAACGTTAAAAAGCAAAGTAGTAAAACGTTGACTTCAAGCCTATGTAAGTATGATTCGATTTCGGGGCTCTACAGAGGAAACAAATTTAGAGAATTTTTTTAAATTTGGTAAATATTTGGCTCTCACGATTGACTTCAAACTGATTCTGATATTGGTTCTATACTGTTAAAGGCGCAGCGAAGTGCGACGGGCTTTTTGCTAGTCTACATATATGATAGGAAAATCACACTGAGAACACTGTTAAAACTGCTAACACTATGAACACTATTAACACTAGCAAAAGGGTTTTGTATACAACACGAAAGTGTATCGTGCAATGATCAATGCATAAGCGCAGTTCACAACCAAAACCGCTAAGTGCTTAAGAAACTGATTTTCAAGACCACAAACGACCACACATAACTACATACTGCGATAAATACCATGGATAACCAATGGTAAAGAATTTAGTCAAGATCGTAAAGAATGTTTATAACAACTTTCCGTGACTGACAAATCATTAAATCGCAGAAAATTACCAAAGAGGTTCAAAAATAGTAATAATGCCAAACAAACTTCTCACCTAACCAAGAGAAAAATTATGCAAGGATACAGCGCATAAGCGCAATTAAAAGCTGATAGAACTCAATGGTAAAAAACCGCTAAGTGCTTAAGAAACAGACTCGCAAGGCGACAAATGACCACACATAATTATATATTAATGATTATGACAATACTGAACTGAGATGAAAACCATGAATGATCAATGGTAAAGAATATAGTCAAGATCATAAAAAATGTTTTAAGCCACTTTCCGTGGCTGAATAATCAGTAAATCCTGAAAAAATACCAAGGAGGATAAAAAATATTAATATTGCGATTCTTATTTATTTGTCCGTTACAGCTTTTATTCTTTTGAATATCATGTTTGATCCACGATCTGTAACTATTATCGCATCATCTAACTGCAAGTCAAAAGCCTCCAACAGCCGCTTCTTCATTGTACCTTAACATATATAATGCAAAGTTACGTTTTTTGGAAAAAAAAACTATCCGCCAGCTCGTCAGATGTGATTGCATATCCATTACCTTTTATTAAGGATATTTCCTGAGTTCATAGAGATCCGTAGCATTTCGCGATACCGTTGTTGGATGCGGAAGCAGTTGGATGACGTTTACATTAGGTCCAAGACGATTTTGTAATTCAAGGGCAAGCGATATGAGGTCTTCAATACCAGAATCGCTTATAACACTGAATGGCCGACCCATTTCGTCACAGCTGATGCCCGTTACCACTCCATTTAATTTTGAAGATCCCATTGCAATTATGTCAAACTTAATTCGACCTAGACCCATAATATTTAAAAACACTTAAGCCAATCAAACTCACCTTGCATTTTACCGTGTATTCCGCTAATGCTATATTGACCACTACTTATATTGGCTCTTATTTCAGCTGTTGTTCCAGATTGTAGCGGGCTCTATGGTACATATTTTTAAATCAAATAAATTAGTAAATGCTCTTGTTTGCTACTTTAGTTTACAATTTTAAAATTATTATATACTTATATTACGAGAACTATTCTCCATTTTTTAAAAATAACAAAGCTAATAGTTGGCAAATTATAACGAAATCAACATTGTTAACGCGAACTGAAATTAGTGTGAGACCGAGACATACGAGATGACAAGAACCACATGACAGGTTAACTTTGACCAAAGACACTACATATATAGATACCTCATCTCATAAAAACTTTTTTTTTGGGATCCAATGTCAGCTCCCCCCAATAGCAATCGCTTTATCCGTCACATGAGCCATCTTTTATATCTATAAATCTTTGCTCTCAGCCGTGTAGCTTTTTTATAACACTTATAGCTAAATTTCAATATATGTATCCTCGTAGGGGCAGCGAAAAGCAAAAATTGGTATCCAAAGTCAGCTCCCAAAAAGAATCGTTTTTTGTTTCACATGCGTCATCTATAATATCTATAAATCTTTGCTTTGACTCAATGAATCTTTGAATTAAAATGAAATTAAATAATTCAATAAGATTTGTTTCGTTTCGACATATGAGCTGGTTTGATAGTGTGCACAGTGTAATTTAGTGTGAGCCCGTTCAGGGCTCTACTTGACATTTAAAAATTTTTGAAAAATGACCCGCTTCTAGGACATAGGGTCCTTACCAAATGGCCAAATAAGCCATTTTCTGCATTTTTATGTCCATTTTACAGTAAATTCATTAGAGATATGGAATTTCTAAGGCCAGATTCGAGTTTAGCGTGAAAAACTTGACTAGAAACAATCAAGTTTTTACCATTTTAGGTTCTGTGCTAAGAATAAACTAATTTTGAATTCCTGTCAAAATACTTTTGTCCACTTCCATTTGCACATTTTGATTTATATTTTCTAGCCTAAGCCACTGATTGTGTTCTTCTTATGACATAGCTGTTAAATAATGATTACTAATCGTTATCATTACATAATTGATTATTTATTTTTTAAAGACAAAATAATGATAACATTACGATTAGTTTCAGTTTCAGACGATTACTAATTGATTACTTTCAGAAATAATCAAAAATAATCGGGATTATTGGGGATTGCCAAAAAATAATCAAAAATAATCAAAAAAATCAAAAATTCGACTACTTTTCAAGATTATTTTTGATTAGGTTCAAAAAAAGGCATAGCCAGATTTGTGGGCCACAATTCACATTTAGCTGCATACTAAAACTTGTCGGCAATGGCGTAGAGGTCAAGGCCTATGATTGAAAGGTAGTGTGTCCTAGGTTCAAGTCGCAGTTTGGGGCATGTATTTTTTTCTTTTTTTTTTGTAATCTAAAATTTTAAAATTATTGCAGTTTCAAATTTGTTATCGCAACATGACCTGAAGTATAAATGCGTTAACCAAAAATTAGCTTCTTGGAGTTTTGTGACTTCCCCGAAAGGTTTATCTGCGTTACACCTACGTATTCTGTGCAACGTGACACTGGTACATGAGCCAATTTGCTATTAAATTGAATTCAGGGTATTGATCTGAACTCCTCTGCGGCCGGCCTGGAATTTTTCCTCATGGGGGCGGATTTTCTGAAATTGAAATATCACATTTCAAATTATATCGTATTCTACCCTTACAAACCGAGTTTCAAGCCAATCGGATGAAAAATATTTAATTTCATACTGACTTTTCCGGGAATTTTCCTGACCGTTGGGTCAAAATTTTCCAACATCGGAAAATCACATTTCAAATTATTTCGTATTCTGTCCTTACAAACCGCGTTTCAAGCCAATCGGATGAAAAATAGTTTTTTGCATGCAGAATTTTCCGGCCATTTTACTCGTGGGCGGATTTTCCAAAATCGGGAAAACACATTTCGAATTATTTCGCTTACTATGCTACAAAACACGTTTCAAGTCAATCGGATGAAAAATAACATTTTTCCCATACAAACTTTTCCGCCGCTTTTCCGACTTTTCCGGGTGGAAATTTCCAAAACCCCGTCTTAGTACGCACTTTCACCACTAACAGAAACTCCTGTCCAAATTTCAGCTTTCTATCTCTTACCTTTTAGGCTGTGCGATGATTCCCAATCAGTCAGTGAATCAGTCAGTCAGTCAGGACACTCTCTTTTATATTTATAGAGATTAATAAAAAAAAGCCCTTACAATTCAACAGGAATGTTGTCAAAAAGGGTTGTTCACAATTGAACGTGTTGAAAATTCATCAACTCAACAATTCCGTAACTCAGCTGTTTGTGGAATATCTTTTGTGGAAGAAATTTACACTAATTAAAGTGTAAGCTAAAGTGTTTTACATTTAACGCTTCCCGGGTCGTTCCCTGATACCAGATCGTTCGGTGAAGCATCATCGGCGTTTTCAGGCTATCGATTTTACTATAACGAAACATTCAGAGTTCTATTATTTTGTTAACGTGTTTTAATAAATTTTAACCACCTTCCACAACTTTAAAAATTCTGGAAAAATTTGAGAAATTGTATCTAGGAATGACAATTGGACAAGTAGAAGACAAAAATGGAACTTCAATTAGAAGTCTTTAATAAATTATGTTAAAAATTTCCCAGAATTTTATAGGTAACGGCTTGCATTTTAAAAATCGGAAAAATTATTCTGTGGAAGTGTGGATATGCCAGCTCTGACCTAAAAAAAATGCAGAATTTTTTAATGGGTAAATGACCCGAAAATAGGATGTGATTGAAATGATAAAAAGCGCTGCAAAAAATGCACGGTTGGTACTAGTAGTATAAAAAAAATCGGGAAATTGCATTCTGTTGATGTACTTTAAAACTGCTCACTTAAAAAATTAATAGCATTGAGGCCCACAAATCTGGCTATGTCTTTTTTTGAAAATAATCAAAAATAATCAAAAATAATCAAAAATAATCTTGAAAAGTAGTCGAATTATTTTTTGATTATTTTTGACTATTTTTTGGTAATCCCCAATAATCCCGATTATTTTTGATTATTTCTGAAAGTAATCAATTACTAATCAATTATTTTTAACCAAGAGGATTATATAATCATTACAATTCTTTTTAATTTATAATCTAATTGATTACTAATCGTAATCGTAATATAACAGCTATGACTTATGATTTATTGAAATCCTACTTTTATACTAGTGTTCGATACCAGTTTTAAAATTTTAGCATTTTTTGCTTAAAAAATACAATGGATTATTTTAAACTTTTGTCCACGATTGTAATCTTTAATGAATAAAGGGTTAATTTGTTAAAACTTTCTTTTAATTTCGTTTTTAGACCTGTCACTCGTAAAGTAAAAAAGTATACTAAAGTTGTGCAAATGTATGTAACAGGCAGAAGGAATGATTTTCGATCAAATAAATTTAATATATTTACTCTTGATCAGCATCTACAGCCGTCTGTCTGTCCGACTGTCTGTATGAACACCTAGATCTCAGAGACTAGAAGAGCTAAATTTGACATGTGGACTCCAATTGACTGCACGCAGTTCAAGTTTGTTTCAAATTTTTGCCACTCCCACCTCCGCCCCCACTACAAAAAACGCTTAATATATCCTGTAATCTTTAAAATATTGAGTTCAAATTTAGAACTTTCATTTATATTCGCAATGTCTACAATCCCTAAAATTTTCATCAAGATCAGATAATAAATAGCTGAGTTAAGAAAGGTTGCATTCTTTTTCGACCCATTTTTTTTTTTAAATAATTATTTAATTCTCTGTATTGACAGCAGCTATACTTAAATTACCTTTAGTTACCAAAAGATCACTGATTACAAAATTATTCACTTGATTCTTGTGAGAAACAGAGACTGTACCTATTATTAGCAGGCGAAATGTGTGGTGGACTCGCAATTTATAGAAAAGCTTTGATATACGGGGAGCCCCTCTTTCAACTCTCTGTCGCAGTGTGGCCAGACATTGACAACAACAAAAAACCATTAAAAAGTTGTCAACACTAAATGTACGAAAAAACCATCTATAATTAAAAAATTCCGGTGTGTACCAATTAATATGATCAGGTGTGTACGTCTGTTCGTGCTATGCAATCAGGTGAACAAAAACAATATTCGGTCGTCAAAGGGTCAAGGCGCAAGAAAAGAATAATCAAGAGAAAACAAGGGGGAAATGGGAACAGTTGCAACTTACGGTGATACATCCCACGGTGAAGGCCTTCCACATGTTGTTGTTGTAGTTTGCTTGTGCTGTGGAATTAAATCAATTTGCAGGGACTTTTCACCATTTTAATTATTTGGGGTTTTTCTAGTCAATTTTTAATTTCTTCTTTTCTGTTATTTGCACTTCACTTACCTTCACTGCTCGTTCGGTATACGAAGAAAAAATAACGGATTCTTCATTTAGTGAGCAAGGAAGGAGGAAAAATTATGACTTGAAATGAAAATGGAAAATGAAGAGACTAGCTCTCCCATTAAAATTTTTGCTTTTTTCACACTTTCACACACTTCCTGCCCCAATTGGGGACTACGTTCAATTAAATTACAGATTTTTATATAATTTTTTACAAAGATTTCTAGCACGCTTCACAAAAAAATTCCTTTCCGTCCGTTCGCGACCGCACTACACGATATACTTATACAGGGTTGTCCATATTCGACGGACCCATCTGGCAACGCCATAACTTTTGACAGAGATGTCAGATCGCTTAATGACATACCGCGTTTGAAGCGTCAGTCCAAGCAGATTTTTACCATGGAACAATACACGCCACGCGAGCGCTCTGAAATAGTTGAAATTTACATTCAACAGAACAAGTCAATTGTGAAAACTCAACGTGCTTTTAAAAAATTTCACATTTTCACATTTCACATTGAATGGGACCGTAAATAAGCAAAATTGCCGTATTTACGCCACTGAAAATCCTCAGGAGATTCAAGAAGTGCCTCTTCATGACGAAAAAGTCACAGTTTGGTGCGGCGTTAGTGCGAAAACGGTCATTGGGCCGTTTTTTCTTCCAAAATGAAAATGGCCATGCTGTTACCATCAACCAGGAGCGTTATCGCGACATGATGACCAATTTTGTGATGCCAATTATTCGTCGAAAGCGTATGAGGCAGTTCTGGTTTCAACAAGACGGCGCTCCACCGCACACAAGTCGCATAACAATCGATTTTCTGAAGAAATTGTTTCCGGGCCGTTTGATGTCGAAAAGTGGTGATTTGGACTGGCCACCGCGTTCGCCCGATTTGACGCCGCCTGACTTCTTCTTGTGGGGATATTTGAAGTCAAAGGTTTACGTTAACAAGCCAAGGACCGTAGAAGAGCTCAAGGACAACATTCGTGAAGAAATAGCCGCTATTCCGGCCGAAATGTTGGCGAAATCGATGGAAAATGCTGCAAAAAGGGCACAATACGCCATCAACGCCAGAGGCGGCCATTTGAGAGATATCATATTCAAAAATTGATGTAAACAAATCTACTTGGAACAAATTAAATGATTTAGATTGCCAACCGACAAATTTTTATTTTTTTCTTTGATTTTTTTAAAAAAAACATGGGTCCGTCGAATATGGGCAACCCTGTACTAACGCCGCGGCAGCGTAGAAGGGGAGGAAGAAGAGGGGTACGATGCCTGGGACGGATGATGAAGGAGACCATATGATGGCGAAGTTAACGCCGAGCGAGAGAGAAGATTGTAACTTTTTCCAGCTCTCTTGATTTCGCCAAACTTGAGGTTAGGTTGTATGTCGTTCTCGGGCGCTCCCCTCCATAAGAATTGTGAGAACAGATTTAGGTAGTTGCCCTCAGTTAATTGTCACAAGGGCTGGCTTGGCCACCCCAATAGCAAGGCAAACAAAGTATGTAGAGGCACCCAAGTTGTCTTCTAGGCACTCTATAGATGCAGAGAAAAGAATTTTGGAGATTTTCAGGGGTCAGCACCGAATTAAGCCTTGCATGCAGCGACACATACCTTTTATACGTTTTATTTAGCTTCAAAAATATATATCGGCCAAAATAGGCAAAAAGCCACAAAAATCACTTGAGGCGTTTCCACTGCCCCCGCGGGCGTGGTAGCAGTGGTGTTATGTACCCCTTTACTTTGGCGGATAATAAATACCAAGAAAATTTAATACGGCAAGGGGGATCGTCAGACTTTTTGGGTGAGCACGTTGTGGGTTTCACTGGGTATAAATTCGACTCCACTCAACTGATTTAGCCCACGATCAAAGCAAAAAGAGGCCAAGCCCTGCGTCCGGGGACTCTTATATAAGAGATAACCAAAAGCTTTTTCTTTCTTGCGACATGAACCGTGCTGCAATTCACCCAATGAGAGTTTGATAAAGTGAAACTTTAACTCAGCGGAAGAATCCCCCTCTCAGCTGTTTAAACTACTTGTAACGCTTAAGAACATTTTTATTTATGGTGGAAAATCAAATATATGTATTCATGTAAAGACTCACCCGCACTCAAAAAAATATATTTTCTAGATTTTAGAAATTCGCCATAAAATAATTTTTTTTTTTTAATTGTAGAAAAATCACTTGTTTATAGACATTTTTTTCTTAAATTTAGAAAGCAAAACCCGAAAATAAGATTTTCTAGAAATTAATTTCTTAAATTTAGAAACTTATTTTATTTTTCTTAAATTTAGGATAATTTTTCTAGATATTTTCCTAAAATCTTTCTTAAATTTAGGGCAGATTTGCCCTTGAATTAAGAAAACAAATGCATAGCACGATTTCTTAAAACAGGGCGAAAGCCATTAAAGTGAATAAAACGCCCTTATTTTAAGAAAAACGGGTTTCTTAAATTTAGAAAAATTGGTTTAGAAATTCACCCTAAAATTTAGAAAGATTAATCTAGAAATTCGCCCTGAAATTTAGAAAAATATAAAAAAGAGAGAAGTGAGAACAAGAGAGGAGACAAAGAAAAAACGAACGCTTCTTCCTCATTGTTTTTGTAGTTTGACGAAGCCGTCTATGTGATGGCATTTGCTTACACACACTAATGTCCATTCGCAATGCCTGAAGATAGTAGATATATTTCACTGATGTGGTATTGAGCAAGTTTTTGTTTTGTCTTGACATGCGTTACACCATGTAGAAATCAATTAAAGGATTTTATAAAATAAAAACACCTCAAATAAAAAAAAAAAAAATTAAAAATAGAATCATTTAATGAGAAAAAGAATGTTCCTACGGGGATTGGATCCCAGTCCACGACATTTTCTAATGTCTTATCCACTCGACCACGACTTTTGCTTCTTATTGAGTGGCAAATGTGAGTATTTAAGCTCCAAATACGCCACACAAATTCTTAGGTATGATTTTTACTCAAGGTTTTGCAAAAAAAAACATTAAAAACAAACATTAAAAAAAATATATATAATAATCGGTTCTACCCAACCTCCCCCTAAAACTTTTTTAAGTCTTTACTGTCAGCTGCTTCCACCTCATGCCAACGCTGCCATAACCGCTTGGGAATTTTAAATCGACCTAACAGCAAAAATTGTATAAGTTTTTTAGAAAAATTGCCCTGAAATCTAGAACACAATTTTCTATTTTTTAGAAAAGTATTTTCTTAAAAATAAGGCGAGTCGCCTTTGACCCCTTTTTTAGGGCGAATTTCTAAATTTTAGGGCGATTTGGGCTGTTTTTTTTTTTTAAGTGCAACTGATCCGTCGAAGGCCTCCGAGGTAGCTAGATGTGTTTCAGGTTTATCCTTAAAGCTGGAAAAAGGATTCAATTGATTGATGCGCCATGTAGTACACACAAAGAAATCTGTGGGTAGATTTAACCGATATTGTGGGTTGGAAATGCGCCAACCCACCAAGTTGGTAAAATTAACCAAATTGTAGAGTAACTTTTACGTAAACCTTTACGTAAGAGGAACTATTGCTATAGTAAATCTAACCGAAAATCTCGTTTAAAAATGCGCCAACCGACATTAATAAATAATATTTACCGATTTTTACAGTAAGTACTTGTCTTACTGAGTTCACAGTAATTTTACCATACAATTGGTAATTTGACAGCTGTTACACAACTATAGAATAGTAGGGTGAGATACTATTTTAGCTGTCACATGTTAGCAATTTACTTGATTGATATTTTATGATATTAAATTTGAAAAATTTTTACTTACTCTGGGGGGATTCGAACTCGGGGCCATTGGTCTCAACACGATTGGAAGCACGTCTTTACCAGTTACGCTACGCGCGCGTTAAAAGCAACGCCTCTTACATATTACTTGTATTAAATCTGCCTAAACATATGCACCAAAAATTTCTTGAATATCGCATAAATGAGACCACTAGGAATTCTCATGTTCAAATTCAGTGGAAGTGCTCTATAAAAGACCAACTAAAATTTGCTAAGTCAACAATTTTCGCGGTTAGATTTGCCGTCGAAACAGTTATTCGGTGCATCAAACACATTCAAAAAGTTATACTATATGTGCGGTTAGATTAACTTGTGGGTACAGTTAATTGCTGCAAAAACAAAGTATGAGATGAAAAAATCACGTGGGAGTTACTTATTCTATGGTAAAGTTACTGTAGTAGCAGTAACTTATTAAAACAAAGAAAAATTTGACAAAATGTTTGTAGTTAATTTTACAAGAAGTACAGTTGTTAAATGCAACAACAAAACTCGTGCTAAAATAAATACGTGAAGCTTACAAATTTCTTCAGTAGATTTTACTGTTAGCACAGTAACAAAACAACACCAAAACCACATGCATAAAAAATTTGGAAAAAAGTTACTGTCAGCGTAGTTAATTTTACCCACCAGATTTTTGAGTGTAGTATGTGTATTTAAACTAGTGAATTTAACTTGAAATCGAATACCAAGCTCGTATTTCATATATGTACACAGTTCTACAAATTGAGACCTTTTGTGCGTATACAGAGAATCTTTAACTGATTCCTGCGCGCCTACGCATGCTGATTACAAGTTGGTATGTCAAAGCCATATCTTAGTTTCCGTTTTCAAGACATTCGCGAAAAACAAAATTTCCCACTTCTTGCCGATCTAGAGGCCACACTAATCATTAATTGCTGATTTTCTGAAGCTTATAGGATAGTACACATATCAATGCAACTGAGAAAAATCAAACACACCATATAAGTATTGCCAATGGTGTCGAAATTGGCCTTCAAAGTCCAATTTTACTTGATTTATAGCAATTCTATCAACCTAAACCATTTGCTACAAGCCATTCTATTCGTCGGACATTTAGTGGCGCCATATCATCATATAGTTCAACATATTGCACTAATTATGGAAATTTTTTGGCAATTTTGTCAGAACCGCAGGCAAAGTTGCAGCCTGTTATATGCGAAAATCAAGATATAAATTTATGGGAGGAGAACTAGATTTCCTCCCCAAATGTTTATAGGAGTTTTAAAAAGGTAACTTGATATAGCATTGGCTCATCAAAATATTTATTGAAATGTAAAATAACAACATTCATGGAATGCTACGTTAACATTGCGGAAATTTTGCGATTAATTTTTAAAACAATAACTGTACTCCGCCATGGTCTTCCTCTTCTTTCTCTTTAGCGCTGCATGTAAATCACAACTGCTTAACGGTCTCCACCGCTTCTATTAACGCCCGTCAGTCGCTTCTGTTTCGTGCTAGCTGGCACCAAAGCTGGATTGGCTATGTCTTTCCGCACCTGGTCTTCCCATCTCAGTATTGGTCTCCCAAAGTCTTTCTTTCTTTCGTCAACGTTCTAGGTCCATATCCTCAAATCGTGGTCCCTTAATCGTTTGCGGGCGTGAAGTTCTTTTGACGGTGGTGGGTACCAAGCCCGCCGCACCAATCCAATTAACAAGTTAAATTAAGTGAGAAAGTCGGTCAAGCCCGACTATATTTATACTCTGTACCTAGAGTGGAAGCTGAATGCAGTGCTGCTGCTGCGCTCATCTCAAAGTTTCTCTCTCTCTCTATCTCTCTCTCTCTAAGATTGTGCGGCTTTGGTTGTGAAAGGGTGGGAGGGGGTGACGGGGGTTATTCACTTATTTGCTCATAACTTGAGAACCGCTAATGCCTAACTTTCTCAACAAGAGTACGAATCATCTATCTACAAAACTGTGGGAGATATGACGTTTTTTCAAAATTGCGGGGGCGGGAGGAGCGTGGAAAAATTAAAAATAAACTTGATCTGCCTGCAAGTATAAGAAGCATTTGTCCCATACATGTCAAACCTCTATCTCTTACCATCTCTGAGATCTGATTGTTCATTCGGACGGACAGACGGACGTGGCTATATCGACTCGGCTGTTGATGTTGATCAAGAATATATATGCTTTGTAGGTTCGGAAATGATTCCTTCTCCCTGTTACATACTTTTGAACCAACTCAATATATGTACTCTATGTACCTTCGGTACAGAGTATAACAAGTGAGAAAGTCGGTCAAGCCCGACTATAATATACCGTACCTCTCTCTCTCTCTCTCCTTTTTTTTTTCTTATCTCTCTCTCTCTCTCTCTCCTAAGATTGTGTGTTGTGAAAGGGTGTGGTGGTGAAGGGGTGGCGGGGGTGTCCGGGAGTGATTCAGATTCACTTATTTGCTCATAACTTGAGAACCGCTCGCCGATTCAGAAAACGATACATATTCAATGCCTAACTATCTCAGAAGGTACAAATCATCTATCTACAAAACTGTGGGAGATATGACGTTTTTTCAAAATTGCGGGGGCGGGAGGGGGCGTGGCAAAAATTGAAAATAAACTTGATCTGCCTGCAAGTATAAGAAGCATTTGTCCCATACATGTCAAACCTCTATCTCTTACCATCTCTGAGATCTGATTGTTCATTCGGACGGACAGACGGACGTGGCTATATCGACTCGGCTGTTGATGTTGATCAAGAATATATATGCTTTGTAGGTTCGGAAATGATTCCTTCTCCCTGTTACATACTTTTGAACCAACTCAATATATGTACTCTATGTACCTTCGGTACAGAGTATAAAAAGCAAAGGGAAATTCTGTAAAATAAAGGATTACTTTAAAATACATTTAATATTGATATGCCGAATATTTACTATAGCTTTTGTTATTATTAGTGATTTCGTCGGGTTTTTTTCGCTGCCCTTTTGTATTCTGCCTCCTTATCTCTCGATAAACATTCCAGCAATAATCCGCTAACATTGAAACATTCCACTTGCCCTGATAATTGTCAAATCCTGCACAGAAAAAATTTTGTCGGTAAATTCAACCAATTCTGTGGTTAAAATGCTCCAACCTATAGACATGGGTTGAATCAACCGTCAGCTACAGTAAAAGTGCCATAGCCTATAACGTAATGGTTACGGTTACACAGTAGATTTTAACCAGAAATGACGGTCGAAACTGCTCCGACCAACAAAAATAGTTAGCTTACCATTGATTACAGTGAACTCATATGTGTACCACAGCATCAGTATAAATACCACAAATATATACCACAGTATAAGTAGTACCCCACACAGCACAGTGCAAATACCTCGTATTAATTCAGAAAAACATCGAGTTAATAATTTCATAAAAACTTTTCTTACTCCGGGGTGACTCGAACTCAGGGCCCATTGACTGCAACACGAATTGGGCGACATCTTTACTGGCTTTATGGTAAAATGTTACTGCAAGCCGCAGTTTCAATAACAACAACAAAAAACAAACATTGAAATTACGCTAGACTTACTATTTGAGGGGGTAAATTTACCAAAGAAATTGTAAACAAAACAAGAACAAATTACATGTAACAATATTTCACAGTAAAATTTACTGTAAGAATTGGTAGATTCAACCAACAAAAATTTTTTCTGTGTGATGAAAGCGCTCTCCATGCTCATCACTGAAAGCCCCGCCATTGTCTAAATCACAGAGAAGGTATAACTACTTATTACTGTTATCTAAGTAGCCTTTTTATAATTCGGCCATAGTTCTACTATCCGTAAATATTAACGTAGCATTCCATGAATGTTGTTATTTTACATTTCAATAAATATTTTGATGAGCCAATGCTATATCAAGTTGCCTTTTTAAAACTTTTATAAACATTTGGGGTGGAAATCTAGTTCTCCTCCCATAAATTTATATCTTGATTTTCGCATATAACAGGCTGTAACTTTGCCTGCGGTCCTGACTAAATTGCGAAAAAATTACCATAATTAGTGCATATTTTGAACTATATGATGATATGGCGCTACTAAATGTCCGACGAATAGAATGGCTTGTAGCAAATGGTTTAGATTGATAGAATTGCTATAAATCAAGTAAAATTTGACTTTGAAGGCCAATTTCGACACCATTGGCAATACTTATATGGTGTGTTTGATTTTTCTCAGTTGTATTGATATGTGTTCTATCCTATAAGCTTCAGAAAGTCAGCAATTAATGCTTAGTGTGGCCTACAAAATTTCTAGAACAGCAAGAAGTCGGAAATTTAGTTTTTCGCGAATATCTTGGAAACGGAAAATAATATATGGCTTTGACATACCAACTCGTAATCAGCATGAGTAGGCTCATGGGAATTAGTTAAAAATGCTCAGGATACTTTTCGCTGTAGAACAGTGATACTTTCGCACTCTACATGCATATGTAGATAACTCTCGTATGTATACTTGTACAGTTTTACATTCACTTTGAATACTAAACTCTCCTGTATCTCATTTTTGCATTTATGGCCTGATTACAGATGACATAAAAATCAATTTTTATGTTGAAGTTCACATGAATAGAAACACTTTTGAACTGTTTTGAAATCTGAATGCTGTTGCAAAGCATTCTTATTTGAATGAAGTATTGTGCCGATATAAAAATTTATGTCATCTCGAATCAGGCCTTTATCAAGAAAAATTATTGTAGGAGCGTTCAGACTTTATAAGAATTATAAATACGCTTTACTGAAACTATTGGTTTGGACAAAAACTTTTAATCGGATTCTGCGGTTGCAGATGCTTTCACTTAGAGGATAACACTTTTACGACACTTTATTACGACACTTTCACTACTACGTGGCAGTACAATTAACGTATTATACTTGCAGTCGGCACAATCCAGATCTCGATATGTGCAGGGAAATGCTTGCAAGAATCTTCAATAGCACAAAATCTTGCAGCACCGCTTTTGTAGCCCGCAAGGGGGAACGCTGGCCGAGAGCACAACGACACTGGTAGCCGGATGTTTGGCGCAGGCCAAACGCTCAGACTTCTGGACTGCACCAAAATGATGAGTGAGCGCACCTAGGCAACACGTAGCCTCAACAAGCAGCACACCTCTGGCCAAGATTTGGAAAGCTTCTTTGTCTAAACGGAGTAGTGTGTTCGTTGAAACCAGGTAGGATGCCAAAGATTTTTCAAGATTTTTATCTTTCCAATGCCGTCTGAGTTTCTGCGTTGCACTTCTGACTTCCGTCGAAGTCAAAAAGCTGGTCTCACTCTGCAGACAGTTGCCATATCAATTTGCCAATCGATAGTTCGATCACGGCCTATCGATTTCCATGCATACCTGTGTTTTTCTTTGGAATTAGCAATGGTCCTTGCTAATTGCCACGTTGAAAGAACCACTGCTCATAAACTACTACCAGGGTTGCCAGCTCGTCAGTATATCTCCAATTTACATTCGGTCATCCTGATCTTCGTCGTCTGTCCCAGACGACAGTAACTCCTCGTTATACTCAACATATTTCCACAATTTCAATTTGTCTGCGCTTGTAAACGTAGAATTAAGCCCTTCAACGTGAGCAGCTTTCTTTACTTCATAACGGTTGATTCGCTTTACCCTCATAACTTCGTATGGACCGAGTTATGAACTTGCCAATTCCTTTCCAGCGACGAATTCGGTACATTTATTAGCCACCAAGTCTCCTGATACATAAACAATTTCGCCTTTACGCTTTTTATCGTAATTATACCCGTTACTCGTAGAGTAAAAAGGGTATACTAAAGTCGTGCAAATGTATGTAACAGGCAGAAGGAATCATTGCCGACCATATAAAGTATATATATTCTTGATCAGCATCAACAGCCGAGTCGATTTAGCCTTGTCCGTCTGTCCGTCCGTCCGTCCGTCTGTCTGTATGAACACCTAGATCTCAGAGATGGTAAGAGATAGAGGTTTGACATGTATGGGATAAATGCTTCTTTTATCTGCACGCAGATCAAGTTTGTTTTAAATTTTGGCCACGCCCCCTCCCGCCCCCGCAATTTGGATAAAAAATATATCTCCTACAGTTTTAAAGATAGAGGATTCGTACCTTCTAGAGATAGTTAGTAATTAGCAAAATGAATCAATTTGCCGAAACAATGATACAGATCGGATGAACGGTTCTCAAGTTATAAGCAAAAAAGTGAACCAAGCCCCCCCGCTACCACCCTAAAAAATGTTGCATACTTTTTGGATGGTCACACCAAGGAACACTGTTAAACATGTTTTTTCATGAGTAACGGGTATATCGAAGTCGGTTAGAGCCGACTTTAACTTACGCTCTCGTTTTTCTTGTAGACCTCCTGCGCGTTTATTATCTGCAACTTCGTTTCATCCCGTAGATCCTGTCATGTAGACATCCTGTGTTTTTTCAATCTGTCAGTTCGCTGTTTCACGAGGACAACTTTACTGGCAACGGAAGTTCATTTTCGTCCAACTCCAGCTTTAAGACAGACTTCGAATTGCTTCTTGATGATGTCGTATTCAACGGGAGAGTGGCGATTCGGCTGCTGCTTGAACTTAGTGATATGTCCATTTTGGATGACTTTAAGCTTAGCGGGACTTTTCTGCGGCGATGCACTGGCTGGTAGGCATCAATCAGCCATTTAATGAGCGGCTTGATCTGCGGTGGAGATTTTATATGTATAAGCTTTGGTTTCTACAACATTGATCTTTGGTTGAGTCAATGTCCTCCCGCGACGATTGTACAGCGAACTGAAAACCATTTGCGTCAAGTGTGACACAGAACTTCGACAGGAAGTCATAGCCCAGCAATGCATCGAACTCCATATGATGGTCATGTACAACCACAAATTTCTGCTCGGAGTGAACACCAGCTACATGCACTGTGCGGACGGACAAATTCTCCAACCGGCAATGTTTTGCTGTTACCAAGACCATGATACAATTAAACAAGGTAGTCCATTCGGATTGCCGAAGTCGTTCGGTTTTTGGTCCCCTAATTTCAGTGCGTGCCTGCTTGTCAAACTGAAAGGTTGTGTGCGGACGGTTTTTTTTCAGAGCTTTAACCCTTAAGCGGCCAAGAAAAAAAAATGTCTTTTTGCAGTTGTTGTCGCAAGCACGTGCTAGGCGTAAAGTTTGTGCATGTTCCAAAATGTATTGCGAAAAGAGCTTTGTGGGAGCAGTCTCTGGGCTGTAGCCTTATTGAGAGCTCTAAAATTTTTATTTTAAGATACGTATATACTTTAGAATTAAGAGCTTGAACAAGAGAATGGCTGTCAAACAACAAAAACAAAGAATTATGTCTAACTCAAAACTAATAAAAATAAAATTATAAACACTCGAACTCTTGTTATAACTAAGGAAACTTTTAGCCCCATGCACCGTGCGCGGGTTAATCGACGCACTATGTAGCCGTTTCACTCACACTAACTATTCAACGCTATTTCACTCGCACTTATATCAGGGGACTATGATTTTGCCGAATGGACTACCTTGTTTAATTGTATCATGACCAAGACCACGTAACACAGAAAACGACCTTTTTTGTAGACAGAGTTCTGTATTATCGATATGTCCGAACCAGTATCAAGTAGACATTCGACTTGAAAATTATTTGCTTAAATCGATTACTGCTTTTCACTACGTTTACGCTTCTCTCGACTTGTGGACAGTTTGTTGATATTGTTGCATTTGGTGCGATAGGTATTCCTGAAACATCGATAGCCAGGTGCATTCGAAGGTACCGAGATGCGCGCGCGCACCCGATTAGCACAGTGGAGCCATTTGTGGCACAAATTATGTGGTACATTGAACGGGCTATTCGGTGGTTGGGGGGGTGTTTGAAGAGAGAGTTACACAGGAGATCAGGCATCTTGCTCCCACTTGTAAAGTGGGGATCTGAAATGGGCACACTACTCCCACTCGCAAGGGGGATTATAGGCAGATGAGAAGGCGGTGGAAACGGTCATGACTCTTGGGAGGTGATTTTTTAGAAAAGGGACAATTTGGGAAATGGCACGAAGGCTATATAGGGGGGATAATTCCGGTTGCCAAGGGCAGTAGAGTGACTGATATATTTCTGGCAATAAATTTTTTTGACCTAGTTTTTTGTGTTAAGTGCCGAGAAAATGTAAGTAGGATGGGAAGCCAAAGTTAAAGTTTGCTATTTTTTTCTAACAATAATTGTCCGTAGTGACTCGAGGATCAGCAGGGATACACGCGTATCCGTCGGCGAAAGAACCGGAAACTTGGTGAACCACCCTGGTTGCACCTGAGCTCCCATTTCGACCACCAAATCCGAAAAATTTGAAGGCACTTGGCGGGAGTTGGCAGTACATAAGTAGGAAGTTCGATTCCAGCATCCTGGAGGCACTGCAAAACAAATTTCCGAGTGAGTTTGTTCGAATCAAGGGTGGCCAAGGCCCCAGTTTATATTGTAGTAGTATAAGGAGTAGTAGCCTTAAGCATGTGCAATATTAGTATTTAAGTTACTGTTAATTAAAATAAGACGTTGTCCAACATTGTAAATATCAACATTGTAAATATTAACTTAAGAACACGTTTGTCAACACTGTTTTTGTGAGCGCTGCCGCGCGAAGGAGAGAAAGAACAATAAAGTGACGCGTCAGTCTTTGCTTGCGCTTCAAACAAGCCAGTCCACAGTTCAGAAGTGGTCCTATTTGCGCCTATAAAAACTAAACAAATTAAACAAAGCCATTCCTGCAAAAAAAAAAAAAAAAAAAAAAAACAGTTAATGTCTGCGTTTGATATTGCGAAATTAAAAATTAAAGACTTAAAGTCTTTGTGTGATAAAAACAATTTGAAAACCAGCGGCACAAAGAACGCTCTGATAGAAAGACTGCAAATTATTTCAACAAGGCAGCTTAAAAAGTGCACCAGTGATCTACAGGGCGAAATGGATGACAAAGATACCTGCAAAGGTGAATCCATTCACCAAAATCAAGAAGAAATGGCGAAATGCAAAATGGACAACAACAAATCAAAGGCAGTCCATGACGAGCAAGCAGAAATTTCTGGAAGCAATGCAGAAAATTACGGCGTCAGCGACAAGATGGCGCCGATGCGCAATTTCAAAGAAGACGAAAACGAACAGACGATCGCAGAAGTGAGCGACGAATATGAGAAAAATGTAAAGCTAGCAAAAGGCAACAACAACGTACAACAAGCAGAAGGCAACAACGTACAGCAAGCAGAAGGCAACAACAACGTGCAGCAAGCAGAAGGCAACAACTACGTACAGCAAGCAGAAGGCAACAACAACAACGTACAGCAAGCAGAAGGCGAAAACAACAACGTACAGCAAGCTAAATGCAACAATAACGAAAAACATCAAGGAAAAGGAAGGAGAACGAGACGATGGTATCGACACAATTTTACAGGAGTTTGAACTTTTTAAAAAAGAACGACAAATTTCACGGTTGGAAAATCAAATTTCCGAGCTTAAAATACAAATCAACAACGCAGAGATTACCAGAGGCAGTGTTTCATTTGAAACTTTGAAGGAGTTGGTGCCTTCATTTGATGGCGATGGTCAGTTCAAATCTGGCTGGTTCAACTTAAAAATGTTCGTGAGTGCTTCCGAGTAGAGGACAACATGCTATGTGCCTTGATATGCAGCAAGGTCAAGGGCAAGGCACAGGATTGGATGTTTTCCAATGCAACGTTAATGACTGGGGCAGTAGATGAACTGCTTCAGGAAATGGGCAACGTGTTTGCGAACAAGATGTCAAAACTCGCGATGCGTCAGAACTTGGAGAAACGTACCTGGCAAAACAATGAAAATTTTGGTGAATATTTTTCCGAGAAGCTCATGCTATCAGTCAACTAACTGCAGAAGACGAGTTTTTGGAAGCAAAGGGCATTCCAGATAAAAGCCTGGCTAAATACGACGCTACTCAGACTACTCAATCCGTTATTTTGCCTAGCGTTGATACAACAACAACTTTTGACGCTGCGAGCAATTAATTTATGACCCCAATAAAACAAAACAACAAACACAAGCAAACGCTCGAGCTTAACCGAAAAAGTATGGTTTGTTTTGTGTGATTTGTTTTATTACAGATAAATGATGTATATATTTTCGCAATAAAACATATTAAAAAGCTTATAGGAATAAATTAAGTGATATAAGTCTATCTGATTTACTGCGAACATTAATTAGTAAAGAAAAAGTAGATTTTGAAAAACAATAAACGAATAAATAAATTCACCAAAAATTTCTTAGTGTATAATTTTTCCCGTTGAAAGAAACAACAAAAACACAGATTTTTTTGTCGTGACGCACAGAGTAATAAATGTGTTCATTTTCCTTTAATTTATGACTTCATAGATGTTGTTGCAGTGCTCACAATTGCAAATTCTGTGCTCACCAAGGACGTAAGCCATTACAACGTCAGTCGGGTCGGTCTGCAACCTCAAATCAACGACAAAACTGCAGTCAATTGGTAACACCAACCCCAAAAACAAACGTTAAGTGTTACAATTGTAACAGCTATGGGCACATGGCCAGCGACCAAAGAGACAAAGATTGTCACCTGTATAAGAAGACGACGAACAAAGACGAGAAAAATGAATATGTAACACCTATATTTATAGAATGCCTAATGGATTCTGGCAGCCCTATCAGCTTAATCAAACAATCATACGTCCCAGCTAAATTGAAGTTATCGAAAGCGGAAAAGAAATGTTATTTTGGAATTAATAGAAGCAAGTTAAAAATTTATGGAGAAATATTTTGCTGTATTTTGTTTTCAAATAAAAGTATTAAGACGAAGCTGATGGTGGTTGATAATGAATCCATGGGGTATCCAATAATATTGGGAAGAGATTTTCTCAAACAAAGTAAAGCTAAGTTGATTGTAGTTGAAAACAATGATACAGAAAATGTAAATAACTCAACGAATATAGAATATAGAATATAGAAGTAAGTAAAAAGGTAGAGTTTTCAGAAGAAAGGAAATGTAATGAAATCAATGAAACAAATTACGATATTAATGTTGATGAGACCGATGGCTTCGAAATGCAATTACTGGCAATCGAATATGACGAAGAAAAGTGTGAATATGAAATAGGAAGTCAACTGAGCTTTAAGCAAAAGAAGGAGTTTAGTCAAATGTTTGAGGAACATTATGTTAAGAAGATAAAAAACCGTTCAGCTATGCCCCACGAAGACTGTCCTATGCTGAAAAGGAAAAAGTACAAAAGATCTTAGAAGAAAACCTCGCGAAGGGTTTTATAAGACCAAGTGAGTCGGAATACGCATCTCAGGTTGTTTTGGTAAACAAGAAGTTGGGAGACTTGAGAATGTGTGTAGATTTTAGAGAAATGAATAAGAGAACGACAAAATCAAAGTTCCCGATACCATTAATAGATGATCTTCTCGATCGGTTGGCGAACAAAAGCATTTTCTCGAAATTAGATCTGAAAAATGCATACTACCATGTCTATATGCACGAAGACTCAATAAAGTTTACAGCATTTACAACACCATTTGGCCAATTTGAATATCTCAGGATGCCTTTTGGGTTAACAAATGCGCCATTTGTGTTCCAACGGTTTATTAACCAAATATTTGGCGATATGATTAAAGAAGGGAAATTAATAGTTTATCTTGACGACATTATGGTGGCAACAAAAGATGTTGAGGAACATCTCATCATACTGGAAGAAGTCTTTAGACGATTGGTAGAGAACAAACTTGAACTACGACAGGATAAGTGCAGTTTTCTTATAAATGAGGTTAAATACCTTGGCTACAGAATTTCAAAGCACGGTATAAGAGCAGATGAAGACGGAATCAAAGCCATCAGTAATTTCCCAGAACCAAGTAAAGTACACGATGTCCAAAGTTTTCTCGGAATGTGCTCGTATTTTCGTAGATTTGTCCAAAACTTTTCGATAATTGCAAAACCTCTATACGATCTCACAAAAATGGATACAATTTTTCAGTTCGGCCCAGAACAACAAGATGCATTTAAAACGCTCAAAGAGAAACTCATAAAATCACCTATTCTTGCTTTGTATGATCCAAAAGATGAGACAGAGCTTCACTGCGATGCAAGTGCTATAGGTTTTGGGGCGATATTACTACAAAGAAAAAGTGACAACAAATTTCATCCTGTGTTCTACCTATCGAAAAGAACTACGGAAGCCGAATCCAAATATCACAGTTTTGAATTGGAAACATTGGCTATTGTATACGCTTTGAGACGGTTTAGGGTATATTTGCAAGGTATCACTTTTAAAATCGTTACGGACTGCAATTCGTTAACATTGACCCTAAATAAAAAGGATTTAAACCCAAGGATAGCCAGATGGGCATTAGAACTTCAAGACTATGAATTTAAACTGGAACACAGATCGGGGAAAAGGATGCAACACGTTGACGCTCTCAGCAGATGCAACAGTATATTGGTTATAGAAGATAATACATTCCAAGATAATTTGGTTATATGCCAAGGCAAGGATGAAAAGATAAGGGAAATTAAAGAATTACTAAGTACTAGCGAGCATGAATTATACGAAATGAGAAATGGTGTGATCTACAAAAAAGTCAAAGACAACTTGGTCTTTTACGTCCCTGAGTCAATGGAAGAGCACGTCCTTTTTAAATATCATAACGATATGGGCCATGTGGGCACTGATAAGGTTGTAGATGTGATAAGAAAAAGCTATTGGTTCCCAAATATCAGAAGGAAAACTGATGAACAAATAAAAAAAACTGTCTCAAATGTATTGCATTTTCTACAAAAAGTGGAAAGCAAGGAGGTTTCCTCCATGTAATACCAAAAGGTAACATCCCTTTCCAAATAACACACATAGATCATTACGGTCCGATAAACAATAAAGATTCGACAAAGAAACACATTTTGGTGATTGTAGATGCATTCACTAAATTTGTAAGATTATACGCAACCAAAACAACAAAGTCACGGGAAGCTATAGATGCTTTAAACGACTATTTCAGAGCATACAGCAGACCAGCAACGATCATTTCAGATAGAGGAACATGTTTTACGTCGGAGGAATTCGAAGAATTCCTAAAATCGAATAATGTTGAACACATCGAAATAGCAACCGGTTCACCACAAGCAAACGGTCAAGGCGAAAGGATTAATAGGGACTTAGGTCCGATGATTAGTAAGATATTAGATGTAGAGAAAAATGAAAGTTGGACGAAAGTATTAGCCGATGTCGAGTATGCAATGAATAATACTATTCATAGAAGCATTAATGAACATCCAAGCGTGATGTTATTTGGTGTCAGACAAAAAGGGAAAAAGATAGATACTTTGAAAGAGAATATAATAGATACAGAACAGAATAGTAACGACCGAAATGTAGAGGAAATTCGAGGTAGAGCAGAAGAAGTTCAGAAACAAGCACAGAATTATAATAAGAAATATGTGGATACAAAACGACAAAAACCGAACGTTTATGCAGATGGAGATTATGTTATGATAAGAAACTTTGACTCAACGACTGGAGTATCCAGCAAACTTATTCCAAAGTTTAAAGGTCCATACCAAGTAATAAAGGTGTTAGAAAATGACAGGTATTGTGTAAAAGATGTAGAAAATTTTCAGCAGACACAGAAACCGTACGAAGGAATTTGGTCGGTTCATAACATGAAACCTTGGTTCAAAGGAAGAGAAGAAAAAATAGATAAAGTTAATCATCAGAATGTAAGAATGGATGAAAACTTAAAACAGCAACGAAGTTCGAATGAAGAGATTAGAGAATTATGTTCAGATGTGATGGCACAAGGATCAAGTATTGTTACAAGAAGTAAACCCAAAGATGGAGACAAAGTTGAAAAAATAAAAAATATGAATGTTCTTAGGTGTGATGAAAGTGAAAGAAGAATGATAACGAGAAGCATGTCAGCTAGGATCAGGTGATCCTATATGTCAGGACGGCCGAGCTGTAGTAGTATAAGGGGTAGTAGCCTTAAGCATGTGCAATATTAGTATTTAAGTTACTGTTAATTAAAATAAGACGTTGTCCAACATTGTAAATATCAACATTGTAAATATTAACTTAAGAACACGTTTGTCAACACTGTTTTTGTGAGCGCTGTCCAAGCCAGTCCACAATATTACTTTTTTTTTGTACGTCATTGTGAGCGTTAAGTTTTGTAAGGAATGTTGATTGTGGTGATTGTGCCCGCTGCGGGCTTGGGAAGTATTCCGCCCTGGGGAATGACTAGCTAGCCGGTGTCAGCCCTAGAATAAGGAGCAGCGGCGTAACAATATGTGACCACTAACACCACATTTAAAGCATTTTGTATCCGTTTTACAGTCTTTTCTTAAATGATCTGTCGACCCACAATTAAACAGTGACTTGTTTTGCTACTGTGATCACTTTTTTTCCACCACTGTTGGCAACTTTGCTGACATTTTCTTTTCTTTCATCTGCTCATACACTGAATATTGATCTTGCAGCTCACTAAATGTCCTGCAACTGTACATGTTGTACTTGTATTCATTTTTGATATACATATAAGCCATTTATTATATATCGAATGATTGAGCCATCATCAACATTAACACCGAGAGCAGCTACAGCTCTCATGCTCTACACATATTCGTGAAATGATTCACAGTCCATTTTTTTCGCTCCCGACGTTTTTATTCCCTTGGAGTGGGAATATTAAGATTGTCCGGATGTTTAAAGTAAAGTATAAGTATTCTTGATCAGCATGACGAGCTGAGTTGATATAACCATGTCCGTCTTTCCGTCCGTCTGTTTCTATACTATCTCCTCCGTCAGTTTTAAAGATATCTTAATCAAACTTTGCACAAAGTCTTTTGGTACAAATACGCTGCACATTTGTCGGAACCGGCCGGATCGGATGACTATAGCATACAGCTGCCATAGGAACAATCGGTCGAAGACCTAGTTTTAGTGAAAAAACTTTTTTGTTTTCAATGCTATCGCTCCTAAACTTGCTATTACACAATTCTATTAAGTTTGAATCAAATCGGATGAGTATAGCATATAGCCGCCATAGAAACGTTCGGTCGAAAAAGTAGTTCTAGAAGAAAAAAAATTCTTTTCAATGGTAGCGTCTGTATACTTTCCAGATATGAATGTTATCTGATTCAACACAATTTTGGAGAATTTGTTCAAAATCTGATGAATATATCAAATAGCTGTCCCAGAGAGAGAGAGAGAGAGAGCAACTCGAGCGCTGGTCGCCTCGTGATTAATCCAGAACGAGACCCACGACAACATTACAATAAGTATACTGGGCAAGTAGGTCTAGAACACAAAGTAACCAATATTTCGCTGCAATTTGAAGGACAGCGAAAGACGTTGATATACTCCTGTGGCCAGTTGCTCCTTTCGATCGTTTGTTTCATAGCCAATGATAGTAAACTGAGGCAATTCGACATCCTCCACTAGAGATGTCAATATTTCTCAAAATATCAATATCGATAATACCAAAAACAAATTTTTCAATATCGATAATTGATACATCGAGCACAAAAAAATAGAAATATCAATAATACCGTTATTTTCTAAAGGTTAAAAAAAAATGAAAATTTATTAAAGATCGTCTACACCATAAAACTTCTAATGACCATTTTATGACCATTTTAAAGACATAGTAAGCTACTTTAATTTGATGTTGCTGCCTCCAACAGCAGAAACTATTTGACGCATAATTTTTTTCTGATACCTGCTCAGGGATCAATTATTCTGATGAACACGCCCATTGATGATTTTCATATATATAAAAAATAGTTGTTGTTGTTTTTTACTAATAGTTGTTTGACGATGATTTTAGGAAAGTCCACTGCTTAATGTGTTCCCCAGTCGCTCTGCTGCTTTGCTCTCCAATAAGCTATGGGGTTCTCAGATAAGTTGGTTGTATTACCAGGTGTTTTTACAGTCTTTCCACATAATGTGCACGTGGAACCGTTTTTTTTTTTCAAAGTTCTCCTTAAAATTCATTTTTCTTCTATAGAAACGACACACATGAACAGAACGGCCGATTTCAATTGTCCAATGTGTTTGCAATTTGGTTTGATATATCTTTTATAAAAATATCGAAATTGTATCAGAGTAACCCTTATCGATCAATTTGAATAAATATATATGTCGACATGTTGATAAAAATATTGACAACCCTATCCCCCACTCCTCACACCGGTGTTGACTTCCAGTACATAACCACATCGCTGACCGTATAGCCATCTATAGGTGAGTTCAATATAAGTAAGTTTAGTATGGATTAACGACGCGTGCAGGATTTTTCAGGCGGTTATTTCAAACCATTGGTAAAAAGATGAGTTTCTTGTTACTGAAATGTAGTCGTAGCAGTAATAGTTGAAATTTATTTTCATTGATGTCGATTTATGATTGCATATAAGCATGTATATAGGAACAAAAATCTTATACGGAAGTGTCACGGAAATCTTTACCAACCAAATTCCAAACCAAGACAATTCTCGTTGTCTCAGAAATCTCTTTTGGTTGGTTTCAAATCTCTCGTGTAATGTTAGAAGATTTACCTTCGTCCTAATATGGTATATATATTCTTGAACAGCCTCAACAGCCAAGTCGATTTAGCCATGTCCGTCAGTTCGTCCGTCCGTCTGCCCGCCTGTCTGTCTGTATGAACGCGTCGATCTCAGAGTCTAAAATATGTAATATAATATGTAAAACTGTCGCTCTCTGTATAGACACGTCGAGCTCACAGACTATAAAAGATAAAAGCCACAAATTTTGGCATGTAGGTGTATACCAAACCCAGATAAAGTTTGTTTCAGATTTGCTCAATTTTTCCCCTTCCCCCCTTAAACCGCATAAAACTGTTAGAGCTACTTTTTTTAAGCTTGAACCTAGTGAATTATTATAATTTAAGTTAGGCCCAATATCTATCTATTCTGTATACCATAATAAGATCCGAGCAAAAACATCGAAGATATGCAAGTGCGCCGCCCCCATTTATTAAAATTAATATTAAAATAAGAAGCTCGCCCATCGAAGAAGGGAATTTCAAAATTGTATCAAAAGCAAGCAACGCCTGAGGTCGTCGCTTCATCGTTTTTGATTTTAATTTTGCTGATGATTCGGTTCCGTTCATAAGTCGAAGCAAAAGCTCGTGCTCGCGTTTAGAATTCGACAGCACCACAAGCACCACAGAAGTCTCTTACATCTCTTTCCTGCTTTTGCTTTTTGTATTTGGCCAGGCGCGTTATTTCTCACAACTCACACAACATACCGCTGGCTCTCCGACGTATTTTTTGGAATTAACAAGCACCAAAACATAGGTTTTTTTTAGTGCGTTGTTGTTGTTGCCTTCAACCGAGCCTAGACGTATAACGGTAAATCATTTGTTGTGTGCTGCTTGCTTTTGATCAAAAATCGTTTTGGGGTTTTGGTTGCTGCTGTCGCTTTTGTATTTCGTAAAAGCAGAAGCAAGAGTTCACATTGAAAAGTTGAAAAAAGTCGAAGCTGTGAAAAGTCAAAATTTTGTTACTTTTGCTACTTTGACGGAAGCAATTTAAGCACTGCTTTTCCTATACTCCGATCTCTGGTTACTGAAATGTAAAATTCAAATTTTCCCGAATTTGCATCCTTGTCGAGAACAAAGCTTTTTTCAGAAAGGTAATTGATAACGGTCAGTTGTTCGCTTGAAGAGATGGCAATTGTTACATCAATAATTTTTATATAATGAGGTACAAAGCCTTTATTCGAAGAGAGAAGTGCATTCCCCACGTAACTTTCGCGATTTTTTTGCCCGTAATTTGCAAGTAGCGCCATATATTTAATCTCTTCAATATTCAGCTCTTATTTACCAAAATCTGCGCTTTCGTTAAAATTTAATTGACAATTAAATGACAAATTTCATGGTTTTTGGTGTGTAAACTTCTAATATATGCGTCTTCAATTACCATTTATCCAATTATCATAATAATTTTAGGCCCTGAGAAAATTTTGCAAATATTGCTTGTTTTTACCATGGGATTTACACCTTTTATTTACCAACTGTTACATTGTCATCTAAACGTTAAGTGATTGCATAAATAAATAGTCTATAATAATTTTATGTGGGTTAAAAAAAAGTTTTGCAAATTTCGTTATGTACTGTCCAGTTTTAAATCAAGTAATTCAAATTTAACGACTCACCTAAGCCTTATTGTAAAACGCAACTCCCCCGAAACCAAAGCGCTCTTCGGTTTTCAAAAGTAGGGCTGCAAACCTCCTAAAAATCGGCGGGGGTTCACTCCGAGGTTCATACCCGCAAAATTTTTTGGGTTCGGGTTCACGGAGCAGGTTCAGAAGGTCGGTGAACCTAGGTTCGGGTTCGAACCGGGGTTTAAGATTAAGTTTATTTAAGTTTCTTCTCAGCGCTACAAGTATTGATATACTTATATTTATAACGCTAATCACAATGGCAAATGGTTCAGTTAAAATTTAGTTACAAAATAAAGTTACATATTATAATTTGTTGAATTCTGTGTATAAATTGGCGCTGCGAAATAAGGCCCGAACCAAATAAGTCCCCAAAACAAAAATGAAATAGGGCCCCAAAAATTTATATGGAAAACAAAAACAACGATATTTCTGACATTTGGGGTGTTATTTCATTTTTTTGGGGTATTATTTCCTAAATAAAATTTCAAAATGAAATAAGTCCCCAAAGAAGAAATGAAATAAGACCGCAAAACAAATTTTTGGGGGCCTTATTTCATTTTTATCAGGAAATAAGACGTCAATCTTTAATATGATTTTTTAGGGATCTTATTTCATTTTCTAATTTTGATAAAATGTAGAGAAAACTACAAAAAAATTTAATAACGCTTAATTTTCTTAACTGCTGTTGTTCTTAGACAAAGTATTTGATGCACAGAATTTTTGTACAGGTGTGAAAAGTAACGTTTTAAAATAAGTTCAGTGAGAAGCTTTAGAGTATGTTGATCAGTTTAGTGATTTGCATTGTACGAAGTAGACATAAATTAAAGTTAAAATTATGGAGTGCAGAAAAATTGTTGTGACTCTGCGTAGGCTGGAAGTTTGGTTTACGTAAATGTACAGTAAATTCAATACAAGCAATTACTTTAAAAAAAAAAAATAATTTAGCGCCATGGCAAAATTGAAACAAAAAAATCGCGCAACTTTTTTGTTCAAATTTTCATTATTTTATTTTAAAAATATGCATTCAATTTTAGCCGCCGCAGGCTTGAAAATTTGAAACAACAAAATCGCGCGATTTTTTTGTTTCAAATTTTCCTTATTTTCTTACTAAAAATCATAATTTAAAAATATTTACAAAAATTGGGGGTACTCTTTCATTTTTGAAATTGGGGTTTTACGTGTTTGTTGAGTGTTTGCTTAAGGCGGACGTGTTGGCTGGGTGCTCCTGTGTGTAATCTGAAAACAAGTGATTCTGTGGATAAGTCCAGTATATGGCGGGTGCAAGTTAAACATAAACAACCTACGCTGATGTGTCTGCTGTCATATGTTGTATTAATTGTGCACATTGTCGATTAAAACAATAAATAACTTTACACAAATACAAGTGCACAGAGAAAAAAAGTTTGTACTTTTACAATTTCTCTTAATCTCACACCCACGCTTATTGCCAAGCAGCTGACCCTAACAGCTGAAGAGTAACAGCTGACAACAACCAGTCACCGCGATCATCAACTAGTGGCGCCATCTAGGTCTCAAATTTGCACGTAAGCCGCCAAATTTTAAACTGAAAATTATGCCTTTGCAACGATCGCCAGAGCTGACGACGCAGACGACGAAGAGAGGTCGCGGAAACGAAGGGAGTGTGGAAATTTCATTGCAGGATGTTCTTAATGCCATACAGGATACAAGAAACAGTTTTCATGCTAAGTTGGAACATATTGAAAACACCGTGGCCACCAAGGGTGATATCTCGAGCTTGAAAACCCAGATTACAGATGAAATGGAAGCCCTGAAGGAAGAAAACAAGTCACTGCGAAAAGAGGTAGATATGCTAAAGAAGAACTTGGCAAACCACCGCAGAGAGCTAAACTTTGTTGTCGAAGACAGCAAACGAAGCAACATTGTAGTAAGAGGACTACCAAATGACGCAACACCCCACGAATCCCTAACGAAGCTCTGTAAGGATCACCTTAAGCTGGAAAACATCCAAATAAAAAAAGTTAGAAAACTGTACGAGCGTGCAAACAAATTGGGGGTTGTTGCGGAACTAGGGTCGCCAGGAATGGTTGAACAAATATTCAGAAACACCAAGAAGCTAGCTGGTACGCACATTTTCATTGAACGAGATCTTTCCGCCGAAAAACAAGTAAACAAGCAGGTTCTTATAGCCCTAAAAAAAGATATAGTTGAAAAATACCCCACTCAAAAAATTATTGTCAGGAACGACTCTCTCAGAATTGAAAATGTATGGATATCCTACGACGTCAATCATGTACTTGTAAGCAAGGGACAACCAGCAGAAGCTTTACTAAGAAACATGTTCCAGGACAATCTCGTAAATATGAATCTGTCTTATGAATATCTGCTAGAAAAAACGAATATGTCAAAAAACTAAATAGGAATAACCAAAATTGTCAGTTTAAGGGAAATCAACATAACGAACTATTGGATTGCGCACAAAATGGATCAAAACACTATAATATTAAGATTCTTTCTTACAACATCGCTGGGCTGAAAAACAAAGTACTACACAGAAATTTTTTTAGTTTTGTAACGTCTTATGATCTGTTCTTTCTATTTGAAACGTTTATCGAAAAAGACATGGAGCACTATGAAACGTACTTTCCCAATCACACTTTACACTGGGTCCCCGCAAGCAGGTCTGCAGAACGAGGTCGAGCAAGTGGAGGGATGTTGTGTGGAATCAGCCAATCAATGTGTCAAGGGGTAACTCACTCGCTTACAAATAACCCAAAAATCTTTAAGTTAGAAATACGCACAAGCAAAGAGACTCTGGTTATATTACCGATATATCTAAACTGCAACGACTGGAAAAATGAGTTTAGCGCATTATGTGATTTTCTATCTCAGTCACAGTTAGAAAATGTTATGGTCGTGGGCGATTTGAACGCACGCATTGGAGCTGAACAAGCTACCGTGGAAAGTGAGGAATCGGGTAGTCGCTTTGCATCCTGTAATCGAGAAGCCAAAGACCGAACGCTCGACAGCAAAGGAAGGAATTTAATAAATTTGTGCGAGTTCTGCAACCTCACAGTTTTAAATGGTAGATCAAAAAGTGACGCTGATGGAAGTTTCACATTTGTACGTGGGCAAGCGTGTTCGACAATCGATTATTGTCTTATACAGGGCAAATGGCATGATGCAATTGTTGATTTAGAAGTTAAGCCTGAAATATTTTCTGACCATTTACCAATCGAAGTTTCAGCCTGTTTGAAAAATGAGTCCCAGTCTAGTACCCCGCAACTGCTTCCCAAGCTTCGTTGGATAAATAAACAAAAGGAAAGATACGCCGAAAACCTGGATCAACAATTGGCACTTCTACGCGAAGACACTTGCCAGAACGAAATATCGGATCTCACAGAAACCGTTAAGAAGGCAGCTAGTTTTATGCAGAAGCCAAGAAACCAACAATTTATACAACCGTGGTATGATATGGAGTGCGAAGCGGAAAAGAAAAAAACTAGGCTTTTATTGTCAATTTTGCGGCAAAATGACTCATGGGAAAACAAGGAAAATTACCAAAAACAGCGAGCAAGATACAAAAAACTGTGCAGAGAAAAGCAGCGAGAAAACTTAACAAAACTGGAAATCTCCATTGCGTCGATAAATGACAGCAAATCATTTTGGGCAACAGTGAGGCAGTTAAACGGGCCCTCCAGCAGAAAACGGATACAGGTAACTTCAACCGCCCTTGCCGCCCACTTTATGGAGTTGCTGTTTAAAGAACAACCAAGTGTGCTGAGCTATGCCCTGCCATCAACTTATGTTGACGAATTAGACGGAGAAATTACATTGGATGAACTGCAAGGGGCACTGAGCCGTAGTAAAGTCGGAAAAGCACCAGGAGAAGATCGCGTTCCAGCAGAGCATATTATCAATGCCACTCGAACTTTTAAAGAAAAACTAAGAGATGCGTTTAACAACATATTCAACGAAGCACTGGTGCCCACAAGCTTTAGAAGAAATGTCATCTTTCCGTTGCTGAAAAAAGGTGATCCCACTGATGTACTTAATTACAGAGGAATATCTTTTTTGAATGCCATTACAAAAATATTTACAAGCATCCTACTAAATCGGCTCTCTACCTTTGTAGAACGAAATAATTTAATGAGCGAGAATCAGGCTGGATTTCGAAAGGGCTACTCAACGGTTGATAGCATTTTTGTGCTCACCTCTATAGCAAACGACCATTTAAGGCGGAAAACGAAGTTATACCTTTTCTTTATCGATTTCCAAGCTGCATTTGATACAATTGATAGAAGGAGTCTGATGTTTAAGCTTAGCAATCTAGGAGTTTCTACAAAAATGCTAAATATTCTGCAGAGCTTGTACGAAAAAAATCAAACAGCGGTTTGGGATGGAAAAACAATGTCGGAATGGTTTGAGACAAACCTTGGAGTAAAGCAAGGATGCCTGCTAAGCCCGTTGCTCTTTTCTCTGTTTATAGATGACATTGCTAATTTATTGCCTGGAGGCGCAGAGTTCGGAAATAAGATTTACAAGGTATTAATGTACGCTGATGATATGGTCATCCTTGCCACGTCACCTAAAATGCTACAAGACATGATAAATGCAGCGAGCTCATACTGTCAGACCTGGAATTTAAGAATAAATACGAGCAAATCAAAAGTAATGTGCATTCGGGAAGGCAGGGGTCGACGTGCTGGGTGTGAACATTGGACACTAAACGGAGTACAACTAGAAACGGTCAAGGAGTACAAGTACTTGGGAGTAACCTTAACACCAAACATGTCATTTAGCAAGCATATTGAGTATAAATTACGTGAGTCGAAGATCGCCCTTAACAGTACGTGGAACGCCTTATTAAGCCGAGAAAATGTGTGCCCCAGTACTAAGTACAAACTGTTCCAAGCAACAGCTAGAGCCATAATGTGCTATGCATCGCAGGTCTGGGGTTACATGGAATACGAACAGGTGGAAAAACTACTACGCTACTTTATTAAAAAAATTTTCCGACTACCGATAAATACCCCAAATTACGCAATTTATTTGGAAACTGGGCTGGGATCTATGTTCGAGTACACGCTGCAGTCTCATTTTAATTATATGGGGAGATGTCTCAACCTAGCTGAAAATAGGGCGCCATATACCGTGGCAGCGTCGTTACTGGCATCACGAAGGCAATGCTTCGAACACTGGCTGCAGTTAGCTGATAAACACGAAGTTGTGCTGAATTTAAACAACAGGGAATCATGGTTGGCTTCACAAGAACTTTTATTACGAACAATAAGTGAATATAAGAGAGTGACCTACATGCAGCAAGCTCAGCAGAGTATTACGCGCGAAACCTACAAGACACTGCAATATAATCTCTCTGAAAAAAACTATTTTAACGACTGCTTTAGCATATTCACAATAGCAAATATCTTTAAAGCCAGAACTGAGACGCTTAAGCTTGGGTACCAGCCTCATTTTGCAAACGAGAACTGCACGTTGTGCAACCTGCAGGTGCGTGAGGATATCTTCCATTTTTGCGCAATATGTCCAATTTTAAGCGAAATACGAGTAAACGCCTGGGGAAAACCGGTGCTGTCAAAGGAGGAGTTGTCTACCATTCTAAACGGATCGAGCTGGAATACGCTGGGGCGCTTTCTGGCACAAGCAACAAGATATAGGGATCAGATAATAGCATGCCAGTTCTAAAAAAATAGTCTAGTATGCTTAATCACAATCGGAAGGTGGAAGATCCACTATTCCGTGACGAGCGGGGAAGGTGGGTGGAGTAACCTGAAGAGAGTGAAGCATCTGGCTAAGCTAGGGATGCAAAATGTAAACAGTAAAGATGTTGTATATAAAATGTAAACTAATTTATAAATGTTTTGAAGTTCTTAATCCAAGTTCGTTATATGTATTAATGTAAAACTAGAACATAAGTCTTCTTTGTACACTTTGCAAACATTTTTAGGCTGACGGCTAAACAAAGCCAAGCCGTTAAATAAATATATACTACTACTACTACAACAAAGTGGGAAGGTCATTTATATATAAACAAAACAGTAATGGTCCTAGAACAGACCCTTGTGGGACACCTGTTCTAGTTTTCAGAAAAGTAAAAGAATCTGTTTGGGTAAATACGGCTTGACTTCTTTCTTTAAGGTACGAGGTCATCATTTTCTTCGCTGTTGTTGAAAAATGACTTTTTTTAACTTTTTAAGAAGTACATCGTGGCTAACCGTGTCAAATGCTTTACTAAATTTTAAAAGAGTTAAGAATTCACTTATTTGTGAGGCCATAATTTGTTCAAGAACCTTGGAAAGAATTGGAAGGATAGAGATAAGTCTAAATTCATTATTGCCATTTGAAATTGGTAAGACTTTGGCCGTTTTCCAGATCAGCGGGAAACAAGAGGTTCTTAAAGCAGTATTGAAAATGTGGGTTCAGGAATTATTTTTTTCTTCGCTAACTCAGAAAACGTGTAACTAAATTGAAATAAACTTAGTGCCGATTTCTCTTGTCCCGGATAGCTGCTATGTGTCAGATAAGCTCTCAATTTACTGTGCTATTACTCTCTACGAGAAACATAAGATGAGAAATCGGCCCTTAAACATTATATTCATATATACAAGTTTAGAGCTATGATAATATCATAATCGAGCTTGGATCATCAGACGTTTTGATGGGCTTCAGGTCAATAAATTATAGAGCAAAGAGTATTAGTATTAGTATTAGTATTAGTATTAGTATTAGTATTAGTATTAGTATTAGTATTAGTATTAGTATTAGTATTAGTATTAGTATTAGTATTAGTATTAGTATTAGTATTAGTATTAGTATTAGTATTAGTATTAGTATTAGTATTAATTATTAGTATTAGTATTAGTATTAGTATTAGTATTAGTATTAGTATTAGTATTAGTATTAGTATTAGTATTAGTATTAGTATTAGTATTAGTATTAGTATTATATATATTAGTATTAGTATTAGAGTATTAGTATTAGTATTATGGAGTATTAGTATTAGTATTAGTATTAGTATTAGTATTAGTATTAGTATTAGTATTAGTATTAGTATTAGTATTGAGTATTAGTATTAGTATTAGTATTAGTATTAGTATTAGTATTAGTATTAGTATTGAGTATTAGTATTGGTATTGGTATTGGTTTAGTATTGGTATTGTATTGGTATTAGTATTGGTATTGAGTATTGGTATTGGTATTGAGTATTGGTATATAGTATTGGTAGTGGTATAGTATTAGTATTGAGTATTGAGTATAGTATTGGTATTAGTATTAGTATTGGTATTGAGTATTTGGTATTGGTATTGGTATTGGTATTGTATTGTATTAGTATTAGTAGTATTAGTATTAGTATTGAGTATTAGTATTAGTATTAGTATTAGTATTAGTATTAGTATTAGTATTAGTATTAGTATTAGTATTAGTATTAGTATTAGTATTAGTATTAGTATTAGTATTAGTATTAGTATTGTATTAGTATTAGTATTAGTATTAGTATTAGTATTAGTATTAGTATTAGTATTAGTATTAGTATTGTATTAGTATTAGTATTAGTATTAGTTTAGTATTAGTATTATTAGTATTAGTATTAGTATTAGTATTAGTATTAGTATTAGTATTAGTATTAGTATTAGTATTAGTATTAGTATTAGTATTAGTATTACTCAGGGAGCGTAAGTGAAAGCGAATAGCTGGTGTGGACTGCTCAACCGGCCAGTCTATATAAGTTCCCGATATATGTATCTGTTCCCGTTTTCGAATTCGATTGATCGGAATTGGTAAGAGTTGTGCTTTCTAAGAAACAATTCAAGAATTCGACCGAATATTTTTGCCATCAAGAGGGTCGAATGAAGGGAAGTGGGATTTTTAAGTAAAAAGACGAGTAACACTGTCGGTTTTTGGAAGCGAGAACATTTAACAATTCCGAGTCTGCATTATTTAATCGAAGGGTGTCTCAAAAAAATTTTTTGCACCGGCATTTTCTGAAAGCTCATAGAGTAAAGAATTTTGGAGATTATTATAATTTTTAAAATTTCTTATTTATAAGGGTTTTTGCGACCTGTTTTTTGTCAAACTTTTTTTGTATCTGGCTGGCTTGAGGTCGGTGGAGAGTTACAATTCAATGTAATCAACACAAATCAACAGTGATTAATTACAACAACTTGCAATCTCTGTTGATTTGTGTTTATAACATTGAATTGTAACTTTCCACCGACCTAAAGCCAGCCAGATACAAAAAAAAGTTTTTAAAATTTTTATGAAAATTAAAAAAACTAATGATGCAGTTTAAAAAGATGGTTAAATTTAAAAAAAAAAACTGAAACTTAGAAATTTAAATTTGCTCTTACCGTTCCAGAGTTATATTCTTTTAAAGCTTTGTACCCATTTCATGAAATTAATAATATTAAAAGTTGTTTGCCAGTTTTGCATCGAATTTGCGAAATTAGTTTTTTCAATTTTCATAGAAATTTTAAAAACTTTTGCGTTTATGAAAAATTTATGAAAAATTTAGGAAAAAACTTAATTTATGGTACCTAAACAAGCAAATGCTAAGCCAAAACTCACGGTTTATGCTCATAGAAGTAACATTTTGAAATTTTTCTTTAAAATGTTGATTTTAACACTAGGAAAATCGTGGTTATTTACCATGTTATAAGTAAAAATCGATATCAATACGGAAAACCCCATTTTTGGGGGGAAATTCGATTCGTGCGACCTCTAAAAGTCTTTCGAAAAATCTGAAAAAATCTCAAAAATACTTTACTCTATAAGCTTTCAGAAAATGCCGGTGCAAAATAAAACGAGAAAGGCAAAGCTAACTTCGTCTGTACCGAAGTTTTGATACACTTGAAATAGCTTGTCACAATGGTTAGCGACTTCGACCAAACTTCGCCAAATCAGCTTAAAAACATTCAATATTACCCATGACTGCGTTTGAGAGCGATAATATTGAGAACAAACCAGTTTTTCCCACTAAAACCCATTTTTCGAACGAACATTTGTATGGCAGCTACAAGAAGTAGTCATCCGAACCGGTCGGTTCCGACATATTAGCAGCGTGCAGTAAAAAGAAGACTCTATGCAAAGTTTCAGCTCGATAGCTCCAAAACTGAGGGACTAGTTCGCGTAGAAACAGACAGACGGACGGACGGACAGACGGACGGACAAAGCTTAATCGACTCAGCTCGTCATTCTGATCAAGAATATATATACTTTATGTGGTCGGAGATGATTCCTTCTATGCGTTGCAAACTTCTGGGCAAAATTATAATACACTTTTCAAGTGTATAAAAATTTATTGAGCCAATGGTTAGAATTCTTTAAAAACTTTTAAAATAGGCTTCTTCTGCGTCGAGCGTCACTGAAGGCGTTCTCCGGAATAGCCTTGAGAGCCGCGGTGCATGCTGCTTGGATCCCCTCTGTCGTTTCAAAATGCTGGCCTTTTATCGACCTTTTCAGGCGAGGAAACAAAAAAGAAGTCCGTGGAGGCCAAATCTGGGCTGTAGTGAGGTGACGGGAGACTGAAACTCTATGTTGCCGTTTTATAAATTACACAACGTACAAAGATATTTTGGTTCGTTTTAATTTTATTAATTAATTCGAGCGCGAGAGCCTCAAGCGACTCTGTCTCGTTGTTCTCGACTACTGGCCGCATTGCTTGCCATCAAATATCTTCTTTAGATAGCAGCGCGCTCATGCATTGGTATGTGTGCGTCTGTAACTTATCGCTTATACATAAGCGTGAGATTTGCTGACACCGCGCTTGGGCAAGACCGAAGTGGTCGGATCAGATTTCCATATGGGAAAGAATACCAGTGAGCATGCAACTTAGTGTTACATAGTATTCTCATATATAATTGAATTGTATTTATTTGTATTTACTTTACAACCAAAGCACGCTACAGTAGGGCGTCTGCGGAAGCGTTGGGATGCCGGCCTTGGTCAGGTAGCTAATCACAAGAAGTCGCTTTTCAAGTTCACTTTTGGGACCATCTTCGCGCGCACACCTTGCGCATGTTCAAATGCTCCGTCACCATGTTATGAATCACAGATTTTGGTAAATTTAACAACTCGGCAATGAAACGAATACTTAGTCGACGGTTTGAGTTCGAAACTTTGCGCACACGCGTCACATTGTCGGGGTTTTTCGAAGTCGAAGGTCTTCCAGCACGGTCTTCATCGGCGATCTCTTCCCGGCCCTCCAAAAAGGCCTGGTGCCAGCGAAACACACCATATCTTGCTTAAGCAACATCTGGGTAAGCCTGCTTGATCATGTCAAACGTCTCTGTCGCAGATTTACCGAGTTTCACACAGAATTTAATCGCGTACCTCTGGCCGGCTTGCACCACTCACAGAAACACGTCGCACGAAAATGCCTGTCCTGACTCTCCAGGTGTTTGGAGACAACTGACCAGCCGCTCGTTCGTTAGCTAGGAACGCCCTCTACAAAATCCAGTCGGTGCGCGCACGTTGCGAAGTACAGTCGCGTCGCAAACCCTGTAAGCAATATTATTGTTGCCACAGTCATACGAGAGAGAGAAGAGAGGCAGGTTTGCACGCGCCAAAAACAAAATCTTCAGTCGGAAAGAGAGAAAATGGAGGAGGAGGCATATGCTTTTGCGTAAAACCACAACGAATGCGTGGCTTGCGGAATGGGCTTGAGCACCCCTGGCGCAGATTGTGTTGTTGTCGATGATGTGCATCAGACAGCCACGAACACACACGCACATCATCAGCAGGCCCTAATCGGATTTCAATTTCTTGTTGTTGTCGTATAATATCGACATAAATACCTAATCCCAAAAGTCTTCATTAGGAAATATTCGCCCGCTTCAGTTTTATTTAGAATATAAGTTTTTGTTCAGAATTTAACAAATTTCAAAAATTAAATGATTATTTAATTTAACGATGCCAATTTGACATGTGGATCATTTTAACTCATAGTCGGCGATGCTTAATATGTTACATTGCAGGTTTCTAGTGTATCCTTAGCATTAAAGAGGTATTCCAGCATCAAACCGTGAATCATTCAGTGAATTTTGTGGAACCGTCTTCCCGCAAGTACACCTAAAATATCCTCACCTGAAAAGAAACATTTCCTCCCTTTACTCGAAGAAGGGACCACTACCTAGGTTACCTAGACAATTCCTCATTTACAAAAGAGATTTTCTCAGGTTCATTTTAAGCCCCTTTAAATCTAAGGGCTTCCCTTTTCAAGAAATCAAAATAAACAAACAAAAATTCAGCCAACCTCTCGATGAACATTTAATATATATTTAACAGCACAGCGTCAGTTCAGTTTAATCAATGAACTTTCAGTTTGGTCAGCAGAGCTTATTCTTAGCCCCACAGTATCATTCCGCTTGACATCTTCGCTCTTCTTCTGGGTTGCGGGTCCACAAGGTTAAAGTAATTACAAGTAAACAAAGTTAAAGGCGAGCCGAGACATCGTTTTAGTGTTGTTGTTGTTGTTCCGCTGTGTCAGGTTAAATAAAATGGAACGTAGCAAAATGGGAAGATGCGGAAAAGAAAGCTTATTAAGTCCGGTCCATCCATTAAGCATTAAAATTATTGTATACAGGTGAAAGGGGAGGTTGCCTGCCACACTACATCTGCTGTTGCCCGCGTCGTTCCTTACGACGTCGACGACTATCCTCCCACAGACGCTCCATAAATCTTTTGATTTTAAGATAGATATTCACATGTATCCTGCGCAGATCGAATTTAGCTTTCTTTTTGGCTAATAAGGCATCCTGGCATCGTTTTTTGTCCTGCTCGGCCTGCTGCTTAAGTATAAGTAAGCGTTCCTCCGCTCCAGGCAAACGTATGCCCAGTCTTTCACGTAGACGTGAAGCCTGCTTGGGTAGCACATAAGTTCGACGACTGGTGGGTGACCAGTGCACAGCTTTGGCCGCCTTCTTTGCCATCCAGTCGCGCCGCTGTTGCTTCAGTTTCCTTTGCTGTTGCTTCTGTTCCCTCTGCAGCTTCCTCTCTCGCTTCAGTTCTTGCTCTGCCTCTTCCTTAGAAATTAGTTCAAAGAACAAATGACAATTTTCAAAAGTCATCTCCGCGGGTAATTGATCTCTCGGCAGTGCTTTCACCTCCCCTCTAAGCACAGCATCAAATCGCCGACTCAAATCCTGTTGTTTTTCGAAAGCCTCTCGGCGTATGCGCTCTTTCCATACTTTTTCCCTAAAGAGAATCATAAAAAACTGTACCATGCGTACAATGTGAATGTACTTCCCATCCATCAGCTCCTGTTCATGAAAATCAAACTCGATGTCCAGCTTCGTCAGCGAGGCTCGCAGCATTTCATAGTTCTTAATCCAAGTCGACGAATTATTATCCTTATAATTAATCAACAGCACTTGAATGCTGCCGGGATGGATTCGATTCAGGAGTAGACACCAGGCGGATCCATTGCGCAATTTGACAAGACTTTTGTAACGACTTTGTAGCATACCATTGATCCAGTATAGGAGGATCTTTGTTTCACGATGTTCGGGCCGTAACCCTGATCGATGCATGTTTATGTAAGAATGTACGTATGTAAGAATGTGAGCAAAAATATAAATTTTTAAAATATTTGTAGTCTTTTAGTTGGAAGAAGTAATTTTGTTGTGACGATTTGAGAAATGTGTTTCGACTTACAGAAAGAGAGTGAAGTTTGCTTCAAAGACTACTAGAAAGAAGTAAAATTTGTTTATGAATTGAACGTAGGCTAACTTAACTTTTATTAAAATGGTCGAAAAAACCGCGAAATTCGCAAAGTTATTATACGAGAATTTACGAAAGCGCTTTCATGCACAAATGGCAGTAGGGATTCGCATGAAACTTGGTAAACAAATAGTTGATAACCTGAAGTTGAATATGTGCCACACAACTTTTATTTAAATGGTCAAAAAACCGCGAAATTCCCAAAATTACACTAGTTTATATAAATAGAAAAAAAAATAAATGACCCCTTTCAACTAAAATATTTTTTAGTGTAGTTTAGAATGGTGATCTTAAAAATCAATTTCAAATTTTAATTTTTTCATGGCTTCGTTTTTGAAATATGAATTTTTTTCATTCTTTTGGTAGGTGCTTTTACATTTGAAGCCATATCATACTTCATAATTGCCAAACAGAGGCAAGCAAGATATGAATCGAAAGGTTATTCAGCTGCCAATAATCGCGTGGAACATTGTTTTAAAATCGCTAAAGTAGTTTGGATTCAACGACCAAATATATTTCCTAAATTGAAGAATTTTAATTTTTAGAACTTTTATTTTTAAACGCCTAGGAAAAATATAAAAAAGTATTAAAAAATCCAAAAAAATTAGTATTATTTTTTCTACTTGAGAATCGGACATTTACGAAGACAATAAGTTATTGGGGACGAAAACCGTGTCACACGTACCGTAGATGGATCCAATTGAGTAGAGCAACTAACAGTCAAATTTGAGGGTCTCCGTCGAGTTTTTCAAAAATGCCTCCCCAACCTTTGAACAACTGACACTGGACTACGACCATTTTCAGTACCGATACCTTTCCAGCTTCATTTAAGAAGAGCTTGATATTTACGAATAAGGAACTCAAACGGAAGCCAGCAACTATCGAGGTATATCGTGTCTAAACGCAGTTATGAAAATTTTCACAGGAATACTACTGGAGAGGATTACATCTTGGCTTAATCGCAGCGATATTTTGAGCGAATTTCAGTGCGGATTCAGGAAAGGCAACTCTACGGTCGATAAAATATTTTTACTCAACACAATTGCAAAGTCTTCCATGCAAAATAAAAGTAAAAGTAAGTAAAATGTTCATACGCTTTATAGACTTTAAGGCTGCCTTTGAAGGCTCTTCTACAAACTGAGCAACCTAGGTCTGTCCTCCAAAGTTCTCAAGGCCTTACAAAATCTTTATGCCCACAAAATTGCAACCGTGTGCGATAGATTATTTATTTATTTATTTATTTTAATTGTAGCTTCGTTTAAAAGACATAGCTACAATATAATAGAATATAAAGAGATACAAAATAAGGGGGTAAACAACACTGGTAAAAGCTCTTTGGATCTCTGTACACGAGAGAGATAATTTTTATAGCATATACGATTAAAACTGTCAGACTGCACAGTGGTCGCGTTTAAAACGGAGTGCTCGTGCAAAGAAAGGTATTAACTATCAGGCCTGTTCCGGTTTTCACCTTCACTTAATTTGCTCGAATTCGATTTGGTTACCTGTTCCGGTTTTCACAATTCGAAAGATTTATTCGATTTGAATTCACATTGCACGGAGTCGATGAATTCAAAAGTAAATGCTTTTATTTACTTAAAGGTGTCAAAATAATGGCTTAACATTATTTTTGTACCAATGATTAGTGTATTTAGATACTTTCTGCAATCTCACATTCTTTTAAAAATAATTTGTAATATAAAAATAAAAAAATTTTATGATAAGCTTCAATTTTGTTGCGTGCCAGCCAAATCGAATTCACATATTTTGCTCAACCTGTTCTGGTTTTCACTTTTTTTGAAACGCTGGAAATGAAATTGAATAGGTTGTCAATATAGCTGCGCTATGACGTAAAACAATTCACCAATTCTTAAAAACTCTTGATTCGATCTTTTATTAATTGAAAATAACTAGCTCTGTGTATTTTTCAATCTACAACTCAAAAGTGGATCGAAAAATAGCAAAAGAGAATAAAAAAAAATAATTCAAACGTAAGCAATCGATTTGTGGCTGTTGACAACCCTGATTTCTTAATTCAACACTATCAGCTGTTATATACACAGTGTTAAAGCTGAAATCCCAAAAATGTAAGTAAATTTTATAATAAAATTATATTTTTTATTATTAATGATAGTTTAAAGTGGCGATCAAGAGAAGATTCTGTTACAAAAGATGACAGAAAATCCCGATTTGGCAAAAGGATTTGTGAAGGGGGCAGGGTGGCTGCTGATGCCAAGTGGACTGAAATTTCAGCTGCACTGAACAAAGTGGGTCCTCCCATTAAAGACATTGCTGGATGGAAAAAGGTATTTTAAAAAAATGATAAAATAACGCAATGTAGGAAAATATTTTATATATTTTAGGTTTGAATGGATTGGAAGGCCACGATCCGCAAAAAGCTTGCACACAATCGCAAGGAGGCTTCTGCAACAGGGGGCGGGCCATATATGCAGGTGGCTGTAACACCTTCAGAGGAATCTGTCGCTGCTTTATGTGGGTTATACAAAATGGTCAATGGAGTAGAGGGAGCGCAGTCGTTTGGGACTCCTCTAAATACAGATGAGAGGAAGGAAAATGCGGCAACTGATGGCCCAGTAACTGAAACATCAACTCAACTTCGGGATTAAAGAATGATTAGACTCCGGCCCAATCCGGCTCAGAATCATTGAAAAGGTCCGCTTATCAACTCTATTGGATTGAATAAATCTAAAAATAATTTGGCTTATGATATAAGGGGTTAAATAGATTTCAAAATGCAGCTCTTTCTTACTGATGTTCACAAAGAACCATTATGCACGTAGAAGCATGCAGATACCAGTTTTTTCGAAGAGCATACATTTTTCGCCTCCGATCATGCTCGTAAGATGCCATCAAAAATAAAATCGACATTTTAACAGCTTTTTTAAGTCTGAATCAACTTCCTTGACTTTACCGCGTGTTTTTTGTTTTTTTTTTGTTTTGCTGCACCAGATGATTGAGGTGAAAAAGACGTCAAAGGAAACACTTGGGAAATGAAACATTCGAATTGCAAATCGAATGCAAATCGTTCGAATACCAGAACAGCTATAATAAAATCGTTCGATTTTGTTTTCATGTTTGTGAAAACCGGAACAAGCCTGTATGTTTTGTGACAATTAGCGGATAGTTAAGATGTTGTGTTAACGTTAAGAAATTAATGTAACATTGGTATCTGTTTAAGTATAAATTCGTGTGAAAACTTTAACTTCATTTAAGCTTTTAGTTGTGAAGCTAATCGAAGCTAACGATAAAATTTATTTTAAAATAATCGTCAATATTTACAGATTATATGGTTCTAAGTATCAGCTGCGGATTTTTGCAGATTGCTGTGTTATCAGTATCAAAGAGGCTTCGCTTTTTTCGGTTTATTTTTTTTTGTATGTGTAACTGTGCGCATTTGTACCCTTTTTTGTGCTTATCATCTGTGATTTTTTGTGCCAATTATTGTGATTATCTTTTGGGATCATTTTATGCAATGAATATTCAATTTTTTTGTTGATATTTTAATGTTATGTTAACATTTTTTATTATTTTAATTTCTGCTTTAGAGGTTTCTTATGAATGCGAATTTAGGTGCATGTATTTATTTGAAAATTGGTGCTCCGAGACCGGTACAAAGGAAGAGAAGTTTAAAAAAATATGTGATATTTTGAAATTAAAGATCGAGAGCGAAGGCTATGCAGTTAGAGCTGAAAATTTGAAACAAATGGAGGAACGTGTTCATTATTTCTGCAAGAGTATTTAACCAATTGGCGAGAATGCAGTCGAAAAAGAACTATAGTTAAACTTTTTGTTACAGTTTGCGGGCTTAACTTTGACTAGGACCACATACACTAGCTGAAGTCATAAAAAGGCTTTGTGAAGATGAGCGTGAACTCTTTATAAGCCGAGCTAGACAGAGCACTGAAAGGTCCTCATATAAAAAGCTGACTCACAATCTGGGTCAATCAAACTATTTTCAACATAGCCTAGGAACGAACTCCATTACCTGCTAGTTCTAGTTTTTTAGAAAAAGCGGGATTACTCTACTTTTATCAGCGAATGGCCTTGATTTCGGTACATTTAGAACGATTTTTTAAGTCTTTACGACTTACGATTACAATGAAAAAGCGTCTCAGGTCTACCTTAGCCAATCACAACGCCTTCAGATTCCATCTTGGGGGTTGATCCTCACAGCACCCCCTACAGTGTAACATCTCTACCTTCATATCAATCAAGAAAGTCGCGACTTCATTTTTATCGATTCGGGCTCAGAAGACTCCATCGATCTTCTACTGACACCGGAAAATAAACCTGAGGAAGTCAACAGCCAGCCTGATGAGTTTACCAACATCACACAACAACACGGAGACTCCATTGAACCTACCATTACGTCAACCCAAAAGCTACCTGAGGTTTACAACAAACAATACATCACTTATATTTGGTGATCCGCCAATAACAGATAAATGGTCATTTATCCTAACCGAATGCGGTCAAAAGGTTTGTGTTGCCGAAATGGGTTCTTGTGATTGTGGATTTTGTCCTCACAGATAAGTTCCACTCGGCACTTGCAATTGGATAATGATAACGTTTTTATGGAAGAGGTACACATCCGTCGTGACTACATTGACCACTTTATGTCTTCTTCTCAAGATGCTGCAATACTAAAATCAGTAGAACAAAAGGAGTTAATTGCACGCTTCATAGACGGTTCAGAAGACGGTGAATTATTTTATGCTGTAATCCAAGATGAGAGAAAAACTAGACTTACTTTTCCAACTGCTTAATTATTCAATTTTTTTATAACTTTACAGTGCACACTGGGCCAGCAGCCCGAAATTTTGGCCAAAAGTCCCAATTTTTTGTATGGGAAACTGGATGCAACGAAGGTACGCAATGATTTTGAATACATATAGCTATTTTATGGCAAAATTTTGAACCTTTTACAAAACAGTTTTTGAATGGCAGCCGTTCAAAGTTGGTTTTTCTTCAAATCTCTGCAAAAAATAAATAATTATAGTCAAAGTTAGAAAAACAACAGCTGCCGCAATTTGATTTCTTATATTCGACTTCACAGTAGATTGCCATACAAAATTATCAAGAAGTTTCCATTCGAAAGCGTTTACATAAAAAATGGAAAAAATCTAAAATTTTGTGGATTTTTTTACATTTGGCCACTTTGTGTTAAGAGTACCCAGAAGTACCCCTCTTAATTAGCTTGCAATATCGCTTATTATTTTCTTTGAATAATGTACTATAGCTGTAGGTAAGCGCTTTTGCGCGGTTTTGCTTTAAATTTTAATAATATCGCATTTAACATTATATTCCCGTTTGAAATCAACCAAGTTCACCGTCCTGTTCTCATTAAAAATGGGAAAAAGGGGATCATGAAGTTGTGCAAATGTATGTAACAGCCGGAAGGAAGCACCTCCGACCCCATAAAGTATATATATTCTTGATCAGCATCAACAGCCGAGTCGATTTAGCCATGTCCGTCTGTCCGTCTGTCTGTCTGTATGAACGGGTCGATCTCAGAGACTGTAACAGATAGAGCCACAAGTTTTGGCATGTATGTAGGTGTATACTGTACCCACATCGAGTTGGTTTCAGATTTGGAAAATTCCACCTCCTCCATCTTTTAGCAGCGAAAAACTGTCTCTCTCTCTTGTATGAACGCGTTGATCTCAGAGACTATAAGAGGTAGAGCAACTAATTTTTGCATGTATGTAGGTGTATACTGTACCCAGATCAAGTTTGCTCCAGATTTGACAAATTCCTCCTCCTCCTTCTTCTCACCGCGAAAAACTACAATTTTTAAGCTTGAACCTAGTGACTTAATATATATTCAGTAAGGCCCAATATCTGTCTATTCTGTATACCACTATAAGATCCGAGCAAAAACATCGAAGATATGCAAGTGCGCCTCCCCATTTATTCAAATAAATTTTAAAATAAAAGGAGTTCAAAGCTATAGGAGCCACATTACTTGGAACAGGGTATTTTGCTGTCGGGGCACTCTTACTTGTATTACGTTAAGAATGAATATATTTTATACAATTACGAATAATAATATAATTTACTATACCAATTTAAATAATTTCATAATATTAAAAAAATTTTTGCAAATGTTCATATATAATATTTTTCAGCTGATTGCCACCATAAAAAATATGTCAATATATGGCAATGGTTTGAAAGATATTAATTAATTATGTAATAAACAAATAAAAATTGTACGTCTTTTTCATATGATATGAATAATTGAATTTGGTTGTGGTTAAACTTAGTTTGCCACTTTGGTCACACTACGCCACAAAATCGATTGTCACTTAATTCTCGCTGTCATTTTTACAAGTAAATAAATTTTTTGTTGTGTGAAATAAGTGAAGTGGCTGACAATAATACATGTACACGGGATTGGAACAAGAAGAAGTACATAAATGAACAATGCACCTTATGTTATATTATTATTTTTTATTAATATGTTTACGGCTCAAACAAAATCAAACAAACACCTCAAACGTATGATCTTCTTCTTCTTGTTCGTGCCTGTGTGGACGCTCTGTAGTTACACAGTATGCGAGCAGTTCATACATTTGTGTTTTTCTGTCCCCTTTTGCCGTCGACCGCGAATTGCACCTTTTCTCTATACTGTCGTGTGTATAAAAATTAATATGTACAAAACAAAAATTTTTGTGAAATAAAATTTAAGTATTTGTGAAACAAACAAAATGAAATTGTTTTTATTTTATATACATAAATTTTTTGGATATTACTGTTTAAATAATGGCTATGTTCTACTACCTAAAAACAAATATATAAGGACATTTATTGTCAAAAATGTAGTCCTTTCTATAACTAACAATTTAAGGGCGTATGCTGCCTAAAATTATAGGTCACATATTACCTAAAAAGCAAATTTATTGACGAAAATTTAGGCCTTTCTATTACCTAAAAATACGTTTTATGGCACTACATTGCCTTAAATTTTAGGACACATATTACCTAAAAATCAAATTTATTGCTTAGAAAACTTTAGGTAATGGAGGCCTGAATTTAAGTCCATATATTCCTTGGCTGTTTTTTTAGGTCATATGGACTTAAATTTCAGGCAATTTTTAACATTTTTAGGTAATATTTTTTTCTGAGTGCAGAGGTTGACCAAGTGTACTGAGTCTCCTTGTACTCAAGGCGGGGCAATCACAAAAGGTGTTTAGGTCTCATATGTTTTTTTTAAAAAAAAAAAAATAAAAAAAAATGTTGTTGGGGTAAAGAGTATTTACAAGATATGAAGGAGAAAAGTAAGAAAATATTGAATTAAATACCTACTTATAAAACACATATCTGCAAATAAATTATTTTTTTACTATTTATTTTAGATTAATTCCTTAATTACTGATAGCAGCGATATTGAAAGGAAAGCAGGTACTCTAAATGAGTATCTAAATTTTAATGAAGAAGAAGGGGATGATGAAAAATGAAAACTTAATGGCGCTATCGAAGTGATAGTAGACCAATTGATACCAACAAAAATATTATGGAATATTGGGAGGATAAAAAGTTTTCCTACCCATATTTATACCAGCTGGCCAAAGTAGTGCACTCTGCTCCTGCAACCCAAGTGAGCCTCGAAAGATCTTTTTCAGCCCTTAAACTAGTGTTAACATATCTAAGGTGCAATCTCACTCCGGAGTCACTGCAGAAGATTCTTTTTGTGAAATTAAATAAATAATTTTTTATTGTGGCTTTATGGCCAGAAAATAATTTTAAGATGGCGGTCTCTTTATTGACAAAAAGGTGTGAGTGTCCTTAAGACTCACGAGGCTTTGATGTAAAAAATGATGCCACGTTCACAATCAGCAAGGGTACTCTTTCCAAAGAAGTAAACTTACTGGGTGTAGAAATAACAACAACAAGATTACTTGCGTCAGTGTTCTTTCATTATACAGCAAAGTCTATCTTGTGCTGCTTCGAAGATAAATGATGTTGTTTCCCCCATCAAGACACCACCAAGGTGAGATCCACAAACGACGTTCGACAAATTTTTACGACGTCTATATCCCAAGCCGAAACGATTGGGACAACCTTCGATACAGCAGAGCTAACACCATTAACATCTACACTGATGGCTCTAAGCTCAACGAAAAAGTAGGAGGGGGCGTTTTCTCTCCCAACCTAGATTTTAACTTATCGCTCCACCTTCCTGATCACTGCAGTGTATAGTGTGTATAGATTTACGGAATGCCGCTCATCTCTGAATGAGATCGCACGGCATTTCAGTATACACCTTATATGGGTGCCTGGTCATCGCAACATAGAAGGAAATGAGTCTGCGGACAAACTGGCCAGAATAGTTACCACTATCGAGCTCCTTTCAGGGAACGATAGGGATGCCTATCGCGACATACAAGCTTCACACAAAAGCTGAAACACATCGCCTCGCTACAAATCTGTGGAAAAACCTTTCTTCCTGTGCAGTAGCGAGGCTTACGTGGCCAGCATTCGATCAAAAACGTACTAACACACTTTTACGTCACAGAAGGGACCACATATCACTTCTGGTGGGGACCCTCACGGGTCACTGTCTTATTGGCAGACACGCAGCACGCCTAGGCGTCACTTACCATGACTTCTGCAGAAGTTGCGGACACGAAGAATAGAAGGAATCGGTACAACACCTTCTGTGCCATTGCCCCGCCTTGAGTAGAAGGAGACTCAGGATACTTGGTCAACCTCTGCTACTCATCCACTCGGAGACATCCGGGCTAGAGATCCCAGATCTGCTCAAATTTATTCTGTCCACACAATGGTTTAGTAACGGGGACCCCCCTCAGTACTTAAAAGGGTTAACAGGGAATAAATGTGGCATCGCAATGGGCCCAAAGTAGCCTAAGTGGGAGAGCGACTTGGTGCCACTACAGAAGCTTCCTTTTGTAAATTTAATTAAATAATTTTTTTATTGTGTGCTTTTGGTTGGCCAGAAAATTGTTTTTGTTGCCAAGTGAAATTTTGTACTTTTGTGTGCGGATATCTTGAAAACTAAGCATAAATTGTAAAACTTGGTCATAATATTTTCGTCTTATCTCGTCGACATCTATTGAAACCCGGTGTTAGATCGCCACTGCCACCTTGTCCACCAATATCGCTCCTACAGGAAGAGTTTTTTATTTATCAAATTTGGGCTTAAAAGGTTCGCCTTGGTTCACTTTCTAAGAATATATAGTTATTTTGTTTCAGTTTCTTTTTAAATGGTCGTAATAGCATCTTGAGTGATATTTTTGAGCGAAAAAATATAAATCACAAAATAATCATTATTTTTTAAGTAAAATTTTTTCGCTCAGACGATAATCATTAAAACCCGAGTGTTTAATAACACTCAAAAAATAATCATTATTACTGAGTAATTAGTGCAAAAAATCATGAGACAAAAATCATTGCAGATATGCATTTTAGACGCAAGTAGGACCAAATTGGTATAATTCTTTTATTTGTACGACGATTCTAAGTAGATGATTTTTTATTTTTAAAAATATGAAATAATCATTATTTACAGTCCCCTCCTAGTATACATTCAGTAAGGCCCAATATCTGTCTATTCTGTATACCACTATAAGATCCAAGCAAAAACATCGAAGATATGCAAGTGCGCCTCCTCATTTATTGAAATCAATTTTAAAATAAAAGGAGTTCAAAGCTATAGGAACCACATTACTTGGAACAGGGTATTTTGCTGTCGGGGCACTCGACCGCAACACTCTTACTTGTTTTTAGTTATCTGGTACTTATATATACTTCTATGCAGGAATTGGGTCAAATCCAATTACAATTTTTTGTGTTCTATAATTAAAAAACGAAAAAGTTGAAATATTTTGTGATTTTGATTTGGATTATCAATATCGTATAAATTATTTTTGTTGCTTTTCAAATTATGTGCGATGAGTTCAATATCTTAAGATCATTTCGTCGATAATTTCAGCTTCCTCGCTAAAGTGGTGTAGAAATGCCAGAGTTTTGGCCAACAAAAAATGAGATTTCTGGCCCACACTGCAGTGTAAGAATAAAAAATATATAACGAAAGTAAATCAAATTTAATAAACTGGAGTTCGACATGATTGTTGGGCAGAAGCATAATCTGTCACTTTCAGGTTTTACAAATAACCTGAGACCCTTGTATATGAATTTTATGAGTTAATATCAAAATGTCAACCTTTCTGATTTAAAGATGATCGAGATTGTATTCTTTTGTTTGAAATGTGGCCAAGGAAATACTCACTTGTTATTGTATTTAAAGGAACGTACGATTGTACCTGCCTTCTGATGGTATAAAATGTCAGTAGTGATTCGGTGATACACGCTTTCCAAAAAATAAAATTACAATGCATAAGTGCTGTTCCGTGTTAATTAGATAAAGTCTTATTCAAGACATTACAAAAAAATTGATCAAATTCGTGTATTCAAACGAGACCAATTAACTAAGGCCAAGGCTCAAAACAATTCACAATATGAATTTATCCAAAATTATTTTTGACTTGTGCGTTCGTAAATGGGCTCTTGATGTCTTTACTGAGCACTATACAGCCTGTACAGGACCTACTAATGCATCAACATCTAAACGCATTCGTGAAGCTGTAGATACTTGTTCCATTGATGATAAACCGACAACTTCGAAACGAGCAAGAGACATGACTGAAGCATGGGCGCATACAAAAAAATGATTCAGTGATTCCTAATGTCAATTGTGAAATATGTGGAATTACAGAAAACACCAGCGCATACAATATACATACATTTGAGGACCAATTTACACAAAGACGTGCAAGTAGCTCAAACGGAGATGAATTCGCACGTTGTTTTATTAAGCCCGAAAACACGTTTCCCTGCTTAGACATATAGAATTCTACCGGATACCATTGATGTTAAAGAATTCTACGCCCAAATTAAGGACGACATAAGCCAACTGATGGATTATGGAATGTCAAAATACAGATCACTTAAGTTCAGCGTTACCTTGTTTGGGGATTATGTAAAACAAATTGATGACGGTACAACTGTTGATTCAGTTAAACATTTTGGAACCCCATATTCGTCCTCATATGAGCAAGAGCTGATAGAAGAAAGGTTATCCACTGTGTTCGACTACTTAGTTACGGCGAGCAGCGAATTCCAGGAAAAAGACATTGTGTTATTGTCAAATTGGAAAATATTCCTGCCAGTGGGTATATTCGTTTGCCTTAAAATATAATTAAAAGAAATGCCACCATAAATGTCGAAAACCAAGATGTTAATTGTTTTAAATGGTGTCTTTTAGCGATGATTGAGTACCAAAGACTCGAGAGTGCCAACATACCAATTGCTCAAAAGAAGATATTCAGGAAAAAAAATTTACTAACGTCTAAATATTTAGTTGACATTGAAGCTGACATAATTAATTATCATGGTCACATATTGAATTTTAACGCGATTCAATTCCCAATAACTATAAAGGGTATTAAATTCTTTGAAACGAACAACCCTATATTTAGTATAATTGTATGAGTAGGAAAAATCAAACAAAAACCCAAAATCAAATCAAACCAAATACCCAAAACACTCTGGTAAGAACGATGACTTCGATGTAGTGGGACCTACTGTCCGAAGTAGTAAAGTAAAGCATGTTTATGCTTACATTACCAGCATGAAGACATTAACTAAGTCCCAAAATGGAACCGGTAATAATGATGCACAATTTTGCTATGACTGTCTTATGTATTATTCAAGTGATGACAAAATACATTCCGAAGCATGTGGAAAAGTATCATCAAGCTATGCCAAAAAGGTGAAACTACAAGCTTTATGAATTTATAACAATATATGCTGAAATTGAGGCTATTTTGGAATACTATCATCAAGTATTTCATCTACAACTAAGGCTCAAAAACATAATGCTTGTGTAGTAGCATTTCATGTGGTTCACCGCTATAATCCTGAATTAATCGAAATGTGGTCCTATAAAGGTAAGTTCTTAAACAATATCAACCTTATTTGATCTCATATTTATAAAAATACTTGATGCAGGTCCTGATTGTATGACAAAGTTTTGCAAGGCGCTAGAGGAAAAACAACTGAACTGCTGTATAACCAGTACTGGAAAAAAGAAAAGGGTCCTCTTCATGAGACAGTCATTGGACTTGAAGACATTCAACAAAACTGCCTGGCATGTGAGGAAATTGCTGATATAGATGACAGAGTGAAATACTGCAATTTTTTCACTGGAAGGTATAAGGGGGTTGTATAGGATTATACACCTTTAAGTCAGCACGGTTGTAAGTTTGAATTTGTACTGACTCACTCTGGCGAATGAGTTCTCTTTTTATTAAGATTTTTTCCTTATAAATATTCTAATCTAACAATGTGTGCGTAAAACAAAGTGATGTAAGTTGCCTGCGTTGGTCGCAAGAGTGGTGCATGCGTATGTGATAAGAATACATCTTGTCACACACGATGCATCTTTAATCAGCAGCCACCGGATGGTGGTGCTCTTCAAGTACACGACCCTTGTCAAACCGTAATTAAATCTAATGTTAGAGATGACTTGTTTATGATCGGCTGCATGTATTTATGACCTCTGACGCTGATTGTGGCTCGAAGTCTCGTCCCATGTTTAGTTTATGTCTAAACAGGGGTAGTTCATAAAATATGTGAAAGCTTTTATAAGTTTATTTGGTGTTCCCTCTAATTGGAAACAAAATGGGCAAAAATTTTAAAATATTTGCTCAAATTATTTGCCTGTGGGACCTAATATTAAGTATACAATTAATACCCAAAATATTTCGGTAACTCCCAAACCATATACTTTCTTTTGGCACTCACAATGAAGTTTCTGTGAATAAAGCCTTGAGTTTGTTTTATTAAACGTTGGTCTAAGGAGTTAAATGAGAGCTACACGAACAAGCTGAAGCCCATTTTAGAGTTGAAAAACCCTCAATCACTTTTCTGTGTAAAAGCATTGAATCTGCCCAGAAGCAGTTCCTTTTGTTTGCTCTTCTTAATCTGTACTGGGACCCACAGTTGAGACTTCCTCCTTATAAACTTACCTTCACTTAAGCATAGACGTACTATGTTAGGTATTATGGTTCTACACAAGCTTATAAAGAGTAATATTCAGGCTGAGTCCCTTCTATACTGTTGCTTCTTCTCTATATGCCTCTTATTGTCCATTTCGCATTCTGCGTAGGAATTACCATAATATTTTTCCTCTTCTCAGTGGAAACAATTTCGAAGAAGGCTTTAGGTTTTGTATTTTTGCACTTGCATAGCTTCTAGTATATCTTGGAAATTCCCTCGTCGCAGTCCAAAAATGGTGCTCCATATCGCACTTCTTTGGCTGTTGAGTACCAATTCTTAGGAGCAAGCAAATGTCTATTATATCATCATAAATATCCATATTTTTTTTTGTCATTCGAATAAGCAAATCCACAAGCAGACGGCGCAACAGGTGCAGTAAACGCTATGAAGACTCGCTGATAAAGGTTGCTTTTTCTGTTGCTCTCAAATTCAAATTTTAAATATTTGACGCTGATTTAGATAATTGAAATCAAAGTAGGCCTTTAAAATTTATTTCAATTTTATTTCTAGGGCCCCAAACACAATCATTTTATGATGTTAGTCTTCAATTGTCCACTGACCTGGAAACACATCCCAGGTCAGGCAGTTCCTGATTGTTATTAATTTTTTTTATTTCGGAATTAATTTTTTATTATTTTATTTAAGTCTTCATACCTGACACAGACTTGAGGCTTTTCCTTATTATCACTGGAATTGCATGGACATTCCAAATTTTGCCCATTTTCTTTCTTTATTTTTTCTATGCTTTCCTAATATATACACATCCGAGTTTAGAGCTTTCGTGAAGAAATTAAACGCCGTAAAAATAAACGAGTCACAGATTTACCACTCTTGCTCCACCAGAGTCACGGCCTGACCATGGCAATTTAAACGCTCCCTTTGGACGCGGATCTAAAAATTAATTTCTTCCTGTTGCTATTTTTCTTTAAATAAAATTTTACATTTTCATTATTTACAACGCGCATCAAATTGATATTGATACAAATTGTTTTGGGCGTGTCAAAGGGGGTTTATTGAAAGCATCTTCAAATGTGCATCTTGTTCTTAATGATGCTGAGGCTGACTAATTTCGCTCACTTGCGTATCTACCAAGCTCATCTGACATTATGAAGCTGAAGATAAATGGACATTCTTTCGGTATAGCAGTTTTCATTCCTGTCCATTTGAGATATGCAAACTATTAAGGCATTTGTTATGCAAATTAAGTCGATAGAACACTCAATATTAGATGATTTAATGTAAATGTTGATCATAGCTGCACCAATTTAGGCATACTTTTTCAAACATATCGTCGGTATTGTTACAAATAAATTGCGGGACATTCTTTAACATTGCCCCCATAAAAAAATAGTCTACACGCGTTATATCGCATGATCTAGGCGGTCAATCAACCGTAAATTAAACTGTTCACCGAACTCACCTCTCAATTGTTCCATTGTTTTGCGTGCTGTTTGGCATGTGACACCGTCTTGTTGAAACCTGTAACATAGTTTTAGTCTTATTAATACGCAAGTTTAATTCTAATTAAATCAAGTAGCACAATTTTAGGCTTAAGAATGTTTAAGAACAACTTGAAAGCTCAAAAGACAAAACCAGCTCCAACAGGATAAAACAGCACATAAGATCCACCAACTAAACTTAGATAACCAACTAACGGTAATCCTTACAACTTCAGATCCACCAATGTATTGTAAGTTAGCCCCATAAGACTCCATGTAACAGAATGGTATAAAAGGGAGCGCTGAGCCCTCGAACAAATCAATTTCTTTGCTCCATGCAATCCAGCACAACCTAACCACTCGTCCTTTTCCATTACATGGCGATTCTGCCAATCCCAAACGGCAGTCTAAAAAAAAAAAAAAAACTAAAAGAACATATCCTGCCAAAATAAAAACGGCAGGATAAGAAATAAAGAAATAGAGGGAAGCTAACTTCGGCTGTACCGAAGTTTATATACCCTTGGAGCATGATATATGCTGCCAGTTTGATATATAGCTATCTATATATATAAAAGAGTTCAACCTGACTGACTGACTGACTGACTGGTGACCGTCGCACAGCCCAAACCATAAAAGATAGAAACATGAGATTTTCACAGTAGTTTTATCTAATGCTGAAAGTGAGTACTAAGAACGGATTTTGAAAAATTCTATCGGGAAATGTGGAAAATTCGCGGAAAACTGTTGTATGAAACTTTTTTGTTTTTCATCCGATCAAGTTCAAACTTATTTTCAAAGATCTATATGAAAATTCAACAACAACTGCATACCAATCTTCCGGAAAATTCACCCCCCTGGGTGGAAAGTGGGTGGTCAAGGTTGTATGGGCGAAACTATAGTTGCCAGCGATTTGCTCCAAACTCATTTTCAAAGTTACACATAATAAAATATAGAAAACGTAACTTTAAAATTTTGGAAAATCTATTCTTGAAGTCGGAAAATTCACGGAAAACTGTTGTATGAAACTTTTTTGTTTTTCATCCGATCAGATTCAAACTCATTTTCAAAGATCTATATGAAAATTCAACAATAACTGTGTACTAATTTTCAGGAAAATCCCACCCGGAAAAGTCGGAAAAGGGTCGGAAAAGTTTGTATGGTAAAAAAATTTTTCATCCGATTGACTTGAAACTTAATTTGCAAGAATAGTACGAACAATAATTCGACACATATTTTCGCGATATTGGAAAACCCGCCCACGAGGAAAATGGCCGGAAAATTCTGCATGCAAAAAACTATTTTTCATCCGATTGACTTCAAACTCGGTTTGTGAGTATAGTAAGTGAAATAAAATGAGATGTGATTTTCCGATGTTGGAACATTTGACCCAACGGTCGGAAAATTCCTGGAGAACTCTGCATGCAAAAAACTATTTTTCACCAGATTGACTTGAAACTCGGTTTGAAGGAATAGAATACGAAATAATTTGTGATTGCATTTTCCGATGTTGGAAATACCGCGGGGAAGTGGGAGAATAGTGGGCGGGAGTGGTTAGTGGGAAGGATGTGGGTGATAAGTGGGTGTGAAGTGCGTGGGAATCGGAAGGGAAGTGGGTTGGTTGTGGGAGGGATGTTGGTGAGAAGTGGGTGGGAGGTGAGTGGAAAGTGGGTGGGAATGGGAAGGGATGTGGGTGAGAAGTGGGTGTGAAGTGGGTGGGAAGTGGGAGGAATGTGGGTGAGAAGTGGGTGGGATGTGGGTGGGAGGTGGGTGGGCAGTGGGCGCGAAGTGGGTGTGAAGTGGGAGGAATGTGGGTGGGATGTGAGTGGAAAGTAGGTGGGAAGTGGGTGGAAGCTGTGGAAGAAGTGGATAGTGGGTGGAATGTGGGCGGGAAGTGGGTAGGATGTGGGTGTGATATAGGTTGGAAGTGGATGGGATGTGGGCGGGAAGTGGGCGGGAGGTGGGCGGGAGGTGGAAGTGATGTGCGGGAAATGGGCGGGATGTGGGTGGATTTGGGTGGGATTTGAGTGGGAATTGGGTGTAGGGTGGGTGGGATGGGGTTGGGAGTTGGAGGGAAAACCCATCAGCAAAGTTCAATTTCTGGGGTCTACGGTGTATTATTATATCTAATATTGTTTTGTTCGCGCAGCGAAGCGCGTCGGGTTATTTGCTAGTACGATATATTCATCAAAAAAGTTTTTCTCACTAGAACTACATTTTGGACCGATCGTTCCTATGGCAGCTATATGCTATAGTCATCCGATTTAAATCAAACTTGACAAAATTGTGTGGTAGTATATAATATAGATCTGTCCAAAGTGGGAGCGATAGCATTGAAAACAAAAAAGTTTTTCTTACTAAGACTTTTTTTCAGATCTATCTTTTGTATGGCAGCTATACTATATAGTTGTCCGTTTTCGATAAATCTCGGTGAAATTATGTGAAATCATAGAAAACTTATAAATACAGGGGTTGGGAGCGATAGCATTGAAAACAAAAAAGTTTTTCTCACTAAAACTACTTTTTCAACCGATCGTTCCTATGGCAGCTATATGCTATAGTCATCCGATCCGGCCGGTTCCGACAAATGTGCAGCGTATTTATACCAAAAGACTTCGTGCAAAGTTTGGTTGAGATAGCTTTAAAACTGACGGAGGTGATAGCATAGAAACAGACGGACAGACGGACGGACAGACGGACAGACGGACATGGCTATATCAACTCAGCTCGTCATGCTGATCAAGAATATATATACTTTATGTGGTCGGAGATGTTTCCTTCTGTGCGTTACAAACATCCGGACAATTTTAATATACCCTCTCCAAGGGTATAAAAAAAAATAGAGGAAAGCTAACTTCGGCTCGACCGAAGTTTATATACCCTTGGAGCATGATATATTCCTGCCAGTTTTTTATATGGCAGCTATACGATATATTCATCCGATTTTGATCAAACTCTCCAAAATTGTGTTGAGACAGATAATACTCATAACTGGAACGTACAAAGACGCTACCATTGAATACAAAAGAGATAGCGTAAAAACAGACGGACGGACAGACGGACGGACAGACGGACATGGCTCTATCAACTCAGCTCGACACGCTGATCAAGAATATATATACTTTACGTGGTCGGAGATGCTTCCTTCCATGCGTTACAAACATCTGGACAATTTCAATATACCCTCTCCAAGGGTATAATAAGGACAACAAACCCGGAGATGAGCGAAGGGCAACAGTCAGCCCATCTATAAAAAATTGCAGCAGCGCTCGCAAAAAACCCAAGGGCTGGACCCCAAACCGCTGTCAATCGAAGAGTATCGCCAACGATAGCCGGCGGCACGGGCAGCCGCAGAGAAGCGCAAGGCGGAAGAAGAAAACCTGCTGCACATTCCCTACGCAAGGGCTCCCAAGCGCAGAGGCGGCAAGCTGGCCAAGAACCGGAGAGAGCGGGCTAATCCACCACCCTCTTGGGCAGAGGCATCCCAAATATGGGAAAAAATGGACGAACTGGATTAACAAAAACAAAAAACAGAGAGTGCGCCCAACAGCGCACCCTGGCGAGAACGGCGGCAAGATCGCCTCGCAATAATAGAACAATATCAATTTAACATAGAAATAAGAAATAATTCAAAAGAACAACAAAAAGAAAAATGCAAAAAAAAAATAAAAATAAAAATTACTCATAACCTTACATTAAATAGGACTCTAAATACATGGTATGTATAACATATGTATAAACTGGAAGCATAGTACACTAAAAACAAATCAAAAAGAATGAGAGAAAAGAACCTTAAGAGAACACTTCTTATCAGCACAATATGAATAAAAAACGAGAAAGGCAAAGCTAACTTCGTCTGTACCGAAGTTTTGATACACTTGAAATAGCTTGTCTTAACGGTTAGCGACTTCGACCAAACTTCGCAGATCAGCTTAAAAACATTCAATATTACCCATTACCTTGTTTGAGAGCAGTAATATTGAGAACAAAACAGTTTTTCTAACTAAAACCCATTTTCCGAACGAACATTTGTATGGCAGTAAAAAGAAGACTCTGTGCAAAGTTTCAGCTCGATAGCTCCAAAACTGAGGGACTAGTTCGCGTAGAAACAGACAGACGGACAGACGGACGGACGGACGGACAAAGCTTAATCGACTCAGCTCGTCATGCTGATCAAGAATATATATACTTTATGTGGTCGGAGATGATTACTTCTATGCGTTGCAAACTTCTGGGCAAAATTATAATACACTTTTCAAGTGTATAAAAACATACAAGCAGTTACACAACAAAAACAAGTAATAATAAGCCGTTAGGTTTACTTGACACTTATACAAACTCAGAAGCAAACAAAAGACATTATAAAAGAACTCTTTTCCCATAAGCAACACGTTTAACATTACACCCAAAGCAAAATATTAGTATAAAATGCAAGGTATAAGGTAAAAAAATATTTATGGATTGGACTAGCATTATTGAGGAAATTAAAATTTATAAGGAGGAATTTGCTAGAGCCTATAAAAGCATTAATCAAAATATACCGATAAAAGCAAACACACTGTACAAGCATTGTGAGACTGTTATTAAAAATTACAATTTAATAAACAATTTGTTAAGTAAAAACTGAAACAAATTTGACGAATTACAAGAACTTCAGGCAAACACTGTATTCGGACAACTTAGGGAATAAATAAAAATAAAAATTATAGATTTACATAAACTTAAAATAAAATTGCCCAACACGTATTCGGAGCCAGCAATATTTGAGTACACTTCAATCCCAGAACCGCAAAGCCACACTGAAGACGCAATGGCTCGATCAACCATTGAATTTCTTAATACAGCTTCTCGAGTCGTACCTGAGTTTGACGGGAAAGCTTAAAATCTTCGAAGTTTTCTAGATGCACTGGATCTATTAAATACAATAGTAGGCTCTCATACTTTTATAGCAGTCAATCTTATTAAAACCCAACTAAAAGGTACAGCCAGAAATTTAATCAGTAATGTGGTGACAATTACAGATATTAAAACAAGATTAAGCGTTACGGTCAAGGAAGAGTCAGTTGAGGTATTATCAGCAAAAATAATGAATATAAGACAAAATAATAAATCAGCAAACAACTATTGTAATGAAATAGTTGAACTTACCAAAGCCCTAGCAAATGCTTACATTAAAGACGGAATACCAATGCAAGGGGCGAATAAATATTCGACGCAGGTAGCCGTTAAAGCGATGATAAAAAACTGTTCTTTAGAAAACGTTAAGACTGTTATGGAAGCTGGCCAATTCAATAACATGAATGAAGCCGTTTTTAAATTTGTCAACAGTTGCACTGAATTTAGCGGCCAACAGAACGCAATACTCTTTTCAAATCAACGAAACATAAGCCCTCGTTTCAACAATCAATATAATAATCGTCCTCAAGGACGTTACTTCAACAACAAAAACAATAAACAAAGAAACAACTACAACAACAATACAAACGATAACTATAGGAACAATAATAACAATCAACGAACAAATTATCAATATAGTCGCGAACATTATAGTGGTAGCAACAACAACGTTCTGACTGAGTACAGACTAAAAACAAATACAATATATGGGGAATTCCATACAAAAAAAGTTTTTAGAGCGAAGCTCTTTTACGGACGTCAGACTGGGGGAGTAAATCTTGAAAAATTTTGTCTTTGCGACAGATTTTTTGGGGGATGTCTTTGAATTCTCTCTTTGTGTTTTGTATTTGCAAAATCAGCAGCTTTTATCTTTGCAGTAGAAGCAGGTGGGTTGTGTGTGGAGTGGGATAGTGTGAGGTGGAAGTGGGGGGAAGTGGTGGGAATCAGGTGAAGATTTGGTGGGGATCTGGCGGGGATTTGGTGCTAATCTGGTGGGGATCTAGTGCGGATCAGGTGGTGATCTGGTGGGGATCTGATGGAGATCTGGTGGGGATCTGGTGAGGATCTGGGGTGGGTCAGGTGGGGATCTGGTTTAGGTCTGGTGGGGATCAGGTCAGGAGCTGGTAGGGATCTGATGGGGATCTGGTGGGGATCTGGTGGGATCTGGTGGGGATCTGTGGGTCTGGTGGGGATCTGGTGGGGATCTGGTGGGGATCTGGGGATCTAGTGGTGATCTGGTGGTGATCTGATGGAGATCTGGTGGGATCTGGTTTAAATCTAGTGGGGATCTGGTGAGGATCAGGTGGGGATCTCGGCGAGATGTGGTGGGGATCTGGTGGGGATCTGTTGGAGATCTGGTGAAGATCTGGTGGGGATCTGAAGAGGATCATGTGGGAATCCGGGAGAGATCTGGTGGGGATCTGGTGAGGATCTGGGGTGGGTCAGGTGGGGATCTGGTTTAGGTCTGGTAGGGATTTGGTGGGGATCACCAGAGAGTGGCTGCATTGAGGTCAAGTTTTGAATTTTGTGCTAAAAAAAATATACTGTTATCTGTTAGACAGTGATTTAACAATGACTTAACAGTGACTTAACAGTGACTTAACAGTGACTTAACAGTGACTTAACAGTGACTTAACAATGACTTAACAGTGACTTAACAGCGACGTAACAGTGACTTAACAGTGACTTAACAGTAACTTAATAGTGACTTGACAGTGACCTATTATTTTTAAAATTATATAACATTTATTTATACAGAATCCAAAAGGTGTATTTTTGCCATTACTTAAGTCGGTTGTATGAACGTAAAGCGCTTCGCTCGTACCGTGCGTCCCATGACACACACTCTTTTTTTTTCTGGGATGATGTCTTCGAATTGGATGATAATTGGCCCAAAGGAAGCTTATTATGAGAGAAGCTTAACCCCAAAATGTGAGCTTTTTTGGAGCTCTTTTGCGGAAGTTCTACGCTTAAAAGTGTAATAATGTGAATTTTTTAAATTTTCAATCACTCGAAAACGGTTTAAAATAGAGCTTTGCAGTTTTTTTTCCAAATGTTCAGGATCAAAAAGCCGTTCTAAAAAAATGTTTGACAATTTTTTTACAGAATTCTAGCAGCGACCTGTATTGGCACAGTGTGTAATACGACCGGGTCCTTTTCTTTCTTGTTTTTATACACTTGAAAAGTGTATTGCAATTTTGCCCAGAAGTTTGTAACGCATAAGAGGAATCATCTCCGACCACATATATATTCTTGATCAGCATGACGAGCTGAGTCAATTAAGGGGGTATTCTCCATGTGCAAATTTTTTTTCGATTTTTTTTTGTTGCATTTTTTTATAGCTTGGATAGTTAAGAATATCGACCCAAAAGATTTTTTGGAATTCGAAATACTTTAGAAGATATAGCCTTTTTCGAACAATGTCTTGGCTAAAACAAGAAATTTTTGACTAAATAAATTTCGAGTAAATAAAGCTGTGAAATATCAGCTGGTTCTTTAATTTGTATGGATACATGTTGTCGCCTTAGATCGATATCGATTATTAATCGATAATTATCGAAGGCTCTGCTTCACAATGCTCAGACTGATTAATCCGCTCAGAAACCAGTTCTACTAAACCGAATTTGATAAAATAATATGCAGTCGACGCAGAATTGTCACCATTCTAGAACTGCATTTTTTAATTTTTGATTTTTTTTTTGCTATTTCCCCAAAAAAGGAACTTCAAACTTTAAACGCGTTTATTTCGAAACCACGTTTTTTGAACTGGCGGCCATGATATCTCCAGTTACACTGAACCGATTTTGAAGATTAAAACTGAAATCGACGCAGAATTGTCACCATTTTGGTCTGAACCCCAATCATTATTTGAAAAAAAAATTTACTATATTTT
>JAEIFU010000197.1:0-194861 GCA_018904235.1 Lordiphosa stackelbergi | reverse complement strand
CGATGGCGATGGTGATGTGCGATGAGATGCCTTTCCATTCGTGTTTAGTGCGCATGGGCGTGAAGAGAAAAGTTTTCTTCCTGATATTAAATCAATATTCAATATTGACATTAAATTATTCTCGAACATGCTTAAAATGATTTATTCAGTTTTTTGTTTAATTCAAACTTTTTAAGATTACTCCGAACAAATGTAATCTTTTTAGCCCTTACTCGGTAGAGTAAAAAGGGTATACTAAAGTCAAAAATGTATAACAGGCAGAAGGAACATTTCCGACCATATAAAGTATATATATTCTGATATCAAAAAAGAAGGATCAACTAAAATTTTTTTTTGATCGGGTGAAGAATATCCGGGATTACCCTGTTTTCATGCCGCTTTGGGATTCATCCTTTTCTAACAACTTCTGAGATTTGGCTCTTAACCTCTTTCGTATCGATTCACAGGCTTGAGAAATAGATTTTGGCTCTTTTGAGCGGTTTAGACACATATAAGCAACAAACATACAAACAATCATTCACTTTTGTAAAGTGTGATTATAAAGAGGATTTTATCAATATTTTTGACTGGTGTCATTCTGTCAACTTATTTTTGTTAAGGATTATATTAAGGATTGACAAATCATCATGAAGAGACTCACATCGCAACAAAATCTCCAAATTACAATGTGATTTCTACGATTCATCTCCAAATTATTCAGCTGTATTGCGAAAATCAGCGTTCTGTGAAAAATGTTTTTCGTGCACTTTGAGCTACTTATGGTGTGCATCATCGATCTTCCGAGACCACTATTCGCAAAACCATCGACAAATTTGAATCTAAGTGTACGTTATTGGATAATACGCGATCAAATAGAACACCTTTAGCCCGTAGTGAAGAGAATATTGCGATTGCGGCGCAGAGTGTGGCTGCAGACAGTGACCTATTGATTCGACGCCGATCTCAATTTTAGGCAAGGATCTTGGTTTAAAAGCTTACAAAATCCAAATTGTTCAAGTATTGAAGCCACCAGACTTGAATTTGAGCTTGAATTTCAGTCAATTGGCTCTGCAACAGCTTAATAAAGAAACCCTGTTTTAGAGCCGAATTTTGTTCAGTGATGAGGCACACTTCTGGCTAAATGGATACGTCAACAAAAAAAATTGTTTCATTTGGGTTGATGATCAACAAGAAGAGACTCTCGAGCTACCGTTAAATCCACAAAAATGCACTGTTTGGTGTGATATATGGGCTGCTTTAAAAATGCAGCCCTTGATATCGGCGTTGTTTGGTTTCAGCAAGACGGTGCCACGGCACAAACAGCTTGCAAAACAATGGCTTTATTGAGAAATAATTTTTAGTGGTCTTTTTTTGCTCATAACTAATATATAATCAATTAATAAACGATACTCCTTTTCCAATCTTTATTATTCCTACTACGACTCATCAAATCATCATTCTCTGGGCTCCCAGCCACCAAATAAGCCGACAAGGCTGCTAATGATATGAGATCCGCTGTACCCCTTCTATTCACACCCATCAACGCAAAGGTCATAAAAAATTAATTACCCTACATCTTAATAAAAAGAAACAGACTGAATGGGGACTCTTTATGCACAGATACACTTTGATAAACCCAAGCTGCTCAAAAGCTGTGGAACTTTTATCCGCTTGCGCATCGAAAACACTGAACACCTACTAAACGGTACGACACGGCGTCCTTACCCACTCTGCGGGGAAAACGTTACCATAGTTCACATTCTGGATTTCTGCCGAAAACAAAAAAAAATTAGGGTTGATCTTTCTGAGCACAGCTCCCACCCACCCCAGTATTTAGACATAGCATCAGAAGGAAACATTCTAAAAATGAAAAGGCGCCTCGTCACCGAAGTTTTGATGCGCAGCTTGTCACAACGGTTAGAGACTTCGACCAAACTTCGCAAATCAGCTTAAAAACATGACACATTACAAGAGTACAAATGGGGCGAGTGGAGTAGAAAAACAGACGGACGGACAAAGCTTAATCGACTCAGCTCGTCATGCTGATCAAGATATATATACTTTATGTGGTCGGAGATGATTCCTTCTATGCGTTGCAAACTTCTGGGCAAAATTATAATACACTTTTCTAGTGTTTAAATATACAACTTTATTAAAGTATCCAAACTTAATATATAATGGCGCTGCAGCTCACAATTGCGAGTCGAAGGTCCTAGTAGCTAGTGCTCGTTAAACTATTATTAATTTAGTATTGTATACTAGATTTAATTTGTTAAAATAAAAATAAAATATTTCCTTCGGCAAATCGATAAATAATCTTGATAACTAAATATCTATCTAGAAAATCCAGTAAAGTAAAAAAAATTGGTTAGTGGTATCTTAAAATTCAGGGACTAAAACTAATGGTTTTTTATAATACAAATTTCGAAATAACAATTAATTTACAATTTTTAAGAAATTTTTATATAACAATTAGTAATTAAATAATATAAAAAAATCTTTATTTAAAAGTTACAAATTCATATCAATTAATTTGTATGAAAAATTTGTATTTTAAGAATTAAAATAACAATTACTTTAAGATATCCTTCGTGCGGAACATCGTATCACAAATGTATGAATGTATCTTTAATCTGTGGATCCATATGTTTATATTCCAGCCCTTCAGCCCTTCAATCTTATACTTAAAGTAATTGTTATTTTAACTTTAAAAAAAACTTTTTCTTATTATAAAATAACTATTAATTTTGGTGCCTGTTAAAATTAATTACAGCTTGGAAAAAAGTAGGTGATTTGGTGGTGGTCGGTGGTGTAGTATCCTGTACTTAAATCCAAGAAGATCTATGCTTGAAATCCTTACTTTTGTACGCTCACAATCAAGAAGATCTTCGCTTGATATCAAGACGACTGAATTTAAAACCTCGTACATCAATCTGAAGAATTGATAATTGAATATTCCGTTTTACCGCACTTTTGACATCAAAACTGCTTGATATCAAGCATGATCAGCATAGTTTTTTCTCCGATCATACCATCTTGGCTTTGGCTTATTCATTTCCTTTGGATTTTTCCAAAAAAATTTACCGAAAAAGTCTTAAGTCAAGTTTTTCGGGATTGAAAAAGATGGTAATTGATGTAAGAATTTTGTGTATTTGAATCAAGTTTTTACTTGATTTAAGTACAAAGTCCTCGGTTTTCCCGCTCATTAGATTCAATAGAAAGATTTTGTTATTAAAAGTTTTATATTAAGATTCGGTTTTAAAATGTTTTCCAGGAACTAAATTTCAATAATGCGAAAGGACGACAGAAAGATTGGAAATTCAGACTCCGAAACAGTTATAATAAGCATTCAATAAACGAAACCGGAACATATTCATATTCTCAAACGGCTTGCTTCGATAAAAAACAACATTTCCAATTGATCCTTTGCAAAAATACCAAACAACCCTAACCCTAGCCTATCGATATCCTCGATTAGCCTCGATTAGGACCGTTAGAAGGCCATCGCAATTATCGAGTTAACCATGCCATCGCCTTTGTTTGTCATGCACTAAAATAGTTCAGCTGTCGATGGCTTTGGTAATGGGAGTCTGAAATGTAGGGAAGAAAGGGTTCGGTGTTCGCCCACTCGCCTACGAATCGGAGCCCGAGTGCCACGGTGTTTGGGCTGGGGGATTTGTGGCTTTCGCCAGCCCGCCTGTTTGGTTGCCTGGCCTGGCCTGGCGGCTTTCCACAGCGCAACTGAAAATGCGAAACGGAAAACTCACAGCAACAGCAGCGGCAGCAGCAACAACAAGAACGTGTGCGCATGTGGCAGGGTTGCCGCTGCAACGACAACGAGTTTGAGGTTCGTTTTCGTGCGTTGTTTCGGCCAACTCAAAATCGGTTGGCAACTCTGGTCGCCTGGCCCCAAAAGCGCCAAGCAAAGTCAGTACGAACTCTGCACTTCGCACAACAAGACGACCAACGAATACGACGACGACGCCAACGGCGCGCGGCCCAAGCCACAGCCAGAGCAAAAACTACGTAAATTTTTGAAAGAAATTTCCAAGTGTGCAAAACTGAAATCCCCAAACAAAGTGCGAACTGCAATACGCCCAGTGTGATAAGTGCAATGTGGAGCTTCAATCGCTCCCACTGAATCCAAAATTACCTCCAAATCCTGCAGCAAGCCATGAAAATGTGGACCGAAGCCAGTGTGAGTAGCTTGTGATCATTAAGAGATACATTTCAAATGGAGGCAGGAATCGCCTGCTTTGTTTTGATTCTTGAGTTTCAACCGCATTTATGCTTTGCGCCTGTCGTTTACCGGCGAAACCAATTGAAAAGCCATTTGGGGAATGGAAATGGTGAATGGATGAGTAGTCGAGGGTGGCGGGAAGGAGGGAAGGGGGGGAGAAGACAAAGACACGCATCACGTAGTCGTAGTAGGCACGCACAGCACGCGTCTGCTCATTCCCCTTTCCTCCGTACGCTCCCCCCACCCAGCTCAGTTATCGCACAATCGAAGCAAAGTAAACAAAAGCCAACAGCAAATGTTTTTTTTTTTTTTGCTTTTCTTTCTTGCTTTTATTGCTCGCAGCAATTAAATGAAAGTTTTCTGCGTGATGAGGATGAGAGGAGGCATTGTAGAAACCGGCGAGCAAAACAAAAACTGCAAAAATGTCATATGCGTCAAGCAGAAGGTGAAGGAGACAGGAACAGTGAGACTGGCATGGGGGGAGGGGAGGGGGATGTAGGCCAAGCCAAATGCCGAACTATTGGAGTGCATTAACACATGGCTGAGGTGTTGTCGTTGCCCATTTTGATTGGATTCGATTCTACTCACAGAATATTGAAATAAACTTGACCCACAAATTTGGTTTCTTTTATGTGAAGAGAAAAGCTCTTTGAAAAGGTCAAAGGACTCAAAAAAGCAATTTCAATGGAATGACCGCCAACTGCGCCACGTATTGAACTGTAATTGAATTGTAATGAAATAGGAAATGTGTGGCAGTTATAGTTCCAGTTCATTCAGCTCCAATCACAGATCCAGTTCATCTATCTGGTTCACACATCACTAACAACTATCGATGATCGATACTCCGGCCTTTTTATATCTTACATCTCTAACTCACACACACTTATCTCTCCGCCATTCTGTGACACTCATTCTTACCGGCAACACGCCGTCTCCAATAAACCGAACTTAAACCTAATCTGTGTTTTAAACTAAATAGTTAACGTGGCGTAGCCACAAATGTGCTCCTGCAGCGCCACCTGTTGGCAGTTTTCCGATTTTTCTATTTTCCCTAAACCTTTACGTAGCAATTACGAACAAACCAAAGAAAGTATTCAAATTAATTCTCTTCGAAGTAAGATAATGTGGATACTGAAGGAGAGGTGTTAATGGCGCCACGTGTGCTACAGATGATTATTAAATGAAAAATTATGTGGAGAGATGATTTCAGGTCGGTGCCCGGCGATCAAAGAATCGATGGAGATATTTTAGTAAAAAATGCCAACAGAGAAGAAGTGATAGAAATACTAAACTGACAGGGTGACGAAATTGGGTTAAACTTAAGAACTACTTAGAGACTGCAATTAGCTTTAGGAAACTTGTAATAACCGAATTCGTCTAGGTAATTTAGTATTTGTAATCTGTAATTTATTATAATACCTGTTAAAAAAAAGAAATAATTTTGTGTCCTAATTGTAAATGTCTGTACTTTTTCACGGTTCAAGGGAGTCGATCGGATATCTCGTGACGAACGGGAAAGTACCTATTGCAGCATGCGAGGTGGGCTGACGGTTTTTTATAAACCATGCCCCAGAAGAAATGAATGTGTATAAAACTAATACTACTTAAGTATTCAAATTGCTCCAGTCGCTTTCAAGTTTTAAGAATCCAAACAAACCAACATCCATTTTGATATTTTTTCAATTCAGCAATATTTCTCTTTGCAAGCTGTTTTTGTTACTTGGATTCAAAAATTCGGATGAATTGGGATTGAATTTAAAATGTGAAATTATTCAAATGTAAAAACAGCAATAATCAAGAAAGAAAAGCTGAAGTTATAAAACACTTGAAAAAGCTCGGTTGGCGATTTCTACCAAATTTCGCAGATCAATTTGAAGACATATAATATTTATAATGATCGATTTTAAGTACGCTATCAAAAAATGTTTTCTAAGGCAGATACCCAGCCAGCATTTGATGTAATTTCTCATCACATTCGAGTCTTTTTTGAGTCCTCAGTCTGATCAAAATAGTTATAAATGATACTTTTGTCGGGAGAAAATGGTACCCTAGCCGCGACTCTTTGTTTATAACCCACTTTTTCGAGTCGGTATTTTATGAATCACATTTTGCCCAACGGCATGAGTCATTTTCGAGCCTTTCTTAAATCTTTAAAATTATCAAAAGGGCTCGAAAAAGACTCATCAAGGTGTTTCTTGTTAAATGATCCTCCAAATTAGGGTTGTCAATATTTTATCGATAGATTGAAATATCGATATTATTGTTGGACGATAAGGGTTATGATATCTTTTCTGTCGATATAGGCGATTATCGATATGTGTATAAACGATATATCAGAAAAAATTACTATGGTAATTGCAGAAGGACAATATCAGTAACCTAGAACCGAGGAAAATACTGACTTTTGTACACAATGGACCACGATTAGTCACCAATACCTTATTTTCTTCGAAGTTCAATTTATAAGTGCAATAAAAAAATAGGTGTGTGTGTCCAGAACACTCACGAGGCTTCGATGTGAAACATGATTCTAAATTTAAGAGCATTTTAAACGCTGTTTAAGGGCTGTTTAAGGACTGTTTAGTCACTGTTTATCACTGTCAAGTCACTGCTTAGTCTCTATTGAGTCACTGTTTAGTCACTGTCAAGTCAAGTCACTAGTCACTGTTAGCACTGCAAGTCATGTTTAGTCAGTCACAGTCCTGTTGATCAGTCAAGTCACTGTAGTCACTGTTTAGACACTGTGTCACTGTCAAGTCACAGTTTAGTCACTGATTAGTCACTGTTTAGTCACTGTTTAGACACTTCCAAGTCACTGCTTAGTCACTATGAAGGCACTGTTTAGTCATTGCTTAGTCACTGTTTCACTCATCTCCCCCTGGATCACTCCGTTAAAACAACAACACAAAATATGAATGACGTCAGCGTCACGTGACGCTGAAATCTAATTTTACTCCTACTAAAATCTTCCGTACCAAAATTAAAGATGTTTCACATCAATAAATATTGTTCTTTTTTTTCATTCCTGAGAGATAAAATCCTTAAATGTTCTTAATATTTGAGATCGATGTGCGCGGGTTGGGAATTCATTTTAGACCCATGGATGGAGTTTTCTTAGAATTTTCCGTAGATTTAGTTTTTGCTATACGCTTTGTTGACTTTTTTCATCCATACAAATCGCCCGCGCTAAGTAATTTAAATCTTAAAGTTATCCTATTGGAATGACAAGATATAACGGAGACTAAAAATGGTCATTAGCAGTCTTATGGTAAAGACGTTCCTTAAAAAGTTTTTAGTTCAGATATGTCGACCTTTTTTGGACGCGATATATCAAATATCGATATTGAACATTTTGATTTTTGATGTGATTAATATTTTTAGAAATATCGACCACCCTACTTCAAATGCTAGGTGGGTACAAGTAGTCATCATCCGATTTGGAAGGTTCCGACATATTAGCAGCGTGGTTATTCTTATTCTGGATGATTGTCTGTTTTCGGAAATGATCCATCACGTCTAGATTTTTGGTAATTTGAGGTAAAAGTTGCATAAAATTTATATTTTAAGTCTTTCTAGGGGCGTTTTGTGAAGGACCAATTCTTTGGTTTTGACTCTCTTTAATAATAACACCTTGCACCGTAGGCTTTAAAATACGACCAAAGTTTAGCGCTTGGAGTATGTTCCCTGTTAGTTTCTTGCAGTATTCGATGGCCTTCAGCTGAATTTTTCTTTAAATGAAAGCAGAAAAGTAAACTTTCCCGCAAATTAATTTGCAATAGCACAAAAGCTGACATATTCGGAGCACATAAAAACTATGTTGTTTACACTTCAGCAAAACGACTCATACTGAAAAAGAAAGCCTAATGATGAGGCTTTAAAATGAAGTTGGTTGTAACATTGTACGATTCGATTTAATACTAGTGACGCCAACTTTAAAAAATCCTTAAAAACATTTTTATACAGGTAATAATAATATCAAAAGAGTCAAAACAAAAGTTAAGTTTCCTCACAAAACTCGCCTTATATGGGTCAAAATATGCTTATTAAGCTGTCTTGACATTATGGACCATTTCCCATAACAGATTCGTGTTCAGCACAAGATTCACTAACAACCCTTCAATAAAATAAAAAAAGTTTACTGAAATTTTACAATAGTAAAAACCAAAGTTCGAAAATTCAGAGTGAAACGCTGATGAGAATTGAAACCACTGTTTGGTTTGCTTAACAACAGATGTGGGTTTTACCCGAGGGTCACCTTTGCTTCTCCTGAAACCAATTAACGCTGAGTCGTGATACATGTATGGCAGCGCTATCCTGCTGAAAAATGGTGTCTGAAGTAGGTTGCTGATCCAAAAAGTTTATTAATACTTCATCCAACATGGTTATATACTTTTCCGAGTTCATACGCCCATTCACTTTACATATGGGGGGTCCTTCCATAGTAACTAAAACCAGTCCATATCATTAACAAACCTCCTCCAAAGTTCCGCTTAGTAGAAAAGGATTCGGGCTTCTTCAAATCGTGCCAGTAATAATTAAAACCATCTGAATCGTGAAGGTTGAATTTTTTTCTCGTCTGCAAATATTACATTTTTCCATTGATCGGTCCATGCCATGTGTTTTTGCAACTTTATGCGATTCCCTTAAAGCTGGTTTAGACTTCATTTTCTTCCAATTTAGCCGATTACTTCGAGATAAAATTAGTTGTACACGACGCTTAGTAACGGGTAATTGTAAGTCAGCTCTTATTTGCGATGCAGTTGCATTTTTTTATAGCGGATCTTACACGAGAAGAAATCTTTTGATTATTATTACTTGATCGATTTGTACACAGAAAAAAAAGATCACGATATTTAGTACCAAGCTGATATTTTTTAGTATCAAAACGAAATTTACAAGAAGAAGCTAGAAACTTGCGAGGATGACTTCGAAATTATCGCGAAGAAAAAACGACCGGCACTCGTTTTCGCCCGCCGCAGCAGTGAACTTTGTGTTATTGTTTTTTTCGAGATAGACTATAGCTGTCTCTCTCGAGCAACTCTATGTGTCTCTCTCTGCTTTAGAATTTCGATGTCTTCTTTGATCTCAAATCATATCACTGGGTAATTTTGCATTTCACTTTGAACATTTCACATATCAGTATATTATAATATTGTCAGTGTCGATCTAATACTGCAGGTTCACATTGATATTAAATAGTTTCAACTTGGTATGAAAATATTGATATTATTGAAATATTATATTGAAATACCATCTTGATATTTGATCTTATTTTTTCTGTGTATTTTATTTCTGCTTTAAATTGATGACATTATCCACTGCAGATAGAGATATTTTCAATTTAATGGCAATTTGCCTATTAGACATGCCAGTATCCTGGTAAGCAAGTATTTTGTCTGTTTTTCAGATGATAATGTTTTTCCCTTTCCCATATCAATATTGAGGAAATTTTCAATAGGATATAATTTGTATCTGTTTAAATTAAACACGTATACATAATCAAACTATCAAGTTAAGAAAATTTTGCACCTTCTTCTTACTTCAGGACACACTGCCTTTAATAGAATTTCGCTTCAAAACGTTCGCAAACTCTGAATAATGGGCAAGCCTTAACCTAAACTAACTGTTAATGCTCTCTTTAAGCTAAAAATAGAAATATAGAGACCAATGTAAAAGGGAGAATATGATTGGAAGATGGAAGATGGTTCCAATACATTTTGAGGTGACTAAACGGACCTGCCTTTAATTGAATTTCGCTGAGTGTATACCCGAAAAGTTCCCTAATTTTGCCTATTTAGACTAATTTTTCATAAAAATTTGTGAAAAATTATTTGCCTGTGTGAACACAACTTATACTAATGTCCATCAGGCAAATAATTTGCCCAAATTCTGATGAAAATTAGGCTAATTAACCATGATTGCAGATTTTCCAGGACTTCAAACTAAAGTTATGGTTCCAAAAACAATAATTTGATCAAATATGCCCGAAAAGTTACCTAATTTGGCCTATTTAGACAAATTTTCATAAAAATTTGTGCAAATTATTTGCCTGAGTGAACACAACTTATGCTAAGGTCCAACAGGCAAATAATTTGCCCAAATTTTGATGAAAATTTGGCTAATTAACCATGATTGCAGATTTTGGAGGACTTCAAACTTAAATTATGGTTCCAAAAACAATACATTTATCAAATATGCCCGAAAAGTTCCCTAATTTGGCCTATTTAGACAAATTTTCATAAAAATTTGTGCAAATTATTTGCCTGTGTGAACACAACTTATACTAAACTCCAACAGGCCAATAATTTGCCCAAACTCTGATGAAAATTTGTCCAATTAACCATGATTGCAGATTTTTCAGGACTTCAAACTTAAGTTATGGTTCCAAAAAACAATAATTTATCAAAAATGCCCGAAAATTCCCTAATTTGGCCTATTTAGACTAATTTTCATCAAAATTTTGAGTGAACACAATTTATACTAAGGACCAACAGCAAATAATACTAAACTCCCACAGGCAAATAATTTGCCCAAATTCTGATGAAAATTGGGCTAATTAACCATGATTGCAGATTCTGCAGGACATTAAACTAAATCTATTGTTTCAATCACAAAAAATTTGATCAAATATGCCCGAAAATTTCCCAAATTTGGCTGACTTGGACCAATTTTCATCAAAATTTATGCAAATTATTTGCATGGGTAAATAACTTAATACTAAGGTACCACAGGCAAATAATTTGCACAAATTATGATGAAAATTTGGCTAATTAGCCATGATTGCAGATTTTGCAGTACTTTAAACTAAAACTATGGTTTCAAACGTTTATAATTTGATCAAATACAGCCGAAAAGTTAGCTAATTTGGCCTATTTACCGAAATGTTCCTATAGAAACTAAGCTTAACAGCCTTTTTTTATGTTTTTAGTAAGTTTTAAACTCGGTTGTTTAATTTTTGTTGGTATTTTTTGAGTGCCAACTTTTCCGTATTCCTTTAATGTTCCGTTTCGTCAGCTGTTAGGCAGGAGTTAGACCTGCATCAAAATTTAAATGAAAACAAATTTGCTTAGCTTGCATAAAATGCCGCCAATGTTTGTACAAACAATTCCATTTCCGCCAAGAATCCACTTGTCCTTGACACAGTGTTGGACAACAACAACAGCAACAACAACCATCATGACTTGCGGTATACGCGCGTCGCCGCCCTCCTCTAAACGCTGCACGGAGGGGTTACTCATTTTCATTATCCATGTTGTCCATGCAAATGCCTACTGGCATACCTTAGGTCAGTTTCATGTATTCAAAAAATAAAATAAACACGGGACAAACCCTTTTTTTCCAACGCACATATAAATATAACGGTTTTATGTGTATTTACCATTACGCTTTCAATGGGCAATAATAATGTGCTCTCTGCTGCTGCTGCTGCTTCTGCTCAGGCTCTTCTGGCTGGGCCATAATTTATTGGCCACTTGTTTCTAAGCGGGGCAGGCGGCAGCAGCGTCATGAATGAATGAGAGAGTGAGCAAGTGACTGAGTAAGTGAATGAGTGACTGAATGGCACTCGCTAATAAGCATCAGACACAAAAGGGCACAGCAACTAGAGAGAGCCGGAGTGAGAGAGCGAGGAGGCCGGTCAAAAGCAGCACGTGCTAAACACATTTAACGACAACAACAACAACAACAACGGCAGCAGGAACAGGGGCACAAAAACGATTAAATTAAAAACCAAAACAAACTAAAGAAACCAACCGCGCAGTCGGCGTCTACGCTGGCAGCAGATACATGTTGAGTACACGAAAAACACACAAAACGAAAAAAGTAATAAAAATAAAAAAGACGCCGCATAATAAACGTCAATTTAAAATGCTAAAAGAGCTCTCGACTGCGTCGTCGACGTCAGCAGCGCAGTCAACCGCCGGAATGCCGGCGACAATAAAAAATCGCCAAAAGTTAAGAAGCAAACACAAACACACCCACACACACACACACAGCGAATGTGCAGAGAGCAATAAAAAATAACCCTTTTCCGGTTTTTTGTTTTGCTTTGCAGTTTCTAATCAAGAGAAAATATAAGAAAAAATGCGGCGGCAAGCTGACTGAGACATGAGACTTTTTCAGATTCTTTCGCGGTGGGTGGGGAGGGGAGGGAGTGAAAGGGGGGACGCAACCCAATCCTTTTTTTGTTGTGCTTTTATAGAATGACAGAGAATAAATAAAGCAAAACAAAGTAAGAAATTACCCTACCAATGGGCAAACTCTTTGACAAACCAATCAATTGAATGTGAATAATTAGCCAAAGATTTCGGGTCTGAATGGTTGCTGTATTTTAAGGCAAAGAAATTGACAAACAGTCTTCAAAATATTCAAAACAAAGTTTTTCAAAAAAGGATTTTATGAATTTTCCCAGGTAGGATGTTCCCATGCGCTTCCTAAAAGTAGGCAATGATGTTGGATCGCTCTTATATGTATCAGGGGGACCACGTTCGTTTAGAGGAGATAGGGCCCATTTCCTATCTCCAACATAGATCCATATGTCGTTTATGGGTCGTTTATGTGTTTACATATAAGGCCTGTATCCAGCACTGCGGAAAATTCCTGTCAGGAATTTGCTATTTATTTCTTCTGTGTGTGGAACACAACTAAATCAGTGTGACCATGCACCTAACAGGTTGAAGGTCACTCTGGTCAATCAGCTGTTAAGCACTGTTAACTATTTGAATTTAAATAAATTTAAGAAAATACAAATAATATTTTCTGGAGGAAGCATGCTGCTCGTAGTATGGGCTACACACTTTACACTTGGGGATGATAAACCGATGGCATGACAATTTGCAGTGTGTCCCGGATGGCACAAAACATCACTATGTGCATGTTGTTAACTGCATTACTTTATAATGCAATCTTCTCCAATATAGTATGACCTCTTGGTTGTATGCCAATCAAATGAAGTCTCTCATCGTAGGATCTCTAAATTCATTAGCATTTATATTAGGGATTTTGTGGCCGGATCAGTTTTGGTCGATGGGCGAACCGCTGGAACATAGCCAAAACCATACGAAAATTACTTAAGTGCGACTCCTAGGATCAAGAGTCCCATATATAGATACCGCGGTACCTTGGCAAGTCTCTGGACCGCCGGTCGGGAAAGTCCATGTGACTCGGGCACTAGCTACTGCATTGGAGCTCCATTGGCTTCTTAGTCCTAGTAGCGGTTTATCTGGGCGATCCCGTTATGGGGTACGACATGATCCACTGCCCTCAAAAAACTAGAGTCTTCTATGTGGTGCATACAACTACATACATATATACCGCGGTGTGGACGCTTTGCCATTATGCGCCCAAACCAATATGCACACCAGCAGGAATCATGGCCAATTGGTGCATGACTCCAATAGATTTGCCTATGATCTGGCGACACACAGATGAAGAAGGCGTCTTAAACAACGACATCTCTCCGACCTTTGTGTCTATGGACAGCGTCCCTCTGGCGGCCTCATCAATTTGGCATAAGTGTGCCTTTGGCACCATCCCCTACCAATCTTTGCACGCTGATGGTTCCCCAGCCAGATGACCACTCATAATAAAAAAATATAAAAGCATTTCCCCCAAAGTGTTCGCTCATCACATCCAAAATAATTGTTGGCAATATATTCCTGCGCTGTGTATCAGCTGTTCTCTCCATCCACACACGCTATCGATATGTCAACTATTGTTCTCAGAAGCGCGGAAAATTTAGCACGCTAAATTGCACTTTATAAATTTAGCATCCACAATAAATTTTTAGTATGCCCATATATAAGCCAATGAGGCCAAATTCAAAAGCGGCCACACTGGTGTTCAGCTGTTTTGATTTATTTACACAAAAAAGTTGAAAGATTGGCCAAGTTGTATGATGCGCAACAGGAACCCAGATCTGTTGATGCCGGTTGATGCCATCGCGTTGCACCAAATTTCGATTCAAGGTGTTGGGCGAGGATCCAATTATTGCCCGTTTGAGACACATCTGTGACAATAAGACCGATCTGTTCGAGATATCGGGCTACGACTTAGAGGATTATTTGGATGTTTGCCGTTCGGGCAACTATAATCGTTTGGAGAAGTTTGTACAAGATATTGGCTAATCGGCCTACAGTGTGGGTCAGATGGAGCAGTTGGTGGAGTACTAAATGTATCATGCGGCCCAGACGGATGCCCAGATACGCGACAAGATGGTGGTGGGTAGTAGCACTTTTGAGGCTTGATTTCAAGTTGGTTGACTGTACATTCCTTTGCAGAAATGCTGCTATTGTCTGCATGAAGGCGGCTTGGCGTATCTGCAAATCATGGATTTGTGCTGTGCCATTATTTTGGCTCTCAACTGAAACGCTACGCTAGAGATTGGAAAATATATTTTTAGTTTTCATAAAAAAATATTCTTTTATTTGCCGTAAATTCAATATCCTCCTCCTCGGGTTCACGTTTGACAGACACGCCCACAAACAGTTGGCACTGCTGGCTGCAGTCACATCGCTATGCAACTCCATTTTCAGCTGATCCGCATTGGGTTCATTTTTGACCTCCAACAAGGACGACACAGTATTCGCTGTGGAGGTGGTAAAAATTATGATTGCTGTTGGCCTCCTCCGATTGCGGACGCATTCATCCGTGCCAACCGACCGAGATGTCACCAACCGTCGGATGTTGGCACTGGAGACTGTTTTCAGTACGTTCCTTCATTTGTGGCCCTTAGCTTATAGTTTCCTCGTGGTTGAAACTTTCCGCCCGTTCCCTTCTGCCGGGTTATTTTCCCCATTGTCGATTTATGAAGTCAAAATAAAGAGCTGCAGCCAATTCCGCCGACAAAATCAGCTGTTCATTCAATCCACTCACGACCCACACTGCTATCGATACGTCAACTATCGATAGGCCAATTGGGCATTTATTTAGCGCGTCTCAGAACACGGAAAATAAATTCAGCCGCGGAAACTTTCCGCCACTGTTTTTTTTATATGGAGTGCGTCATAAAAATTTATTTTCCGCGCTTCTGAGAACAGGCCTTTAATGACATCGCCCACCTTATCGACTTTGAGATTTTCCTCTATGATTCTAGTCCTCATGTACCAATGAGCCCCGGTAATGCGTCTCAGGATTTTGGCCTGCAGAATCCTTATGCGATCTAGGTGCGACTTAGCTGCTATGCCGTACACCTGTATTCCGTACCTCCATGCTGGTGCGAGTATGGTTTTGTATATGAGTACCTTATTTCTGAGTGATAGTTTTCTTCAGGGGTTCAGAAGCCAGCTCATCTTTTGCGTCTTGAGCTGTATTGATTTGACCAGACCTACAATATGCGATTTGAAGGGAAGCCTTCGATCAAGGTATACTCGTAGATATCGGTAACCTACAAAGTGGTCCAACAGCTCTCCTTGGAGAAAAACTCCTGGGCAATCGTCTTTTCTCAGAGTGTAGGTAACACGAGCACACTTTGAGTGATTTAGTCCTATATTCCATTTTGAGCACCAATTTCCGATTCTTCTTAAATACTCTTGCATCATGTCGGAAGCGGTATATATGCAGGGATCCCTTGTCAACAGTGCAGTGTCGTCTGTAAAGGTAGCGATCATAAAATCGTTTCTGTCGACAATTTGAGGATTTCGATTAGATGGCATATCGTGAGTGAAGAGGGTGTAGAGCGTTGGGCCTAGGACACTTCCTTGTGGGACACCAGCGCTGATTAGCTTTGTCTCTGATGTTTCTCTCTGTTGGACAACCGTGAAGGTCCTTCCAGTCAGAAAGCTCTTAACAAGCAGGTACATCTGAGGTGAGAGCAGTGATTTTATTTTGTACAGCAGGCCATCATGCCAGACTCTGTCGAATGCCTGTTTCACGTCAAGGAACACAGCTACTGTATACTCCTTTGATTGAATCTTTACAACTCTATTGAGCTGCTCCGGGGTTCCATGGCTCCTTCGAAAACCGAACTGGAAGGGTGGGATTGCTTTTTTAATCCTATCATCCTGCAAGATTCTGCGCAACATGGTGCATGTTTCAAAAATTTTGGACAATGAGGGAGCAGGCTTATCGGTCTGTAAGAGTCTGGACTAGTTTGGGGTATTCCAGTCTTGTGAATCATGATGATCTGGGCTCTTTTCCAAGACTCTGGAAAATGACCAATTCTCAGTATGGCGTTATACAACAGCACCATAAAAAGCAGCGCCTTGGTTGGCAGAATCTTTAAAGTCCTATTATCCAGCAAATCCTCACCAGGGGCTTTGGAGTTTCAGGCCTTTGACGATTTCTGTGACTTCCTGGAAAGTCACTGGAGCACTTGGGAGCTCCACTTGCAAAGGTGCTTCCAAGTAGTCTTTGATGGCACCAAATCGATTACAAAAAATCGTTGGATCTAGTTTGATTGTTGCGGTGAACGAATGTGATGTGCAATAGTGATTGCTAATTTTTGGATTTCGATGGTTGAGAAAAAAAAATCTAAGCATCAGATCGTTCAGTTATGCTGAATTAAAAATCAACATTTTTTTGACGGATGATGTTTGATTTTTGATGAACAAGGCCAATGATTCTAGATGATTTAAATGTCTATCACGTATGAATTTTTTGTAATTACACGTCAAAGTTGCTTAAAAGCCTATTTGACCCTTTTTATACGCTCATTTTAACTATATTTTTTATCCTATATTAATAGCCAAATATTTTTGTTCAAAAATAACAATGATAATAGGCTCATTCAGCTGATAATTTCGGTTTACGATTTGTGTTTTATGATTACGTGATTGCCGATTGCGATTGGCACATTTGACAATCATTTTTGTTGAAAAGGAATTGAACGAAAAGTACAAGTTACTGAAGGTCTGGCAAACTTTGTCTAAACATTAACATCACATTGTCAATTGATTGAAGTTTATTTGTGTAAGTTGTTGTTCTCTAAAAAGTACTAAGGCCATAGGCTATCTTAAAGTCAGCTATCAAGTTATTCAGCAGAGATTCATCAGCAATCAATTATCTGCTGCATTGGTCAAACATTTTTGCTTTTAGTCGAGTTTGTCCGGCTTCACTGAACATGCGCTCGGACTCGGCTGAACCGAAGTGAAGTAATAAGCAACTTTAAGTATCCGGTGATAAAACAGATCTTTCTAGAAACTGTAACTTACATCACTTCGACTGTTGGGTATTTTTTCAATTCGAATTGGGTTGCAGTATTTGGTGAGATAGATTGACGAGCTCGTTTTCAAGAAGCACTGATGACACATAAACGTTTTAAACACTTCAAATCAAAACATACATGAAATATTACCTTTTCCGAATCAAGTCGGGAACTTATCCATATCGGAAACATATACATAAGCTTATCTGGGTGACGCTTAATTACTTTAAAATTTATTGTACTATGATGCGGAAAGCATCGAAAACTATCGAACACTATCGATAGTGTAGGGCTACCATCGATAGTGAGATAGTACTATCGATAGTTCTCCACCTCTACTATCCCAAATGATTTATTATGATTTTTTTAAGCAAAGATATGCCATTTTGAATATATTGTATGTATATGTTCGAAATGACAACATTTTGCATTATCCTTCAGAACCTTTCCAAAGGACTTTAATAAATTTGGCAACGCAAAGGTTAAATAGACATGAGCTAGTAAGTATAGGCCTAAGTCCGTAAGTCTGGAAGACATTTCCGAACCTACTGAAAGTGTGCCATTTATCAACCCAGGTTAATGAAAATGGTCATTATATCTATATAATTTCATATAAGCCTCATAATTAAAACAGATGTTTCCAAAAATTGGGACATAGTGTAAACAGTGTTGGGCATTATTTAATTTAATTTTCAATCAATTGATTAATCAACTATAATTAATTGCAGTTAAAATTAAATGCAATTTAAATATTAGTTGTAGCTCGCAATTAATCAAACTGAATTAATTTAAATTAAATGTAACTTTCAACCAAATGAATAGCAATTGAATTTTCCAATTATTCTATATACAGATAAAATCTAAGGTAGTTGTTTACTTCCAGGAAAATTATCCAGAAAATTGTGGAACTATTTTTTCTCGATGGATAGCGAATAAATTGAATTAAATTGAATTTCAAAGTTTGCATTTTAGTATAAGGACAAAAAGGATGCACGGAACTCAATCCGCTTATAAATTTTTATCAGGTTACAGGTACAGGAACAAAAAACAGGTTGCCAGTTGGCTGGAAAAGTAACATTACTAGTAATATGAGAGCCAGTTAGGGTGAACCAAGGAGACGGCCTGTTGGTCGCCTTCCGTGAATCCAAAGGTCGGAGGGATGTCGTCTTTTGAGTCGTCTTCGAATCCTCTTTGTCGCCAGATCATTGGCGAGACGGTTTGTGTGGGCCACTAAGCGGTCATTGTATCTGCTGGTGTAGCGGATGATCTGGAAGCAAACTGGAAGAATGCCGAGGTGTTTGTAGATGGTGGAGTTACGATATACCCCAGGTCCAGGTCGGTATGATTATTGACTTGAGTATTAGAATCTTTGCGTGTAATGAAAGCCCAGATCTCGGTCTAGGGAGCCAGTGAAATTTCTTAGCCTTCGCATAAGTGACAGCCACAGCTTGTTTAATGTGGTCAGACCAAGTAAGTCACCTATCCAGTCTTATGCCCTGGTACCTGACTGAGGGCAAGGGTGGTAGGACTGAGTCGTTCAGCTTAAGCCTCGGTGTGTTACCGCTCTTTTTTGGGAGGTGCAGTGCTAACTTTTATCCGGGTTGACAGCAATATTCCAGCGGGAAGATCAGGCACTGAAGCCGTCCAATAAGGATATGCTTTTCAAATTCAGTTTGTTTTTTGCTAATAAATAAATTTAAAATATTCTTTACGCATATAAAAGGCGTACGTTTGTTTGACTTTAAAGCCTGGTACTCAGACAAACTAAATCGTCCGCTAGCGGAATGGACAACTTATTCCGATGGGTGGGCCAGGCGTACGGTGCAGTGTGACTGTTCAACGCCAAAACACCACCCTTCATCAAAATACCACCAAATGTGAAACGGTCACACTGCGCTGATTTACTTGCATTTGAATTTAGTTAATTGTTTTTGCAAATATTTAGGGATTTGTGGAGGATATATGGAATGTAGAAGTCATGGGCAATGCAAAATCTTACCATTGGTTTCAAATTATGCCAATCGATGATTTTTGTCCAGCTTTCGCTGCTGACATTCCGACGGGCAGGTGTCGGAAAAATTACAAACAATTCTTTCTGCTACCACCCCATCGGAATTGAATCAGCTGTTTGTGCCTGTCACGATAGCGGCACTACGAGATTTCCGATGGGTATGAACAGAAATTTTAGTTTGTCTGAGTTCGACCGAGCGTAGGAGGCCTGTCGGAATTTTACGAAAGCTTTCCGACACCCTTTTTTTATATGGAGTTGACACCCAGGTAAATCGGTTTAGTTTGTCTGAGTACTAAGCTTAAGTGCCGAAGTGAGGAAAACTTTTTCCACGCCACCTAGTCTATTTAAGTCCTATTTCACGTAAGCCCTAGAAAGGCATTTTTTTTAAATGGTGTCCCCAAAAGGAGGGCCTAGTGCGTTCTCCTTGTGAACATCCTCCTCCTAAAAATTAATATTTTGAAAAACAAAAATTTTATTTTTAAAAATCGCACGTAAATTTTTCATAATAAGCGGTCTATCGACGAAAAATAATTCGTACAGTAAATAATCTTTGCTCAAGTAAAAACCATAAAAATTAAAGCAGTGTAAGTCAGCACTGTACATACTGGAATAAAATGTAGTTGTTGTTGCTATAAATATTGCCATAAGCTATGCGTAAAGCCTATACGCGAGGATCCCCTTTGCGGAAAACAACAACGAATGCGCTGCGTTGCTTAGTTTTTTCCTGGTTTATATTATCATCTAGAAAAGAAAAATAAAAGAAAATTATTAAGTTTGGATAGATGGGATTCGAAGCCGTGCATATAAGAGGTATAGACCAAAAACCGAGAAATTTGTCAAATTTTCATTTGAGTAATTACGAAAGCGATTGAACAGTCCAAAATTTTGCGAAATTCGCCAATAATTTGTATGACCTAAGATTATTATGACGATTTGATGGATGGCAATGTAGAAGGGTGAATAGGAGGTGTCGCAAAATTTTGAATTTTTTTCTTATTAAAAAAAATATTATAAAGACTTAACGGTGATATTACACTGGTCCAACTGGTCGAACTGTCCAATGAAACAAAAAATTTCCAAAATTATCATTTGAGTTTAGATTATTATACAACACTAGTAGACTCGCGCGCTTCGCTGCTTACTTAATGAATTTAACCTTTAATTTGTCTATCATAAAATGATCCGTTGTACAGAGTGACACAAAATAAAATGAAATAGGCGTTCAAACACAGATTTTTGGGCCAAACTTGAAATGTTTTTGACAAATTTTTAATTTTTGAGAAACCCATTTAGAACCCAGCCACACAAGCTGACAATCATTTAAAAAAAAAAATTTGGTGAAGGTGTGGCGGAGATAGCCCCTACACACACATTTTTTCTACAAATTTATAGTATAGATTAGACGAGTAAATAGACTGTTAAATAGGAGGACTATAATATTGTACAGATTATCATGAAGATTTAATATGTAGCTAGCAATTTAAGAGGGGCAAACAGGTAATGTCGGTCAATCGATTTTAAGAAATTGACAAATTTTTAAAATTCTTCTATGAGTTTAGTTTCACAAGAAGACGAGTAAATAAAAGGTGTAAATAAAAAAATATTGCGAAAATTGCTCAATTTTATAAAGAATTTATTCTTTTGGGTTGGTCCGGAGTTCGAAGAAGATGCGTTTTAACTTCCAATTTCACTCTCTTCATTGGTGTGTATTCACAGATTCCAAGTCGGAAAATATCATATAGACTGCTTTAAGTATACGAAGCTAAGCACACAAATCATAAATCTTTAGCATATATCGTGTTTTCTTGCAAACATTACCTGAAAGTAAGCAAGAGTTGATTGATACTGCTAAATTTGAGCTCAAAGCGGTAGCCCTTAAATGATCCATTAATATTTTACAGTGAATATCGCTACTGATATTTTTAATGTGATTTCACTTGCCTTTTACCTTAAATACCTAGTAACAGCATGGTTTAATTTTTTATCAATTACAGGGCCAATCACAGTCTCATCTTTTATGTATAAACTCTAGGCGCTGTTTATTACAACAAAATTTCTCAGAATCTGCTGGACAGAAAAGTTTTTTCTAAGAATTTGTTTTTGTATGTTAATTTTCAAAGAATTTTTATTGTCCTTAGGTAATAAGTACAAAGAAATTGAAAAGACTTCACCTTGCCCTTGCTTCTTCGTCATAAAAAAATTCCTAACAATGAGTTTTCAGATATGTTTTTTATTTCCTAGCTGAGGTACTATACTATTTACACCCGAAACAACTATTGGCATTTGCCAAAACGTCAAAGATCCTTCAGGATTGCCGATGGAAATGGTACATTATATTCATCATTAGAATATAATGGTCCAATAAATCTATTTCCCATTTTCAATTTCATTCGCATTCCTAATGTTCAGTTGGTTTGATTGTCATTTACTGGTGACACTCATTACGTATACGCCGCCTTGCTTTTGGTATCGGTGTCAGTATCGGTGTCTCGGTCTTGTCATACATTTGTATTTGACAATTTGAATGGGTTTTCTCACGCTAAGCAGCGCTGCTCTGCTAGCGTCACTGGCGCCGCTTTGTCTTTTATTCATTCATGCCTTTTTGTCTCGTTGATTGTTTGTTTGTTTTTTTTCTTCTTCCTCGTTTTTTTTTCATTCATATTTATTTATTTAGCTAATAATATAAGTCAAATTGAAATTATTTATGACACCGGGGCAGCGGCATTGGGCATCGACGACCCGGCCCCCCAACCAGCTGTGTGTGGCTTTTGTTTTGATCGCTATGTAAATGATTGTGAGATGATTTTTTATTGCTTTTATTATTGCCATGAAATAATCGGCGTGGGTTGTCTAGTGTGTGTGTGCTCGTAGTAAATATTTGGATTTTCAAAATAGTCAATGAATTTCGTTGGAGAACAGCTGATCAATTTGATAACAGTTTGGTGGTTCCATTTTCTTGAGCTTAATAAGTTTCTGCTATCGTTTTACCCAAAAACTCCATTTCCTTGCCAAATGTATCAAGCTATCTAAATATAGATTATTTGACGTCCAAGTGTTAACTACCGTTTGCTTAAAATGTTCTAAGAATGAGTTTATCAATTACCATTAATTACCTTTTCCAACAAAAATTTAAAATCTCTGCATTGAGTAAAGTCCAAAATCAAACAATGTATTATAAACAGCTCTAAAAAACATTTTTAGTAAGTAAACACAGAGTATTCGTTATATGCATATGATACGGAGTATAAAAAGGCGTACTTAAATTAAGTTAAAAGGGACTCGAATCTAGTCATTGCAATCTTAAAGAATTAAACTTCAATTAAGTTGAACAGATTGAAATTGAATTGATTGAAAAACTTGAATTAAGTATGTTTTATTCAAATTAGGTACAAAAATTCTTAAAACACAGTGCTTAAGGAGTGAATGGTTAAGGCTTCTTAATTTCATTCTGCTGCTGTTGTTCCAGTGACGTTGATTGTCGAATGTGTCGAAAATGCTGGCCTTTAGTGTGTTTGAAGTTCCCCGAAATCTTGAGTTCGAGTTCCAGACAAGGTAAAATAATGAAATATAAAAAATTCTAACAAAAACAACTTTAATCGAGTATTTATAAACTCAAATCTTTAGTTTTCCCCATGAGTCGCTCTCATTTAGTGTCTAAGTTGAGAGATATCACCCACCACCTCTCCAACCACAACTAGCGCGCACGCCCACCCATCATATCTCCCATTACGAAAGGGGGACTCATTTTTTTATTTTATTAATACATAAAGGGTTTTCACGTCAACTTGGTTATTAAGTAATTTGTATAAAAATTAAATCTCCAACTGAGAAAAAATAAGCTGACATCACCAGCCCAGTCTCAGGTCATGAGATTAACTGGTTGAATAGAATTTTCAGTATTGATAAAAAACACTTCGTTATCTTTAAAAAAAATAAAATAAAAATAGAAAAGATACTTTTGACTCAAAAGTTTTGAGTTATTGAGTACATTTATCTGTTCTATCTAACAGGTAGCTGTGGTGTAGGGGTAAGGCATGAGACTGAAAGTCAAACATAACCTGGGTTCAAGTCAACGCTACGTACCAAAATGTCTTTTTTTTATATTGAAAAATTATCAAGTTACCTTGATAAGCACACAAAAGTGGTACTTGAAGATTAACCATTTATTTGTCGTGAAAACCCTATCTGTTCAAGTTGTAATATTACTTGGATCAAGTTAGCCCGTACTTATTTTAAGGACGCTTCTAAATCATTTTCTAAGTTTAAACGTTCCAGTCACAAGTTTACAAAATTCTTATTTTAGGTATGTTTCTTACTAAATTTTTCAGTCCGAAAATACGCAGTTCTTAAAGAAACATACTTGATATAAGTTTGACATACTTGGTGGCAGTAATTGCAGACACAGTTGACTATTAAGTTTGAATATACTGAGTTCAAGCACGAAATAATAGATTTTTTTTGGGTAGTGCTAGCGACCACGATTTCTCGTCTCCAGGTTGTCTGAAATGAAAAGTAATAAAAACGGGGTTATAATCACATATGGTGGGGGTTGTGATCATAGTTTTGTTTTTCGAACATAACTTCGCCAAAAATCAATATTTTTTTGTTCTGTAAATTTTGTATTTTAGGTAAAAGATGCACAAAACTTTCCTCATCACTAGTTTTAAAAAATAAAATTTTGGGTTTTTTTTTATTTCATATTGAAAAAAAAAAATTTTTTGACATTTCGAAAATTTGTGGGGGGTTGTGAGCCACCCATCTAAAAGTTCAAAATTCGTGTTTTTAAGCCATTATTCTTTATTAAATGAAAAAATGAACAATTTTTCTCATATTCTGAATTAAGAAATATCAATGAAGAGTGAAAATTGATTGACGGCATCAGGCTTGTTTTCTTTTATATACGAGCACTTTTGCTTGTGGCTGTTCTTTTGTTTGCCTTTTTCAATGTTTTTTTTACTTCTTTGGAGAGTTTTTCCTCTGTTTTATTGCGCGTTATTGCAATATTCTCTTTGAAAGTCAAAACCGACTTTTTTTCAAAGTGGCTCACAACCCCCATATCTCACTTTTTTTTGGTGACGTCACATAACCAAAAAGAAATTGTTACAAAAAAAAAACCATATTTCTATCAAAAAGGCAATTGACCAAAGATATTTCCCTCATACTTACTTTTGTCATTACGAAAAAAATTTTGTATAATATTCACAAGTCAAAAATGAAAAAAAAAACTTTTTTTTTTGAAAAAAAAGTCGAGTTCTGGTTCACGAACTTAAAGAAGGTGTAGACTGATAGGTTGCTTGCCAAAAGTTAGGTAATAAGAAGGGAGACACATGACATAAACAAAAAGTTTAAATTTATTTTTTTTTGTGGCCAATATTCGAGTGGCTCACAACCCCCAGCGGCTCAGAACCCCCCATTCTCCCCTACATTAGGTCGGACATTTTATGTATGTAAAAATGTAAGACCATACTGATACCCTCTTAAACGATGCGTCTTCGTCTTGAAATTCATAACAAAAAAAATTTTTTTGAGAAAAAATTAGTTTTAGGGTCTGCGACTTGGATTCAAAGTTTATCACTCATACGTACTGTTGCCCTTGCCTTCATGTTTAATTTTTAAAGTAGTTGGCGTAGACTTGGTTTGAAGTCATAACATTTGACAAAAAGGTACCATGACCATTAAAAAATTTAATAGCCAAAAATAATAGCCAAGACAATATGAAAATAATTTTTACTAAATATATATTTATTCGAAATAGTAGATTACTGCGAAATTTCTACTATTCTGCGCTGTTCAGTTCTAGATGAAAGTAGGATTTACACCAAGAGGCTATCAGGATAACTTTGGTCCCACACGAATTGAAGTGTGGTGCTGCGCATCACGGTTGCAGCCGCTCCTGCGAATGGTATATTTTTACTGTGATGCTTATAAATAGACTTTGATATGATGATTCCCATTCTTTCAGGATCTTAAAATAATGCGGACTACTATACTACTATGGGCAAATATACAGGAATTTTGTATATAAATCAAAAAATCTTTATTATTGTAAATTCATTTTAATCCCCTGAAATTAATCTCCCTCGACTGCATTACACTTGTGCCAACTTTTTACAATTTTAAAAATATGCCGCAAAGTCTTCTTTCGGTATAGTCTTCAATTCCTTCTTCGTTTCGGGCTCTATCTCTTTTATCAATTTAATTTAATTCAATTCGGAACGGTCTCTTGAGTTCAGCGAATTGCCCACGGTAGCCCAATGCTCACTCAAAGTGGTTTCCACTATTATGTCGGTAGTATCTGACTAGAAGGCCAGTGCGTTCATGCGGACATGGCCCTTGTTGGAACCCCGCTCATGGACAATGCTGACTCCAACTTGCAAGCCACACTAATCGCACTTTCTAAAATGGACAGTCTTTAAAATTTAGTCCCATATAAGAGCGTGGATAAAACGCATATCTTCATTGGAAATGGGCTCGCATCTTCAAAATTAGGTCATAGTTTTCCGTCAAAAAATACATTCAAAAATACAATACAATGACAATAGATGTCATTCTGGTCTGAACCTCGAAAAAAATATGTGATTTTTTGTTTTGACAAAATGGCTGCCATTGAAAAATGAAATATCGATTTTGGGCCCTTATTTTGCAGCCCATGGGTTAGCTAGTTGATTGATTTGGGCACACAGAACTTGGTTCCTCGTCGACAGCATGCGTTCCGGGCGTTCAATAGCTGCGTCGCGTAAATTTACACAATTACGCTTTTACGCGGGCTGGTGATCACCGTAAATATAAGTGAGTGAAACAATGTCAAACTCGTTAATGTACATTTCAATCTTAGTATACGGAGAAAAAAACGAGCATACAGCAAACAGAAAAAAAATGTGCGCCGTCTGATAGCAAAAATAGACTTTTTTGTTGAGGCACGAATTATATCGTGTATACCAGACAACCACGAGCTGTTCTTTTGATCATGCAAAAAAAGTTTAAAGGTCCCAAGCAGCTCTAAGAATGTTGGTTGTGCTCGATACAGTACATTTCTAGTAATTTGTGTAGAGAGCTCAAATAAGAAATTTTCAGTAACGCCCATTAGCCAGCAGCATACTTAAAAAAGAGTAATTTCTAGCACATGTATTCAAAATGTTATATCTTAATAGAACTGTTTTTAAAGTTTATAAAACAGACAGGTCTTTTCCCGTTTCCGATTTCAATCTAATCCTTGGAATCGGAATTAAAAAAATGTTCTCGCTTCCAAAAATCGATTGTGTTTCTCGGTTTTCAACCCCCATTTAGCTTCATTCGACTTTCTTGATGGCAAAACTATACGGTCAAATTCTTTAAAAGTTTTTTAGAAATCACAACTCATACCAGATCATCTAGAATCACTTCCATCCCTTTTATAATCTGAATTTTGTTGCCTAAGGTTATCAATCGGGGGTGCCACAGAAATCTCTAGAGATTTTGCCGACGGTTGGTTTGTATATCTCTCGAAAAATTCGTTGATGCCACAGAACTTCTAAAGATTTCATTTTCTAATAAGAAAGTCTAGTTGGAACACCAGATGTTCCTATTGATGTTCCATCTCCAAAAACAGGGCTGAATCTCTGAAATTTCCCTTTTTTTGGATGTGGGTTAATTTAGTGATTAACTGAAATTTTTTGATTGTGTTATATGTTTTATGATGCATTTTTAAATAATAATTCAATTTTAAGTCGCATTCTCCACCAATATAATGCAAAATTTAAAAATTTGTTGGCGCAAAACATGAGGAATTAGTTTGCAGCCCTCAATCCACTGGCCCTTAATCCGCTTGATGTAGAGGGCGCCACTTCGACAAAAGGCGCTAGTGAGAAAAGAGCTTTGCAAAATCTCTTCACAAAACATTAGAGGTTTGAAACCAACCAATAGAAATTTCTGTGGCACCTAAGAATTGGAATTCGGTTGGAATTTGGTTGGAAGAGGTTTCTGTGGCACCCCCGAATATGTCACGAAATGAGTTTATATATTTCACCAAAACTTTTCAATAGCATAGCCAATCTTAAAGAGCTATGCACGTATATATTGAAGGAAACGTAATAAATATTCCTACAAATTGGTTCCATTAATTAAGTTATTACACACATTGTCATTCAGTTATTATCTTATTATTCTCTTATTCTTAAAGTTATTATTGCCTGAGAAATAATTTCTTCATTTGTATTGTAGTCTACGCGGCCGTAAGCTGGCTCTGAGCACCTCTGAACTAAAGTAAGGGCGCAGCAATAACTGAACTGTGGCCTGGAAATTAATGTAAAGTTTGCTATTATCATTAAAACCCGGACAAATTGAAAGGATTCTCTTACTTCTGTGTCGAATATTTGTGACAGTTAATCCCGTTACCCTTTTCGCACCAGCTGTTTAACGAATTCTCGAATCAAAACAAAACAAAAAAACGGCACGACAGGCAACAAGTCTACATTCTGAGTACAATTAATAAATTATAGACGGCAGCTCAGTCGCGGCCGACGTCAACGCCAGACATTGTCCAAAAGGCAAACCAAAGCACTCAGAGACCCCCAGACCAGAGACCCGAGACCCAGAGACCCCCAAGCATAGTCACGTGTAGTATAGAGAGGCGACGCGCGAATCAAGTGATCAAAACAAAAACCGAAAAAAAACGAATTTATCATTACAACAAGCAATAAAATTAATCAGCAATTCAAAAACTGCAAGTGGTTGTCGAGGGGCTGTTGTTGTTGTTGTTGTTGTTGCGGTTGGTTTAATAACCCGAAATAATCGCGGGCGAGACAGAGATGCAGATAGTGGGTAGAAAACAGATGAAGTAGAGCAGACGCTGCCGCCGACGTCGTCGTCGTCGTCATTAAAACAACATAAAAAGTAATAAATAAATATGAGTGTGAGCGTGTGTGTGTGTGTGTGCGAGAACGAACGACCTTCAACTTCCTACCCCTGCGCGAGAGTCAGACGATGGCTACTACCTGTCTGTCAGCGTCAGCGTCAGCTTCGCTGCCAGTTGACATTGATAGCTTCAACTGTAACTGTAAATGCAAAGCGCTATCTTTAGGCCTAGTCAGCGGCGTGCCGGAGAGAGAGTGAGAGTGAGCCATCAGGCATAAATTAAAGGCGCATGCAACATGTGACTCACCGTGTAGTCTGTCTGGGTCTGAGATTTTCGGTTGCTAAATATTTTGCATATGCAAATGCCACAGCGCAAGCACCCGGCACCAGGCAGCAGGCACCTTGCTTGCAACGTCGCGAATTCGAACTTGTTTGAAGTCTTTTTTTTTTGTATTTTGGCCACAAAGAGAGCGCGCTCTCTTTGCAGCATGTTGCATGACAGCATCCCGTTGCACCGCCGCCGCCACCGCCGCAAACAAATTAAACTAATAAGCGTAAAAGGAACAACGAAACGAACGTAATCATAAAGCAAACTTTGCCAAGAGCTGGCAGCGCTGCCACTGCATCGTTGCCGTCGTCGTCGTCGTCGAGCACAACTTGGACTGTCGAAATCCATTATAACCTCAATCGGCAATCGCTTTTCTTCCTTCGAGTGGCGCGGACATATGCGATTGCAGTTTGGCAGTGGGCGGATGTCTATGTCTGACTCTGTGAGTGGCCAACTGTAAAATGCGAACCAAAAACCAGCTTTTGGCTTAAGCCAACTCTAAGAGGCTATACAAATTTGTTTGAGGAGCTAGAAATTTTTACTTTGCAAAAGGTAGCCCAAGGAGCCCAAGCTCATTATCAGTAGTTGACGGGAACAAGAGGTGGAGGATTATACGAATGAATGCTTTTCAAAGATCCAGGAACTCATTGTTCATAGTTCCCTTAGAACTGATTTGGTTCAAGTTTCTTGGTTCTTTTAAGTCGGTCTTAAACCGAACCTTACAAATTATTGACCTTTAGAACTAAATCTCCCACTTTTGAAAATGGTTCGGTCAAAATCTTTCCATAAATAAAATTCTTTATTTTTTATAACCCCAGAACACTGAGAAAAAAGGATAGTTTTATGATCCTTAGGATATTTTCGATATCCATTTGGACTGGATAGTTAAGTATCCTTTTTTGGGACATTGCTATTCGAATCGATTTTTTTCGCTTAAAAGGATATATCAGATATAAAATATTTCATTGATCTTTATTCTTCATCCAAAGGAGCTGAAAAATCTAAAAGGATATTTAAACAAATGGAACTTAATGTGGATATTCAAATACCCATTCTACGGGGATCTTTTTTTTGTCTCTGTGTATGTTTCATTTCACATTTTTAACCAACTGTTCGGTCAACAACATGGTTTTTATAGCTAGCTGAACAGCGATTTTGGTACAACATCTTCGTTTTAACGTCAACTGATTTGTAAGGGCCGCATTAGCCAAAAAGGTCCTTCGAGCCGGATATTTTGGAACAAGTTGAAGGGTTGACGCTAGCATAGGTCAAGAGCTTTTGAGCACGGTGGATTACGGATCGATACAATCACTTAAAAAACCTTGCTAAAAATAACCTTAGACATAAGTGGGGTTAAAAGCTCTGCCTATTTGCTTTTTCAGTGTATGTTTTTTTAAATTTTAAAATGCTCAGTAAGGTTTGTCTTTTCACCATGAAATGTCTTATTATCAATGACTTATTTTATTATCAATGTTCGTTCCAAAGTATAAAATCTTCAACACATTCAAGACCAGCAGTGACGAAAACAATCCCTCAGAAGAAGTGCTTTGATGCCCAATGTTTGACTCTTCAAAATAGTTTATTCAATGCTCCTAACAGGTATCGAAACTCTGATCATGTTGAACACAAATTGGAGGATTTGGATTTAAAGAAAAGATACGACACCCTGTGCAGCATAAGAGAGAAAGTACATATCAACCATACGGGGTGCCAAAAAAATCTAGAGATTTTTGGGGGGGTTTGTTTTTTAAACCCCCAAAAATTCGTTGGAAGCCACAGAACTTCTAGAGATGTCATTTTCTAATTAGAAAATCTAGTTGGAGCACCATATGTTCCAATTGATGTTCCATCTCTAAAAGCAGGGCTGAATCTCTTGCCAAAAAATTTCCCTTATTTTTGATGGGGGTTAGTTTAATGATTAACTAAATTTTTTTTGGGTTATATTATTTTTGATGCATTGTTGAATAATAATTAATTTTAAGTCGCATTCTCCACCAATATAATGCAATATTTAAAAATTTGTTGTGCGCCAAACATGAGTTATTAGTTTCCATCCAAGGCGCTAGTGAGAAAAGAGCTTTGCAAAATCTCCTAACAAAATATGAGAGGTTTGAAACCAACCAAAAGAAATTTCTGTGGCACCTAAGAATTGGAATTCGGTTGGAATTTGGTTGGAAGAGGTTTCGGTGGCACCCCCGATAGCGACTAAAATAAATTATGTTCAACACAGTATAGATTGGTGGTCACTAGTAAGAGAATTGCGATCACGGACATACCAAATTGGCTCACACATACTTGGCAGCACTTTTAAGGACTACTTCAGAACCCTATTAAACAAATCAGGAAATATAAATAAAATCCACCACGCCTTAATGCTAAATATTGAGGACGAATTGGAATAGAGGAAATAAAAACCATGTTACGAAAAGTCAAAAGCAATAAAGCACTAGGGAAAGACAGAGTGCCTTACAAATTTTACGCAAATGTCCCCAACGAACTATTATTAGAGTTGGCGAAGATATTTACAAGGAATCTGAACAGTGAAGATCTAGACTAGATTTATAAAAAGCATATTTTTCCCATACATGAAAAAGGAGACCCCAACAATGTCGGAAACGACAGGGGCATCTTGTTTATGAACTGTGGAGCAAAAAATAATGTGAGTTTTGAGTGATCGGCTATCGGAATGGGTGACAAAATATGGTAAACTCAATGAATATCAGGCTGGATTCAGCAAGAAGTATTCTACAAACGACAACATCTACAATCTTGCATCAATAGTCAAAATCAGGTTCTTAGAAAATAAGAAAACGTACGCATTTGACAGAGTCCCAAGATAGCTATTGATATTTAAGCTACACTCAATCGGAGTTCCAACGAAAATCGTGAAATTTATTGAAAAAGTACACGCAGTATCCAGCAGCGCAGTATGGAACGGAAGCCAGTTGTCGAAAAGTTTTGAAACTTATAATGGAGTTAAGCAGGAATGCATGTTATCCCCTTTACTATTCCCATTACACTCAAAAAAAAAAATAAATCCATGCATGATCAAATCAATCCCAAGCGGTAATGAAATCAATGTAACCCCAAATATGCTTGAACCGATCAGAAAAAAGAATGAGTTGATACGCCTTTTTTGATCCCAAGAAAGATAACAATTATCCCAGGCAAATCCTTTAAGAGATTGAATTAGCAAAAAATTGAAGAGCATAAAATTAGAGCACAGTTCAATCCCAAAACTGAATCATTTTTAGCATGTTTGACTTTAATTTGAGCTCGATATGTAAATATTGATTTGATCCCAGGAAAGACAACTCTTCTTCCTTTCCTCCGCCAGGCCACATGCCATAGGACATCCGTATACACTTCAAAGACCACACCAGTTTTGGTTTATTTAGGACTTCTGAAAACTTTTGTGCTCAACTGGGATTTGAACCCACGACTATGCACACTGAACACGAATGGAACGGCATCTCAACGCACACTACCATCCCCATCGGTTGTTACATCATGTCTAAAAGGCTACTTATATTTCTTCGCTGTCCATTTTATTGACATGTGATCTCTAAAGGGATTGGAGTAAGCACATATGGAATGTTTCAAGTTCGAAATGCATGGGTCAATCCTTATAAGATGGAATTGTGTAGAATATCCTGGAGGTCGAGATTAAATTTTTAATCTCATGCCGGGCTTACTCCAATATTAAAAAGATTGAAAATATCTCGTCTTTTTTTTCTGTATACACAGATTAATGATCTCCATGATAACATAGACGTATTAAATATCAGGCTGCTTTTATTTGCAGTCGATATTGTCCTGCTAGCTGACACTCCAATCACATTGCAACGTATGGTCAATCGTCTTGAGAGTTATTGTGGCTTATGTAGGGAATATGTTGAAATCGGAGATTATAGTTTTTCGGCAAAGAGGACGAAAAATTGACCTATCAAGGAAACCCAATGAAAGTTGTAATCGAATATAATTACTTGGGAATTATATTTACGCCAAGCCTGACTTTCAACAAGCACCTAAGCGAAAAAAACCGAGAGGCCAAACAAGGAGTCCACATGAATTGGAGCAGTTTCTTAAGCAAGCCGAACCAACCCTAAAAATTGCACTGTTTGGTGCGGATTGTTGGTCGGCGGCATCATTGTATCTTACTTTTCAAAAATAATGTCAATTGCAACGTTATAGTCAATGGAGCAAAGTACCGTGCGTTGGTTGACGTGTGGTTTCAACAAGACGGTGCCACATGGCATGCTAAACCATGGACCAATTGAGATGCGAGTTTGGTGAGCATTTAATATCACGTTTTGGACCAGTCCATTGGCCGCCAAGATCATGTGATTTCACCCCACCAGACTTTTTTGGGGCTTCGTGAAGTCTCTCGTGTACAGGGATATACCGGCCACAATTGCAGCCCTGGAAGACAACATTACAGCTGCCATTGGTGAGATAACGGCCGAAATGCTGGAAAAAGTATGCCAAAATTGGAGCCTACGGATGGACCACCTCAGGCGTAGACTCGGGCTACACTAACAGTAAATAATCCTTTAAAATCAAATGGCAGGGTTTGATGTATAGCTCCAAATAAATATTTCTTTCACTACTGCAAAATTTTCTGATTTCACCCATTCTTTACTTTCCGTCTTAAACATTCAGGCTAAGCATCATTGAACTATTCAATTAAATGATGCACTTTTGTAGGAGCACCGATTTGGTTTGAGTTTACGAAGAAAAATTAGAGGTGCGGCTCGCATCGGTATTCTTTAAAGGGCTTCCACCCAATTCGATTTACGGTCTCAAATCAAAACTTAGTAATAGTTAATGTTCGAAAATAAAAGGTTCGAGGTAATCGGCCCAAGTTTTGCACAAATTAAACACAAAAACAATATTTATAATCTGAGAAAAAGTGATCTGAAATGGTTATCATACTCTGACTTTAACTTTTTTACCATTGATTCAGCGTTAAATATGGAATGCATAAATATAAAGAGGGTACACTTTAATTTAAATATGAATATATAAATTTAATTTTATACCCGTTACTCGCAGAGTAAAATGGGTACAGTCTTAAGTAAATGTATGTAAAAGGCCGAAGCAATCATACAATAATGTTGCATACTTTTCAGCGTTACCCCCCTTAGAGGAACACAGGAATATTTCTTTCCCTAAGTATATCGAAGTCGGGCAGGCCCAACTTTAAATTATGCTCTCGTTTTTTGTTAAATGAATTGTCTAACCAATGGATTTTTTTAACTCACATCAAAACGCTGTGTCCAACCTTTTTTTGATATCACCAGATTTTAACTATTGACATTAGTGTTATCAGTTTCCGACACCCCACCCCGTACCCCATGAAGGATTGTAATAGTTTTCCTCTAAAGTATTTTCCGAGTCTACGCAGCGTGAAAAAACCGAAAACATTGGCCTTAAGATGAGCACAATCGTTTTAAGAACAGACTTTCTCATTTGTAGCACAATATTCTCACTTTAAGCACAATTTTTTTAGTTTGCAGAAGCTTTATTTGAGCCAATATTGAGCCGTTTTAGAGAACATTTTAGACTCGTCTGGGAAAAATTAGACTGATTTTGAAACGGTGATCATGCTCACACTAACCAAGCGTGTTAAGACTTGGCCTGCGAAGACACGCAGGCATTGTTATTAAAATGTAAACACCATTCTTGAATCCAGAACTTACGATCAGGCGAAAAATTGAAGAAAAAAAATGCGCATTCCTGGATGGAGGTCCAATTACAATCAAAGCCCCTAAAAGTGCGCAACGGAAAATGCGAATTATTTTAAATGGAATATATTTTTAAACTTCCCTCACTTTGGCCAACATCCTTGGTATCCTTCTTTCTTCCATGGTTATGGCTTTTTGTAACGTAATTAAAGTGCAGATTAGCTGTATATAGATGAAGTAGCGATATTCCGGTCTCCAGATAAATGTATCATTCTGTTCGGTGTGTTTTGTGGAAGAGGAAAAAAGTTTCTTATGAGGATATCTTTAAAGATTTTCCACTTCCACGTACCGTCGCATACTCCATAACTGTGCATCATAACACGTGCGGCATTAAACGTACTTTGGAAGCCGTTACTTTAGAGTAAAAGGGTACACTAAAGTCGTGCAAATGTATGTAACAGGCAGAATGAATCATTTTCGACCGTATAAAGTATATATATTCTTGATCAGCATCAACAGCCGAGTCGATATAGCCTTGTCCGTCTGTCCGTCCGTCCCTATGAACAAACAGATCTCAGAGACTATAAGAGCTGGAGCAACCACATTTAACATGTAGACTCCTATTGTCTGCACGCAAATCAATTTTGTTTCAAATTTTTGCCACACTCATCCCCGCCCCACAATAAAAAATTTTAAATAACTCCTACATTTTTTAAGAAATCGAGGTTAAATTTAAAGCGTAGTATACACATCCACCAAAGACTTGCCAAAACAAAAAACTCAAACAAATTTTTGTGCCAAAGCCTTTTGGGAGTCTCTTTGTTGGCAGTCCACCCTTCCAGCAAAAAGGCCTCAATTAAATACCGATAAAATACTAGATCCGTATTTGCTGTATTTTTATCGATAGCTCCCTGAATAATTAATTTTAATTATTTCAAGAGGTATCGCACATTGTCGATTCACATATATGCGTAATTGGGTGAAATTTGAATAATCCCATCAATGATTGAGCGCAATTTTCAAAGGAAGCGACAAAACACCGACTTTAACCAAATTTTAACTGGGTAATAATTATGAATTTAATCATTACTAAATTGTCATATCTGCTCATCAGGCCCCGTAGAAAGGGGTGGGCCGCGAAGAACGCATATTAATCCTTTGTATTTATTAATTCTGAAGCTTATAATTTAAAATTAAACCAAAAACATCGCTCGATGCAATGCGACCATATTACATGCATACATCTTACAATCTGTTCACACTGTCCCAAAACAAAAGAATTGTCAATTGGAATTGGTAATTTTTGGCAAGTCTTTGGTGGTTCTTTAACGGGTACATCGAAGTCGGTTAGAGCGACTTTAACTTACGCTCTCGTTCTTAATAAAATGCATTTTTCGCCAATTAGATCCTAGGACAGCTAATACTACGTTTATGCTATGCTCATTTTGCAAAATCATTTCATGAAATGGGTCCGAAAATGCGTCCATAAACACCATTTCGTGAATTCGACTTAACCACGAAAGTTGACTATGAATTCGCTGTCAATTCATGAAATGCCGCTGAGCATACAACTTAACGTTGCGGTGGTGTTGCCAGATCTTTTGTTTTCTCATATGTGCGCTTGTCATTTTGTGAATTTACAAAAGCAGCATAAACAGGAATAAATTTGAATTTGCAAATTGAAGAACTCATGAGTTTCATAGCATAAACGTAGTCAGTCAAAAAGTCACCCGATTTTGACCAAAATTCGCAAATCTGTGCGAAAGCATACAATATTAGTTTTGAGTGAGTTTGGGGACGCTAACATTGAAAACAAAAAAGTTTCTTCCACTATGATCCATTTTTCGACCGATGGTTCCTATGGCAGTTATAAGATATAGTCATTCGATCCGGTTGGTTACGACATAATAGCAGCGTGCAGTAAAAAGAAGACCATGTGCAAAGTTTAAGCTCGATAGCTTTAAAACTGAGAGACTAGTTTGGTAGAAAAGACAGACGACGGACGCGGAATATATTATTTATATTTTATATTTATAAATAATTAAAACCGCCATTGCAAGGCTAAAAAGAATTTAAAGTTTTATGTTTCTCGTCCAACTTACACATTAATTTTACTCGTCAGTTCAAATAAAACAGCTCAACATTTGAAATCAATAATGGGGATTAAAATCTAAAGTATTCGGTGAAGGAATCCGGTAAGTCTATCTAGTCTGACATAGAAGCTGTAGTACCGTGATCTTAACTTCCGCAGAAGTCATGCTGGGTGACGGCTAGTCGTATTGAAAGTCCTTAACAAGGCCTTCCATAAGTGAGTTTATACTTGGGGCTTTCGTGGGAAGATTGTAAGTGGACATGGGCAAAGAAGCTCGATGATGGTGCCTAGTCTGCCCAGTTCCTAAATAGTCTAGCTTTCAGTGACTTTCTTAAAGAAAGACAGTCCCCTTCCACCGATGGTGAGAGAAGTGGCTAGTTCGACACTATTTCTGCCAGCCCTCAAAGTAGCTTTAGTTAGTCAAGTCAGCTTCTTTAATATCGGTCTGATTAAGTTGGCCATGTAGCCATGTTTGTGCCCACAGCAACTTTCTTGAAGACGTCTAACCTTTTGAGAGAAGTAGCTAGTGCGACACTGTTTCTGCCGCTTGTACAGTTTCGGTCTTATTTTATAACAAGTTGCCTTCTTGCACGGTCGCCACGTTTGTATTCCATTCAAATGGAAGTTTAAACGAAACACATTGACTTTCCTAAGCATTTTTTGAAGACATTTTGCACGCCTAAAGACCATCAAATCATTCGTCAGATATGCCGCCCCTTATACTGGCCAAAGTATTTCCATTCGCATCAAGCCCGGTGACTCTGCCAATTCAAGGACTCATTCAGAAGAACGAAAACCTCTCGGCACAACAATCGCCGTTTCTATGGTGCACCTGATTTCATTTATCAATGGTTTTTGCCTCGAGACATGCCATGGAACGCCAACGGATCATTTCGACAGTCGCAAAAATAGCCAGCGCCATTATTATTATTATTATTTGTAGCTGTTGTTGTTTGGATAATTTTTACTCAATCGCAGCCGAGAGACTCGTCGAGTCATCCGCAGAGGAGCCGACAGCGACGACCGTCTCCAAAAATAATGCCAGCGCAACAACAACGGCATTAACAGCACAAGGCCAACAGCTGGTCGCTCTGGTCTTGGGGCCTGAATCGGAATCTCCATCTCCGCCGTCCGCGTTCCACATTCACAGCGTAGTCTCGAACCTGCAGCATTTTTAGTGATATTTCGAGTAACTAGCACAACAACAGAGCACCAGCCGAACATGTTCAAAGTTTCTCGGATGCGACGACGACACACAGAGTCGTACACTCACTCATTCGCATAAAATTTTAATACAAAAATGCTGCCAAACATTTGCCCACCCCCGCAGCAAAGAGGCCATTACGCACGGCCCTCGTTCCCGTGCCCCTTCCTTCCCTGACACTCGACTCAGCTTCGTCGTTGTCGTCGTTGCCGTTCAGCAATTTCATTTCAACATGTTTCTAACAGCCAGAGCCCCAACAGATCTCGCATCCAGCGCCGGTTCAGCTCCAGCTACATCCACGAAACGCAAAAGTATCTTAAATTTTTGTTTGCCACCGCACTCGCCCTCGCTGGCGTACTTTATAGTCTTACTTTGTTGGTTTTCTACCCACAAGTCTTTCTCTTTTTTCGTTGTCGTACCCAGAGCCAGAGCCAGGCAGGGGCAAAAACCGAGGGAAAAAAGAATTTTTTTTATAGGTATTATTTCGTTCCCACATACGACGCGCCGAGGCGAACGTCAGTCAGTCAGGCAGGCAGGCAAGCAAGCAAGCAAGGCAAGGCAAGGCAAGGCAAGCGAACGCGAATGTAGCAGGGAGAGAGGATGAGTATGAGTATGAGTGGTTCAACCATGATGGCGATGGTGGCGTGCGGGAACCAGAGGAAACGAACGGGCAGAGGCCGTGACAGCGCCAGCGCATGTACATATAAAACTCGATACTACAGGCCAGAGCAGGGTTGTCAGGTAATGGGAAATTGAGTGAAATGATGAAGTAAGAAATACAAAGAAGAAGAAATACAAAGTAGCACTAGAATACTGATGATAATGTATGCGAGGGTTCTTTGTCTTTGCCGATGGAATTTCATTGGAAAACACTGAATCAGTTTAGTTTAAATAAATTGGAAACTGAGTATGGACAAAAGTAGATAGTTTGTTTGAAAATTCTACAGGGTTTGGGCTTAAACATGGTTAATGAATTTGTTAATAAATGAAATGAATCATTGTATTGAAATTTTGCATCGTTGACCGAAACTTTGTGGAAATCGGAAAATGATTGTCTAAAGTTTTATACTACTAGAATAAGCTCTACAATCAGAGAAAAAATCAAGGCGTTCATACTTGTTATTAACTAGTTATGATGTCTAAAGTATGGTAAGAGGGCATATTCTTGGATGCAAGGCGAAAATAGTGATATCAAGCACGAATTTTTAAGATTGAAATTCTTGGTTTCAACATTAAGTCGGCTTCATATTTAAGCATAGATCCTTTTGTTTTTAAGCATAAAAAATATCGATTTCAAGCATGATCTCCATATTCTTGGATTTAAGTAGAATATCCTGATATGGGAGAAGGGAGAGGAGACGAGACCGACCAACACCACACCACCATCTTGCGAAGCTGTGATTGATTTTAAGTTACCATTAAGAAGTTTTTTTTTACTTACTTTACTGAGACTTGAACTTCGGAACCACACCTTAGCCCACTCGACTATCAGCCATCAGCAAAACCTTGCGTCAAAATCATACCTAAGAATGTAAGCAGTTGGCACTTTGTCGCTCAGCAATCAACAAGGGAGCATAGTGTTTTTTCTTAAATGTTTTTTTATTTTTGATTTAAGGTGTTTTTAACATTGTCTATATGTCATACAATACTTAAATCGATTTTTTTTGTCAATAATGCTGTTATCTGTTCCACAAGTTTAAAGTCGAGATCAATTATATTCTTGAATTCGAGCAGTATTTGTCTTAAAAACTCAAGAAGAAAATATCTAAGTTGAAGCCGGTTCGTTATCTAAGATTCGGTTCTCGGACCGGTTCCGTTACTTATCGAACTTAAGATTTTTCGTTCGCCGCTTGGTTCTTAATTCTTAGATCGTTTAGACAAAAAGGCAAGATACCTTTAATACAGCTCTGTACTGAAACATAGCTGAATCAGCCCTGATTGAAAGGACTGGTACTGAAATCACGGTTGCCATACAGGGCCTACTACTTCATGATCTTCGCTTCTTTTATGTGTGGATTTCAGTACTGGGGTAAGGTTTCAGGGCAAAACATAGGAATATTTTCAGGATATAGACAGCATCTGAAGTATCTTTGAAAAAAATACAAATAAAAATACAATAAAGAAGTAGTAAAACGGTGTTGTGCTAACTTTTTTTCACTCTCGTCGCGGATCATCTGAAACAAAAAGTCGCTATGACTTTAAAGGGTGATATGTTTTCGCGATGTGACAAATGATGGTTTTTGATTTTAAATAACTTTTTTCATGATTTTGCAATGAAACAATGCGAATTTTCGCTATGATAAATAAATTAGAAAAATGTCAATCTCTAAAATATATCTTAAATAATTAAAACTTACTGTAAATCCTGTGTTTTTGAGGGGGACATCCGAATAGAATGCAATATTTTTTAACTCGGCCTTTTATTATGCGATCTTGATGAAAATTTCAGGGTTTTTAGATATTGCGAATATAAATAGATTTAAAATTTGAACTCGATATCTTAAAAATTGTGAAAGTTTCCCTACATTTTTATTGTGGGGTGGGCGTGGTAAAAATTTTAAACAAATTTTCATCAAGATCGAATAATAAATAGCGAAGTTTAAAAATGTTGCATACTTTTTGGATGTTCCCACGCAGGAACACAGGAACGCTGTTGAACATTTCCTCGCATGAGTAACGGGTATATCGAAGTGGGTTAGAGCCGACTTGAACTTACGCTCTCGTTAAAGATAATTTCATTCAAATGTTGACCGCGATTGGCCGTGTGTGGCGCAGCAGTTAGTGTGCCAATAGTACCTGCTTTAGGCTCGTTATGGTGCAGGTCGTGGGTTCGCATCCACGGGCTCGGTCAACATCGGTATATACAAATCTTTAAGTTTTCTTTCTTTAGAACGTTTGGGAATTTCTAAACGCTTTTACAGCAAAATCCGGTCACCTTCACCAGCTAATATTTGCCGGCGCTGCAGCTGTGAATTAATCTAGCCATGTAATAAAGCAAATTCCTCAAACTTTCAACACAGTTACGAATAGTCTGCGTTAAACTGTAGGATCCAAACCGGGTTCTCTTGTGCTAGAAACTAATTTTGTTTAAAGCAACGACACCGGCCTAGAGATTGTGTGCTTTAAGGACCTTGGATACAAGCGTGGCCCTAGGCTGTTGGGTGTGTTCTGCTTTTTCAATTTTCAACATAACGCTAGCTCGACGTAAATGGTCCATTCGAAAGGTGCAATTTTGGATCACACTTTCCAGTATCGCTACGGGTATTTTGCGAATTACGCGAGTAATGTTGACTTTCAAGTCTTGAATCAAGGGTCGGAACGCGAAATAAGCTGCTCACCAGAATGATTTCTCAATAAAGACATTGTTTCGCCGACATCAAGGGCTTCAATTTCAGGTAAGAAAGGGTCATTTATCATGGTGCGGTAGCGTCATTGACGGTTATTTGCTGTCCGGCCTCATTTTAAAAGAAATACGGACTGATGGGAAAACAGCCCATAAACCACAACAAACAGTGAATTTTTGTGGATGTAACGGTAGTTCCAGAGTCGCTCGAGATCAGACCAAATGGGAAAATTTTGTTTGTTTGTCGTCTCCATTTAGCCAGAAATGTGACTCGTCACTGTTGTTGCAGAGCCCATTTGGAGACGTTGTTGCGGGAACTCATACCGCATGATGATTTCTCAAACAATCCTTTACAAAAATAGGATGACCGAATGACACCAGTCACGCACAATTTCTGAAAATATAATATATAGAAAATGCATGAACTCACTTGGCCATTTACACTGAATGCTTGCCGAAGTCATTACATCACTTTGTGACAGAGGGAGACAGTCAAATTTTCCGTTCTTTCTTCTTGGAGAACCTTAATTTGAGGGAAAAAATACTTTAAATTGGTTTTAGGTGATTTTTTTACTGAAATATAATTAAATTTTGCTTGCATACAAAAAAACTGAGACGGAACAGAAAATTAAACAAAAGCTACATCAACAAAGTGCTCCGTTTGTTGTGGTGGCTGAGGAGCCACTAACCGCCCATCGAAAAAAACTAAAAGATTCAGGCCTGTTCCCGTTTCCGAATTCGATTGATCGCAATTGGTAAAGGCTGCGATTTCTAAGAGACGATTAACGAATTCGGGCGAATCTTTTTGTCATTAAGAGTGTGGAATGAAGGTAAAGGGGGCTTTGAAGTTAAAAGCCGAGGAACACATTCGGTTTTTGGAAGCGGTTGCATTTAAAAATTCCGATTCCGCATGATTTGATCGGAATCGAAAACGGGAACAGGGCTGTATTTGTATAAATCAGCGATTGTCAACGAAATCGAGGCCAAAAAATGAGAGTGTATTGGTGTGCAAAAATAATGCGCCGTGAACCAGCTTCGATCTGACCGCATCAAAGGCTAGCCAGCGACTGAGGGGCGGTTTGCTCTCTTGGCCTTAGCTTCGGCATGCGTTCGGCTCGTGTATGTGTTAATAGCTAAATGTTTTCGGCCCCTAAGGGCATCCGGTGACAATCGCTGGTACATGGTGGAATTAACAAGGTTGAACCGTCAGCCTCTACTGAATGTCTGTTGATGTAAGCCTGTGAGATAGAAAGAGACAGCAGAACATTAACTTGTCTCTGCTTGTGTATTGCCAATCGCTTCTGGCATTCACAACGCTCTGGCCCTCTGGCCCTACAAACAGAAAGAGCGCTGTCTCGGTCGGCTTCACCTTATTAATTCCACCATGCAGTGGTGCTATATAGCAGGTGGGCTTTTGAAAAATCATTCGTCCGACTATTGACGGGTGCTGTGTATCTGTATTCGTATGCAAGGTCTAGGGCTCCATACTTTACAAAAACAATTGAGCTGATTAGGGCATAGGCGTGTTTACAGAAATTATCAGATCTTTGAAAGCAAAGTCCCTCCCTCATGAATATTTAACATTTAAATTAGCGATTTTTTGACTTATATAACCCCAAGCAGAGTTCAATGCCGTTGGTATTTTTAAAGCCTGACAACCCTGTGCACTTGTACTGGCTGGCTGGCTGTTGTTGCCTCTGCTGATGTTATGCCGCCTGTCTGCCTGCCTGCTTTCCTCGCATCGCCCGCCCCCTCATCATCGTCGTTGTCGTTGTTCGCCTCTGACAGCCAGCGCACAAATATCGTATCGCATATATACTTGGGTACTCGTACCACAGCCAGAGCCAGAGCCAGCTATATATTTTTGTAGGTTATGTGTATATAACAGCGGCAGTGTGAGTCAAGCGTTGCGATTGTGGGAGAACAACAACCGAGCGTCGGAACGAACGAAACGTACGAACCAAAACGAGCTCGCTCTTCGCCGGTTTGTGCGAGTGTGTGGGGGAGGGTGGTAGTGGCTGTTGTCTGTGTAAATACAGTAAGGCCTGCACGCCTCTCCCTGCCTATACACTTCCCTGCAGCTGGAGTTGCTCATAGCCGGCGTTGACTGTGGGCACTGTACATAAAATGTTAAAACTCTGATTATGACGCTGACGTTAGGCAAGACGACGACGGAGTGTGAGCGAGGGGCAGGCGAGGAACGGGCTGCTGCTGCTGCTGGTGGTTGCCAGCCGGAGCGGAGCGCACACAAAAAAGTTTCAAATGGAAATTTTGAATTAATGAACGAAACGAAACGAAATGAACTAAACTGGTTTCATTTGTGCTCTGCGCTGAGCCAAGCTGAGCTGTGGCTCTGAGACTGAGTTGTTGTTTTGTTCACCCTCCTACCTACCTCTCTTTGCCATGGCAGTTGCTGTTGGCTGTTGTTGCTGTGCCGCTTTCTTGACGGCGAGGCGGCAGCCTGGTGCGTTTCTCATTTGAAAATATTTTCGCCCCGAACGAAAGAGGCTAATTAAGCCAAAGGAATTTCTCTGCAATTTTGCTGGCAGCAACAAAAACAACAGCAACAGCAATTGAGTTTTTGAAAACTTGTCGTCAGCTGAGCGGAGCTTAAAGAGAAATAGGAAGTCGCCGCCGCTCACTGAGTTAGAACATGTTGGGACGTAAATCGCTCGCCGATCGTGATCGGTTTGCTGACTGTGCGAACAGTTTTTGCTTTGTTTTGATTTTGATTTTTAGTTTCGGCTTTTCAAGGCAATCAGGTGCAATATTTTCCCATTCGGCTTGGTTCCGATTGGGCGCCTTTGTTGTTCGGGTCGCAGAAAGCGGAAATGAATGGCAGGGATCTGTGGGGTTGGCGCTCGAACAAGTGCAGAAGCGTTTGGAACGTGTTCTCTATGGGTTCGATTGGTTTTGTTATTGTTTGCTGCTGCCGCAGCCGCTGCTCCGCTACTTCTGCTTCCTGTTCGATTGGCCGGGCTTCTTATCAGTTTTGTTGTACCTCGTTCTTAAGATACTACGTGAGTATTTACTACCGGTCAGGGTCAGAGTTGTTGTTGTTGTTGTTGATTGAGCAGATTGGTCCTGTGTTGACAGATTGTATAATTGGTTGTGGGATTGACTTGTCTTGTGGTTGAATGGAATGAGTATTTTCATACTATTCTGACCTTTTATGAATCTTCCGAATAATTGGATGCAGTCAATGACTGTTGATGGAAATCCCCTAAATTGTTTGAGCTTCAAATTGCTCAAGTGACGTGAGTCATGTTTAAAAAATAGAGGAAAGCTAACTTTGGCTCGACCAAAGTTTATATACCCATGATACATATATGCCTGCCCGTTTGTTATATGGCCAGCTATACGATATATTCATCTGATTTTGATCAAACTTTCCAAAATTGTGTTGAAACAGAAAATATTCATAACTGGTAACAGTATAAAGACGCTACCATTGAAAACAAAAAAGTTTTTCTCACTAGAACTATTATAAGCTTTATGCTACAGTCATCCGATTTTGATCAAACCTATCAGAATTCTGTGGAATCATCTAATACTGATGAATATACACTACATAATTATTTTGAAAAATCAAAAAATCCACAAAATTAAAATTTAGCTCATAAAAACCACAAAAATTGAAATTTTATGCAAATCGGCCATTCTTCGCAGATCGATCACGAACTTATCTATATATATAAAAAGAGTTCAACCTGACTGACAGTGGGTGGGGGACTTTCGACCACCCCAAACAATAAAAGATAAAAACATGAGATTTTCACAGTAGTTTTATCTAATGCTGAAAGTGAGTACTAAGAACGGATTTTGGAAAATTTCGTCGGGAAATGTGGAAAATTCGCGGAAAATTGTTGTATGAAACTTTTTTTGTTTTTTTATCCGATCAAGTTCAAACTTATTTTCAAAGATCTATATAAAAATTCAACAACAACTGCATACCAAACTTCCGGAAAATTCACCCCCCTGGGTGGAAAGTGGGTGGTCAAGGTTGTATGGGCGAAACTATAGTTGCCAGCGATTTGCTCCAAACTCATTTTCAAAGTTACACATAATAAAATATAGAAAACGTAACTTTAAAATTTTGGAAAATCTATTCTTGAAGTCGGAAAATTCACGGAAAACTGTTGTATGAAACTTTTTTGTTTATTATCCGATCAGATTTAAACTCATTTTCAAAGATCTATATGGAAATTCAACAATAACTGTGTACTAATTTTCAGGAAAATCCCACCCGGAAAAGGGTCGGAAAAGTTTGTATAGTAAAAAATTTTTTTATCCGATTGACTTGAAACTTAATTTGCAAGAATAGTACGAACAATAATTCGACACATATTTTCGCGGTATTGGAAAACCCGCCCACGAGAAAAATGGCCGGAAAATTCTGCATGCAAAAAACTATTTTTCATCCGATTGACTTCAAACTCGGTTTGTGAGTAAGTGAAATAAAATGAGATGTGATTTTCCGATGTTGGAACATTTGACCCAACGGTCGGAAAATTCCTGGAGAACTCTGCATGCAAAAAACTATTTTTCACCAGATTGACTTGAAACTCGGTTTGAAGGGATAGAATTCGAAATAATTTGTGATTGCATTTTCCGATGTCGGAAATACCGCAGGGAAGTGGGAGAATAGTGGGCGGGAGTGGGTGGTTAGTGGGAGGGATGTGGGTGATAAGCGGGCGGGCACTGGGCGGGAGTGGGGAGGGACGTGGGTGAGAAGTGGGTGTGAAGTGCGTGGGAATCGGAAGGGAAGTGGGTTGGATGTGGGAGGGATGTTGGTGTGAAATGGGTGGGAGGTGAGTGGGAAGTGGGTGGGAGTGGGAAGGGATGTGGGTGAGAAGTGGGTGTGAAGTGAGTGGGAACCAGTCTCTCTGGAAGCTTCAAGCATTGCAGTTCGCTTGAAGGAGAACTCCGCGTCTGTCTTTTTCAAGACACGTGTTTGCGCGTTCAGCCTTTTTCAAGGCACGCGTCTTCCAACAGTTTATTAAACAACCCTGATTACAGTAAATGGTCAATGACCAACCTTAAACAATTGAATTACGCATTAACATGAAGTGAAACTACGCGTTATTGTCGGGTGCAATATCGTGATAGTTTAAAGTCAATTAAATAATTTAAAGTTTTCCCGCGTGTGCACGAGTAGGCCTGGACCTGGTGCACTCGCCAAATGAGTCATTGCGATGGCAGAATAAGTTTTATTAAAAAAAACTTCGCCAACCCCGGACTATCGATAACGATAGTCCAATTCCAAGCCCAAAAAAAAAAAGAAGTGAGTGGGAAGTGGGAGGAAAGTGGGTGAGAAGTTTGTGGGATGTGGGTGGAAAGTAGGTGGGAAGTGGGTGGAAGCTGTGGAAGAAGTGGATAGTGGGTGGTGGGTGGGACGTGGGCGGGAAGTGGGTAGTATGTGGGTAGGATGTGGGTGTGATGTAGGTGGGAAGTGGATGGGATGTGGGCGGGAAGTGGGCGGGAGGTGGAAGTGATGTGCGGGAAATGGGCGGGATGTAGGTGGGATTTGGGTGGGATTTGAGTGGGAATTGGATGTAGGGTGGGTGGGATGGGGTTGGGAGTTGGAGGGAAAACCCATCAACAAAGTTCAATTTCTGGGGTCTACGGTGTATTATTATATCTAATATTGTTTTGTTCGCCCGTTAAGCGCGTCTGTTTATATGTTAGTATCTTATAAAAATGAAAGAAAGTATGAACTACAATTAAGAGATAAAACTAAGTACTATAACTTGACATATTAAATTTTTAAAAAATAGCTCGTTTCTAGGACATAGAATCCAGGGAAAATGGGCAAAAAGGGTCTTTTTTCATTTTTATGTCCATTTTACAGTTAATCCGTTAGAGATATGGAATTTCTAATGCCAGATTCGGGTTCAGCGTGAAAAACTTGTCTAGAACCAATCGTTGATTTAGCATTTGAGGTCCTGTGCTGAGAGTAAACCCATTTTGAAATGTTGTCAAAATACTTATGCCAACCCCCATTTGCACATTTTGATTTATATTTTCTAACCTAAGCAGCCGATTGTGTACTACTTATGTGTTATTGAAAGCTTACTTTTATACCATTATCCGATATAAATTTCAAAATTTTAGGATTTTTTTGTTTAAAAGATATAATGGTTTATTTATAAATTATTTTTGCTCAAAATAATTATGCCCACTAGTGTAAGGTTTGGTAGCGATAACTTTAAAACCAATAATGGTTTTTTCACTCAAATTCCTTTGCGACCGATCGTTCCTATGGCAGCTATATGCTATAGTCATCCGACTTGGATCAAACTTGACAGAATTGTGTGTTAGCATATAATATTGATTAGTAATGAGTAGACAGCGGGTTTTATGCAACTTTTTAAATAAAGGCAGATTGAGGTGAAAAATTTGGATTTATACTAATTAGATAACCCACTTTCCATTGAAAACTGCATATCCAATATATGCATATTTTGCATATGCAAAATATGTAAAAAAATATGCAAAATATGCAAAATATGTAAAATGTATAAAAAATAAAAATTATTATAAATATTAGAAACATGGCCAATATAGACGCTTAAATAGAAATTAAAGACCGAACGATCAAAAAATCGGGAAAGTTTGACATTTTCTTATAAGCATTTAATGGTCGAACACCGTATAATTCGGCAAAATTTCATATGAGTATTTAAAAACCGCAGGCGTTGGCAAATGAAAGGTATAGTGAGCGTCCTAATATATTGGAGAATTTTTATATTTTTCATAAGAGCTTAGATTATTATGAACATTTAATAGACGGCAATAGTAAACGAGTACATACTGTAAAGGAACAAATGGACAAAAAAATCGCGAAATATCAATAATTTACATTTAAGTTTCATAAGTATCATAGAGACGCGTGGCCAAGAAAATCAACGGACCGAAGATAATCGTGAAGATTTAATAGATAGCAATTGAAGACGCGTAAATAAGAGGTGTAGATTAAAAACCGCGAAACCAACCTAACCTATGATTGTTATGAAGATTTGATGGATGGCAATGAAGACGGGTAAATAGGAGATGTAGATGGAACGGCTCAAAGATTCGCGAAATTTGCAAATTCTTCATATGATTAAAGATAATTTTGAAGACTTAATGGACGGCAATAGTAGACGAGTATATATGGGAGCTGTATAGCCGTATAGTCAAAAATTATTATTTGAGCTTGGTTTTTTGCAAAATTTGCAAAATTTTATGATTATTGGGAATCATTAAGATTTGATGGCGATTGTAGACGCGTAAATGGTTGGATCCAACGGTCCGAAGTCGCGAAATTTCTAAAACTTTTTTATATTGTGGACGGGTAAATTGACGGGTCAAGATCAAGATCGGTCCAAAAAATCCGGATATATACAAAATTTTATGATTTGTTTAGACTATCACGAAGATGTAATGGTTGGCAATTAAAAACAGGTAAATAAGAGACTATAGTCTTTAGCATTGGTCCTCCATTATGTATATCGCGGTTCAGTAGTGTCATAATCTTGACTATGTTATTATAATTTGTGGTATTGGAAAGCAGTTTCTTGAGTAATTAGCGGTCTTATTACCATGGAGAACGCTTAGCTTCTAATGGCTCTTATGCATTGATCCTAGCATTTTTCACTCTATAGGGAGTACAATTTGTTTGGAATTGTTACTATTTTTGATCCTCGTTGGCATTTTTCCGCTATTTAATGATTTGTCGGTATCGGAAAGTGCTTTAAAACGATTCCTATAATCTGGACTATATTCTTTAGTATTGGTCTTCCATGGTATTTATCGCGGTTCAGTATTGTCAAATTCATGGCAATGTTACTATGTGTGGCCATTTGTGGACTTGAAGAGCAGTTTCTTAAGTAATTAGCGGTCTTGTTACCATGGAGATCCATATTATTTCGCGATAATAAAAGTCGACAGTCACGGTAAATAGGTTAAAATAACTCGCGAAAATACCTTCCGAACCCTGAGCAACGCATGCAGGTTACCTCATATGAAAAAATGTATTTCAAAACAGTTTTATAGCAAATCTTTTAGCCGTTTTTAAATCAAAAGTATTTTTTATCACTCATCTTCTGTGGTTGACCTTTTAGTAACCCTGGCCTACCAGTATAATATGTGATCTGAAAAATGGAGTTTCATATAATATAGGTTTTTTGCATATTTTGCATATTCTGCATATTTAGCATATTTTAATATGCAAATATGCAATTTATGCAAAATAGTTTTTAGCGGACTTACATCATTTTTCAATAAAAATAAGATGTGTGCAATCAGAAATTAAATCCGACAAGCGGTTCAAAATATGCAAATATGCAAAATCCGCTGTCTAGTAATGAGTTTGGGAGCGAAAGCATTGAAAAGAAAAAAGTGTTCTCACTAAAATCAGCTTTTCGACCGATCGTTCCTATGGCAGCTATATGCTATAGTCATCCGATCCGGCCGGTTTCGACAAATGTACAGCGTATTTGTACCAAAAGACTTTGTGTAAAGTTTGGATAAAATTGCTTTAAAACTGACAAAAGAGATAGCATAGAAACAGACGGACGGACAGACGGTCATGGCTATACGCTCAGCGAAATTCAATTAAAGGCAGGTCCGTATAGTCACCTTAAAATGTATTGGAACCAGAAGTAGAGCTGGAGAAACATCGATGAAACATCGATGTTTATTTTAAATTTTAAGAGTCTGGTGGATGTAGCTTCCGAAATCACTTTCTTGCTCGAGATTAAATTGAAAACGAGAAGGCCAAGCTAACTTCGTCTTTGCCGAAGTTTTTATACCCTTGCAAATGTCTTAAGACAAAAAAAGTTTTTCTCATTAAAACCCACTTTTCGACCGATAGTTCCTATGACATCTATAAGATATAGTCATCCAATTTTGACCAAAACTTCAAAATCTGTATAAAAGCATATAATATCGCTGATGTGAGACACGTTAACATTAAAAACAAGAAAGTTTTTCTCATTAAAAAACACTTTTCGACCGATAGTTCCTATGACAGCTATAAGACATAGTCATCCGATTTTGACCAAATCTTCCACATCAGTATAAAAGCGTATAATATTAATAATCGCTGAAGTGAGACACGTTAACATTAAAATCAAAAAAAATTTTCTAATTAAAACCCATTTTTCGACTGATAGTTCCCATGGCAGCTATAAGATATAGTCATCCGATTTGGACAAAAACTTCCTAATCTATGTGAAAGCATATAGAATGAATAATTGCTGAGCTGTTAACATTAAAAACAAAAAAGTTTTTCTCACAAAGACCCACTATTCAACCGATAGTTCCCATGGCAGCTATAAGATATAGTCATCCGATCCGGTCGGTTCCGACATATTAGCAGCTGTGCAAAGTTTCAGCTCGATAGCTCCAAAACTGAGGGAATAGTTCGCGTAGAAACAGACAGACGGACAGACGGACGGACAAAGCTTAATCGACTCAGCACGTCATGCTGATCAAGAATATATATACTTTATGTGGTCGGAGATGATTCCTTCTATGCGTTGCACACTTCTGGGAAAAATTATAATACACTTTTCAAGTGTATAAAAATGTGATTGGACTAAACCCTACTATACATATATGAATATCCATTTACATGCTATAATCAAAAACAAGTGAGAAAGTCTGTACCTAGAGTAGGAGCTAAATGCATTGCTGCTGCTGCGCTCATCTCTAAGTTTCTCCCCCACCCTCTCTCTCTCTCTCTCTCTCTCTCTAAGATTGTGCGTTAGTTGTGAGAGGGTGGGAGGGGGTGGCTGGGCGTAATTCAGTGATTTGATCATAACTTGAGAACCGTTCATCCGATCTTTATCATTTTTTCGGCAAATAGATACATATTACTAATGACTAACTATCTTTAGAAGGTTCGAATCATCTATCTTTAAAAATGTGGGAGATATGACGTTTTTTCCAAATTGCGGGGGCGGGAGGGGGCGTGGCAAAAATTGAAAAAAAAACTTCTTCTGCCTGCAAGTATAAGAAGCAATTGTCCCATACATGTCAAACCTCTATCTCTTACCATCTCTGAGATCTGTTTGTTCATACGGACGGACAGACAGGCGGACAGACGGACATGGCTATATCGACTCGGCTGTTGATGCTGATCAAGAATATATATACTTTATAGGGTCGGAAATGATTCCTTCTCCCTGTTACATACTTTTGCACAAACTTAATATACTCTATGTACCTTCGGTACAGAGTATAAAAAGTGCGATTTATTAAAACTCACAATTTTTTTATGATTTGAACACACACTCCCTCATTCAGTTCAAGAAATCTTTCGACTTCCCTGCCTTAACGACGTGATTTCCAAATGTAAGCGAATTGTGAATAACTAAAACAGTCCGAGCTACAAATAATTATTATAGCATTATTCGAGAATTCGCCTCCCGGTGGGATATGTTTAATAATAATGTGAGTTTTTCGTCTGTCTGGCCATTTGTCCACAATTTTACTCCAAACTCTAAGCAACTCCGAAAGCCCCCAAATAGAAACTTTAAAAGAAATATCTAAAATCCTTACCTCTTAGAAAAGGGTGCCACTTTGCAAAAGTGTTGTGGAATTTGAAAAATTTTAAAATATGTTTAGATTATACCAAAGATTTGATGGTTGGCAATTGAAGACGGGTAAATAGGAAGTCTGTCGGTCAATCGGTTTTATAAATAAGAGAAATTTGGAAAAATTCGTTTATGAGTTCTGATTGAAATGAAGACGGGTAATCAAAAAAAACTCGCGAATTTTTCAAAATTTTATAATGAATTTAGATTATCATGAAATCTGGTAAATCTGGTGTGATAATGAAGATCGAAATGTCCAAAATCAGCGAATTTTGCTAGATGAAGATTTGTTAGATGAAGATGAATTGTCAAGTAAGCTTTACTTCTCTGTTTTGTGTTTAAAATTCTAAAGGGGCGTAGCAACGCAAGCCGAATTCCTGCTAGTATTAAATGAGTATGAGTTGTAAACCCCAAAAGTTTGTTGAATTCCGATTGAGTTTCCACTTTAACCAAATGTTTGGTGAACTAGCTAAATGCAATTATGATCAATGATGAAGATCATAAAATAGTGGCACATCGGGAATTTATTTTTTGCTTTATCCCAAGTAGATGCTTTTTGAATAAAAATTTTCGTTCTCGTATTCTTTGGTTGTTGTTTAACTCAAAAAGAACTTTGACGTGCAAAAACGTATCACCGAAACTTGGCTCCTTTAAATGGGATGCCAAAATGTCTGAAACCTGCCCGCCACCTGTTTAGGCCACACGGTTAACATCACGACTTTGCGCGACGTTTGGTCCGCATCCGCGCCATTGTCCACATATATTCAAAAACTCGTCTAAATCTAAACCGAAGCAACATGTGTGTTATTGGAGAGTGCCGGCAAAAGCGGCGGCTAGCTTTCAATGGGACATGGACTTGGGGGGGTAGTAGCCACCTCCCACCTCCTGCCGCCAAGTGGGTGCGCTTTCCCACATATGTGTGTGTGTGTGTAGCTGGCAAAATATTTGCCCGACGCAGCCTCACACACACACACACACACACACACTTTGGGGCAGAGCGCGTGTGGGCGGTTGCGCAACGCTCCGCCGACTACGACGCCGCCGCTTGCATTGAACTCGGAAGTAAACGCAATAGAGAATAAAATAAACCAGTTGGCGAGGCGACGAACATGCAACAACATCAACATCATAACATATTCAAATCGCTGCCAGCGAAACAGCGCAGCCGACGACATTGTAACAGGCAGCGCGAAGCTTTTACTCTCACGTGAAAAGTTTACAATTTTTTTTTTGCCGCTCCACGAATTTAACTAAACAACCACCCGACTGCACAATCAAAAGACATACAACAGAAACAAAATTTAAATATTTAAGAACTTTCGACAAGGACTCGACTTACAGATACCCGGCAAAGTATGCACTAAAACTTTGTCCAGTTCTAAATTTTCAGAATCAGCAGTTAGAACAGTCTAGAACTTAAGTTTATTAAATCGGTTAATGAGGTTAGTTAGAACAAAGATAAGCGCTCTGTTCCTGGAACTACTTTTTCCAGCACGGTTGACATGATATCACAAGTTCTAATGGAACGATTGACTTAATATTTGGAGTGGCCCGAACAAGGATTGTGTAAAAATTTAAAGAAACAATTTTTGTTCAAGGTATCGTCATTTCAAAAATTTGTTATTTCCCTCGTGTGGGCTACATCGACAGACGTTCGACTGGGGGACTAAAACTAGGAAATATTGTCTTTGCGACAGATTTCTTTGTCTTTGCACTTTGTATTTGCCAAGTCAGCCGCTTTTACCATTTGTCGTAGCTGCAGGTGGATTTTTTTCTGATGACTAGAATGGTTGAAATCGTAACCATGGGAACCATTTTTTTACCTCCCATTCTACACCCTAAAATAAATTTTTGTTTTTGATATATTAATAAATGTTTAAACAAACAAATTTATGGTAAAAAAAACGAGCTAAGGCTTCGTCTTTGCCGAAGTTTTTACCTTTCAAATGTTTTAATACATCAGAGTTTAGGAACGCCAGCATTAAAACAAACAATTTTTCTAAATAAAACCCACTTTTCGATCGCTAGTTCCTATGACAGCTATAAGATATAGTCATCCGATTTTGACGAAAACTTCCAAATCTTTGTAAAAGCGCATAATATTAATAATTGCTGAGGTGAGACACGTTAACATTAAAAACAAAAAAGTTTTTCTCATTAAAACCCACTTTTCGAACGATAGTTCCTATGACAGCTATAAGATATAGTCATCCGATTTTGACCAAAACTTCCAAATCTGTATAAAAGAGAATAATATTAATAATCGCTGAAGTGAGACACGTTAACATTAAAATCAAAAAATTTTCTAATTAAAACCCATTTTTCGACTGATAGTTGCCATGGCAGCTATAAGATATAGTCATCCGATTTGGACAAAAACTTCCTAATCTATGTGAAAGCATATAGAATGAATAATTGCTGAGCTTTGAATCCCCATTCTAAAGAAATAACAGAAATTTCGTTTTTCAGTATTTAGCCAAGTAGCAGATAAAAGAAAATTGACTGAACCATCCCATTGTGGTGTGACAGTGGCATAAGGGGATCAATTTCCACAGGGAGACAAAGTCGTAGATGAACAGAGCAAAAAATCGCAAAAAATTGACTTCTTTTGTAAAGGAAATTACGAAATATTTAAAATAATTAAATAAATTTTAAGGATAAAATTCTTTAATTTAGACTTCATTTCCCCACTGCAAAAAGCTATCTTCGATATTGTGATGTTATTCGAATGCGACACAATTGATATTCTTTTTACAAACACTCAAAACTTTTTACGAGAAGTAATTTCAGAACTTTCTTCAATCTGACCTCGAGTTCATCCGTCTCAGGGTTTTTTCCATTATAGGAAAATCGTGGGGCATGACACCACACATACACATTTATTTATTTAGTTAGTGTATTTCGGCAACGCATAATAAGTTTATGGCTACTACAATAAAGCTTAAAATTAACAGTAATAATTGAACTATACGAAAAAGTCCCTAAGTTATCGCATGCTAACTGGAAGACGATTTTATATAAGAAGAGCTCTTAATATTGGATCATTAAGGGCATAATTTGCCCTGTGAGTCCCCACTCGGAATGGAACCATGGCTCGCAAAGATCTAGGCGGAACATTGAAGGGAATTTGGGAAAGTAGGTTAGCACAATTAATATTGCCTACTTTAATGTCATTTAAAAAATTTAAGGCTGCAATTGTTCTCCTATCCTCAAGGGTAGAAATATGCAAGAGTCGACATCTGCTCAAATACGGTGGTAAGGGTTCGGAAAAATTTAAATTAGCAAGTGCAAATTTGAGGAATTTTTTTCGCACACGCTCCAACCTATTCACATGAACTGCAGCGGAAGGATTCCAGATAAGCGAAGCATACTCAACTCTGGAACGCACTAAGGCAGAGTACAGACTCAAACCTGGTCCTATACCTCATGGTGGTGAAACTAATGCTCAAAGCTGGCATGTATAAATATGCATGACCGTAAAGGTTTTTAAGGAGCTAGCACCAATCCACTGTAGCATCTGCCCAAAGAAAAAACTGATCTCACTAGAAGAAACGTATAAATTGCAACCACACACAACTCAGTGGGACACAGACGGGTCTTTGACAAGGCCATGTCCGTACTCAGAGAAAAAAACAAGCCGATCGTGCTTGTTATCAAGCAGGTTTAATATCAAAAGTACGGTAAGACGGAATATTCTTGGATTCAAGCTGAAAATACTGAAATCAAGCACGAATTTCTGAGACGTTCGAAGTCAAGAATAATTATCTTCTCCTATGCAAGCAGTTTTCGTCCTAAAAAATCAAGAAGAAAAAATTTAAATAGAAGCCGATTTCTGTCTCGCCGATTCTGTCTTTAACAAAAAGGTTAAAGAAGATAGGAAAATTTACGAACATATTTCCTTCCGAAGTATGTATGTGGCATCTTCAGATGTGCAGACCCTAATATGGTAAAGAATTAAAATAACAGAGAAATAGGTTTCCTATCAGATACACAGAAAAGCACAAAAAATGTGATTTAAGTCCGACCGCACTCTTTGTATATTTTTACGTTATTGATGAAAAGAATCGATTTAAAGACCGCGGAGAGCATTGTTTTAAATATAAACAATGTCAAAAAGACCTCAAATAAAAATAAAAAATACAGAAAAAAGTTTACTGCTAAAGCTAAGCCTCCTGGGAGTATCTACGCGCTTCATAAATATGGTTTCAAGCCTGTACGAAGAAAACACTTTTGCTGTTTGGGATGGACGAGAGCTTTCAAACAAGTTTCCAAATAACACCGGAGTAAAGCAAGGATGCCTCCTAAGCCCACTTCTGTTTTCCCTATATGTCGACGACGTTACCACCTATCTTCCGGGAGGCGTTAACATAAATGGCTCCACTACCAAGGCATTAATGTACGCAGATGATATGGCGCTACTAGCAGAGTCCTCCGAGAGCTCTCTGAATATTGCATACAATGGAGTCTACAGATAAATGTGGATAAGACGAAAGTCTTAATTGTGAGGGATGGGAGAGGGCGTAGTGCAAGGGTCGACAGATGGGTCTTAAATGGCGAGGAGCTGGAAACGGTAAAAAGTTTTGAAAAACTTCTTTGGAAAAAGACACATTTTGCCGAGCACTAAATTCAGAATGTTTGAACCTACTGCTAGATCAGTAATGTCCTTATTCTTGTACTGTTTGCAAAACCACTTCGCATACATTCGGAAAGTCATGGATATGCCAAACTGTAGATTGGTCAAAATAGTCACTGCTATGATGCTGTCAGAAAAGTCTCAAGTTTTTGACAATTGGCTGTCCTTATTTGAGGATCTTGGGAAAGATCTCACCAATTGTTGTTGGAGAAAGTTGTAATCAGAGAAAGAGACTTATTTCTAAGCCAAGCCAGGCAAAGTGTGGTACGAAACACCTACAAGAAACTGGAGCTTAATCTGAAAACATTGAACTATTTTCATGACCGGTATGAGACTCACGCCATCTCTCTGATCTGTAGGGCTCGATGTGAGATGCTTAGACTCAACTACAGGCCACACTGGAGCACTGATAACACAGACTGTAGTCTCTGTAATCTGCACGCAACGGAAGACGTCATGCATCTGCTTGGGGTATGCCCAATTTTAACTGAAATAAGAAGTGCCCATCTGGGAAGCCGTTTCCTATCGGAAGCAGACGTAATAAATTGGCTAAACGGAAAGAACTGGACAGCGCTATCCTCCTTTTTACAACAGGCGCTAAAATACAGAACCGCAATTATAAATGAATATCTGTAACTTTTCCAAAATCGAATTATGTATCTTTCCCTTTATTTTGTCTTGGTCAATGCATAAATCGAATACTGTGTTCTTTGTTTAAAACTATTGTATGTTTTTTTTTTAACTTGAACAATGTAAAAAAACCTCAAAAGTTATGGCTCACGGATAAAAACCAAGCCAAAATTTATATAAATAAATACCTACTACTGCTACAGAAAAAAAGTTGATTCCACGACCTTGACCTCGAATGTCTTATTCACACGACCACGGCCCTTGTTGCTCGCTGAGCGGCTAAGTGCCAACTGCTTACATTCCTTACCAAGATTTGGTCGCTAACTCTCACGAGAACTTGATAGTCGTGTAAGCTAAGAAGCCGTCGTCCTGGATACTTGGACTCAATGATATCTCCAGAAACGAATTGGTCAACGAATTGGCACAGAGAGCTTCTTAGGAAGGAAAATAACACACTTAGATCAACCTCCTGGAAAACCCCATAGGGATGTGAGAAGCAAAAGCATTAATAGTAAACCACAACCTTAAAAGGTTTACAAAATTCAATCAACAAGGAAATGATGCTCTCAGAATTCTGTCAGGTCTATAGACTGTGGAGACGTCACAAATGCCCATACACTGAGAAACAATCAAGAGTCCTGAAACCAAGAAACAACTTGTCAGAATTTGAAAGAGACAAGATAGTTTCTCTAGGAGAGTTATAAGCTCAGTGGAGGGGCAAAATAAACCCAGATTGGTAGCGGTGTTCCCCCAACAACAAATATATACTTTATTTTCGCCAATATATTAAAAACCCACATCGAGGTCCGTCATCAGATACGGGACAAGTACGAGTGCTTGCCAAAGAGTTTGGTTCCCCTTGACAAATTGGATACGGTTAGTAGTCGGCTGAAAATCTGGGCCAAACCAAACTGAAGATAATTGTTCTATACAAGTTCAACCAATTGGCTCAATATCAAAATATAGACACACTATTTCTAAGTTTTCGTCAAATATAACTGTTAAATTTCCATTGCGCACAAAATCAAAACGGTGACCCCGACGCCTACTTAAGCACCGCACACACCTAACCCGACGCTCTCTTTGCGAATCCTCTAGCCATGTCATTCTTGCCAAAATCGTAATGACATCATGTGAGTCGAGAGTCGAGGAGAGCCGTATGGGCGGCGACAGCGGCGACAAAACGCACGCCGCAGCGCCAGAGATACAACAAAATAATGTGCCGCAGAAATTGGTTCAGGCGCCTGCTTCAACTTGAAGCAATCAGTCAACGATTGCCCACAGCCTGTGTCGGGCTGATGATGTCGTGATTTCTGTGTGCTGCTGCGAGCTGGCTTGCCGCTTGAGCTGACCTTCAATCAAAATTCGTCAAGCGAATTAGAATTGGCGCGCAATTTTTGGTTTCCGATTGGGCCATATGCAATTTTTTTCGGGCCAAAAGATAAGCGGCTGTGTGCTGGCAAAAAAGCACAACAACAAATGTTTCAAGGCGAAATTCGCACAGCGACGACTGCGTCATGCCAGCAACAACAACAGCAGCAACCACTCCGCTGTCAGTCAGTCAGTTAGTTCGTCGCATAAAATAGCACAGAGCGCACACGAAGCGGGCTAAAAACAACAAAACCCAACCAAAAAGTACCTGGCACGACGGCTACGACTACGACGACGACGTGCCCAAAGCCCAAGCAAAAGCAGAGCCAAACATCAGAGATACAGATACGGAGCCGCAGCTACAACAGCGCTGAAACTGAAATAAACAAAAATGTTGAACAAAGCAGCAGCGGCAGCAGAGGCAGAGCCAAACGCTCGACGACCCAACAATTCGAGTTCAGTTTTAGTTTTCGCAGCGAACGTTTCAGTCACTTTGCCTCAGTTTGCTTTGTCGTTGCCTTCGCACATACCACACACAAAAATGAAACGAAACTCACACAGATACACGCACACTGATGCACGAAACCCCGAGTATCTGTGTGTGTGTGTGTGTGGCGCATGTGGAAATGTACCTTTATATAAACGACGGCGAACGAACGACCCAGCACAGTCGCCGCGCCGCACACTACACAAAATCCCAACTGACAAGCAAGACTGACACATACACACATGCGCAAGTGTTTGTGTTGTAGACTGTTAGTCAGCATTGCTCACAGGGTTGCCATATGGTGGGAATTTTGAAAGATTGTTGGTTAGATTTATAATTTGTTTTTTTTTTTGAAAACCAGAAACATTTTCCGATCGGATCATAAATTCTCTTTTAGGGCCGTTTTCTGATCTTCAAACAAATGTTTAGCTGAAAGAGAAACTTATCGATGAGTTAGAATTATGGGAAACTTGGCAAAAGATGTCAACGGTTCGATATTTTCACAGCGAACTTAACTTTAAAACGAGCCAAGTGGGACAAAATATTTCCGAACCCGAGTAATCTGCTCGGTTCAACAAAAATTATTCTTTAAAAGACTGAAAAGCAGAACTGAATCAATGAACCGATGTTTTAATTAGACGATATGGGCACTTCCACAGAAAAGTCCACCGAGACCAAAGAATGAAAAGTACTTAAGAACAGCATTCTTTATCATATTTTCATCAAAATGAAATATTATAAGCAAATCTTACATTTATTCATAACCCATTTCGAGAGAGTTTAAATCCAAAGTCGCGCAAGCGCCATTTATGAGAATGTAATAAAAATGCCCTAAGATTGCATTGATTTTTGATCTCTAAAATATTTATAACGGTAATTAAAAAAGATTAAATAAGACACCATAAGAAACAATGTGATTGCAATAAACTGCAAGTTTTCGCTTTAAGGCCTATACTCAGATGAGATAAATTTTTAGTTTGTTACGATATTTCACATGAATAGAAACAATTTTGGACAGCTTTGAAATCTGAATACGTTTAAAAGGGATCTTATTTGTATGAAGCACTGTGCCGAACTAAAAATTTATCTCATCTGAGTATAGGCCTTTAGAAATAATACAACATAAATATAATGAAGAAATTTAAATAACGTAACGTCAGGTGAAGTCACGTCAGATATTTATGGAAATAAAAAAAAAATTGGGAAAATATTGTTGATTCAAATTACCTTCAAAATTAACTTGTATTATTTCAAATCCTACTAAAAAAATTGTTTTCTAAAACAAGTCAAAACCCACTTCCGTTGTTTGTAACGTTACGCCATCACAGATTTTTGCTTATACATATCTTCAACTCCTAATGATCAATTGATGTCACTGTTTTTGGAGATTTTAACTGCTACCCAAGTATAGACCAATCTTTTTAACAATCCATGTTTTAAGAACATTTTTTCACATTTATGATAATCAAACCATCAATAGTACGCTGGCTCTAGGTCTCGTTATGTTTGCACATAACTTCGAAAAGCAGGAGCACAACACAACACAAAGAAGGCTAGGTGGTCTTACAGCTGTTTCATTGGTACCTCTACCCGGTAGCGTACGCAGGATTTTTTCAGGGGGGGTTTTCAGAACAAAAATTTTAGTATAGTAGTATTTCGCATATAAAAATTTCCCCCAAGGGGGGGTTTAACCCCCAAAACACCCCCCCTGCGTACGCCACTGCCTCTACCAAATCTTCAGTGACTTTCGCCTAATGTACTGGCCCCAACAACTCTTTCTCCATGCTGGAGCTGCCATAATCGTTTGGGGATTCCTAAACGACTTGACAGCAAAGTCCGGCACACATTAGAACAGTGCTGGCTGCCAGTACCTTTCTGACTGTGTCTGTTCCCCAATCTTGGCTTTACTAATGTTAGTGAGAGAGGGGTTTTTGTTGCTATAAATGAAACTATTTCTGTTAAGTTTCAGCAACGACGCCGTGCCTGGCGTTTTTTACACATGTGTGTGCTTTAACGACCTTTGTGTTCCTGCTTTTTGAAGTTATGTGCAAACATAACGAGACCTAGAGCCAGCGTACAATTGATGGTTTAACATTTTTTCGTAAAATCGTAACATCACGTCAGTTTGAAAATGCCCATATGCATTATTCCGTATAATTATATATAACAAAAGAAATGAACCATAGCATCGTCTTACTTGACGAATTTTGAAGCAGTCTGCCGGATCATTATAAAAATGGGTTTCAGTATTAAGAAATTCTTAAAATCCAGTTGAAGGCCTTGGTTTTGAATCAAGTTCTGTCTGTCTTCAGTTTATTAATTTTTATACACTTGAAGAGTGTATTACAATTTTGCCCAGAAGATTGCAATGAATATAAGGAATCATCTGCGACCACATAAAGTATATATATTCTTGATCAGCATGACGAGCTGAGTCGATTAAGCTTTGTCCGTCCGTCTGTCCGTTCGTCCATCTGTCTGTTTCTACGCGAAATAGTCCCTCAGTTTTCAAGCTATTGAGTCTTCTTTTGACTGCAATTTGTTTGTTGAACCGACCGGATCGGATGAATACTTCTTGTAGCTACCATACAAATGATCGGTCGGAAAATGGGTTTTAGTGAGAAATAATGTTTTGTTTGCAATAAACCTTCCTTGTAAAATTTGTCTCTCAATCTAAAAGTTCGAGGAGAAAATTTAATATTTAAGGTCGGTATACGGAAACGGATCGAATTTCTTTACCGTGCCCATCTCTAATACACAACCTTAGCCCCTTTCGAAACTAATTAAATTTGTCATTTGTTGTTGTGACTTGAAATATTTAAAGCAACCATGTAAGACTTAATGGTACTTACTTACCTTCCGTTATAATTTTTTAAACGTTTAAAAAAAATTAAATTACACAAAAACTATTAGTAATATTATTATTATTTTTATACACTTGAAAAGTGTATTATAATTTTGCCAGGAAGTTTGCAACGCATAGAAGGAATCATCTCCGACCACATAAAGTATATATATTCTTGATCAGCATGACGAGCTGAGTCGATTAAGCTTTGTCCGTCCGTCTGTCCGTCCGTCCGTCTGTCCGTCTGTCTGTTTCTACGCGAACTAGTCCCTCAGTTTTGGAGCTATCGAGCTGAAACTTTGCACAGAGTCTTCTTTTTACTGCACGCTGCTAATATGTCGGAACCGACCAGATCGGATGACTACTTCTTGCAGCTGCCATACAAATGTTCGTTCGGAAAATGGTTTTTAGTAAGAAAAACTGTTTTATTCTCAATATAATGCTCTCAAACACGGTCATGGGTAATATGTAATGTTTTTAAGCTGATCTGCGAAGTTTGGTCGAAGTCTCTAACCGTTGAGACAAGCTATTTCAAGTGTATCAAAACTTCGGTACAGACGAAGTTAGCTTTGCCTTTCTCGTTTTTATTGTTTTTGTTAGGCTTTCTTAGTCAATAAGGCTTTTTTATAATGTATGTGTAATTGAGTTGACATCTTTTTTTTGTCGACTAAATAAAATGAAAATAAAAAAATAAATAAAACGAGAAAGGCAAAGCTAACTTCGTCTGTACCGAAGTTTTGATACACTTGAAATAGCTTGTCTCAACGGTTAGCGACTTCGACCAAACTTCGCAGATCAGCTTAAAAACATTACATATTACCCATGACCGTGTTTGAGAGCAGTAATATTGAGAACAACCCAGTTTTTCTTACAAAAATCCATTTTCCGAACGAACATTTGTGTGGCAGCTACAAGAAGTAGTCATCCGATACGATCGGTTCCGACATATTAGCTGCGTGCAGTAAAAAGAAGACTCTGTGCAAAGTTTCAGCTCGATAGCTCCAAAACTGAGGGACTAGTTCGCGTAGAAACAGACAGACGGACAGACGGACGGACAAAGCTTAATCGACTCAGCTCGTCATGCTGATCAAGAATATATATACTTTATGTGGTCGGAGATGATTCCTTCTATGCGTTGCACACTTCTGGGCAAAATTATAATACACTTTTCAAGTGTATAAAAAAATTAACATGCGATTCGATAGGTAATCGGTTTAACTAAAATGAAAAATTTCGTTGTTGCTGCGGTTTTGGTTGTATTCAGTTTCAATGTTCTCCAAAAACTTAAATCATAAGTCCATGGTTGCAAAACTTTTTTGAGAACGGATTATCTGAAGATAAAACTGAAAACGAGGTATAGTTAAGAACTGATGTAATTCTGGTCTTAATTAGGATATTTGGGATCGTTCAATTAATAACGGTGTTGTCGAGTATCAAGTCGAAATTTCGAAATTTTTCCCATTATTGATCCTAACTCAGTTATTGACCGATCCAAAAAATTCTAATAAATAAAAAAAATTATAAAAATAGTTCCACAATCGCTCTTTATATATTTCCGACCATTTTCGAAAACTGATTTCGAGATAATCGAGCTTAAAGTTTCAAAAACTTTTTTCGATAAAATATAAATTATTTTTAATAGACTCCAAACATAAATTTGAAGCATTTGGGTGTTAGGTTAATAGTTCGTGAAAAATTTTTGGGTCAAAGTGAGTCAAGACATGGTAAAAAAAGCACCAAAAATTTCCAAGTACAATTTTTTTTTCAAAGCAACTTTTTGATAAATTTCGATCATTTTAAACCTTTTCGATGTTTTTAAAAAAAAAAAAAATAGACCTGACATTTTTAAAAATACGAGGGTTGATGAAAATGCTGCCGAAGGTCGAAAAAAAAAGTTTTTTTCTATATTTGTTAAAAAGTTGTACAGGATGTTTTTAGACATTTAAAAATCGTTTAAAGCACGGCACGGAAAACTCAAAAAACGCTCGCAAACGAAAAACTCCATTAAAAAAAACGTAAGGCCACTCGTAAACGGTTTGACGTCAAACGTTTTACGGTGTGTACGCAAGTAAACGAAAAGTGTGGCTTTAAAACCCACACCAAAATCAAACTCGAACGTCGTACTCTGAATTTGTGGATGGTATGAGCAGCTGTTCGAGCTTACTTTGGGCGCCCAAAAGTAATTGAATTTATTTTTGAAGAGTTGAAGAGCTTTCATGATGAAGAACAAATTGCTTTTAAATACCGTAGAGGCAAAGTGAGTATTTGGGACCTCACCAATAAAAATAATTTTGGTGCAGTTGACATGAAGAACCTCCAGCAGAAGTCTAGAAAGATCTGCAACAAGCATGTCCAGGCAAAAAGCAACCACAGTAATACTAAGTTTTTTAAATGAAGACAAATAAATAATATTATTTTCATTAAAAAATTTTAAAGCATATTTGATGGAGGGGGTGTTTCGATTTGGCACCAAGTGCTATTCAAACAATTCAAAGAGGAAAATAAAACTGTTGGTGCTCGTATGGAAGTTTGGAAAGTTTTGTCTCGAATTATTGTGGGGAAAGTGCGTCCCGAAAGGGGCATGATGACGAGGGACATCATAAAACTATGCGGACCCCAGTCCTTACCCTCTAAACCAAGCCTGGGGCCTGTTGAGTCTTAAATTGACTCTCGACGTGGAGTTCTGTATCAATCGGGTAAGATCAGCAGAGGGTTTTGTTGGACGTTGCACCTCACCATGGGCGGAATTGTCACGTCCGACAGTTTGCTTTTCAAATGGGAGCCACCAGCCAGACTCATTGTATCGTTTGAACTTTTCAATGCGTACAAGGTACCGTGACTTTAACGTAATTATTGAACATGCCATTCTGTATGAAATTACATTAGATCTTACAATTATACAATACTCCTGTCGCTGGCAAATCTTCCCCTATTTCCTCTTTGCCGCAAATAAGGCAACTGAGACATTGATGGTTGTCTTTGGCATCCTCATCTCTCTTATCTTGCTCCACTTCCTATAAGATTTGTGCGGGGAAGGTGCCACCTGGCTACACCCTTAACTATCCGTATTTCATATTCTGCATTTTTTGTATGCTTTAAAATCCTCATAAATTTTTATAAACAAATCACATCTGAAAAACAGTGTTGTTTTAAAATCCCAAATTTTGAATTTTGTTGCGTATTGGCATTTTTTGGCTATCTCAGAAAACTACTTTGTTTTTAGGACCCACTCGCGCAATAAATGACTTTTTGTGCACCCAAAAAGTTTGGAGTACTCCATACTGTGTTTTTTGAGAAAAAAACTTCAAAGTTTACTACATATCTAAAGAAAATATTATAAGAGACTTTTTAAGGCTCACACTACATCACGAAATTTATCTTAGAGGATGGGCGGATTTTAACGAACATCCTTTTCCCAAACTTTTTTAAAAAAAATTTTCACGATATTTTTGGTAACACCCGTTTTAACTTTAATGCGAATTTAATATAAAATTAAAACCATATTCTCCTTTATGCTTTTGGTACAAAATAGTATCTATTAATTGAAATAACGTTGTAAGCGTCTAACAGCGATTAATCCATAGAGAGCTTGCAGGGTTCATGACTCACTTTAGTATTAAATTCATCAACTTTTACCGCCTCATCCGCTGCAGTGCATGCTTTTAGGTCACATTGCAGCACCGAAATGATAAGCACTAGTTATATGGTTTGAGAAAGGTGTCTGGTTTTTTGAACTCCCATCTGAGCACGTAGTATTATACAATTTGTGACATATATACTTCATTTAATGTGTCATAAACGCTCAAATCAACAGTTGTGTTCAGTCGAGTGCCTTTGCCTAAGAATTCAATTAAATCTCGGAAGTTTCACAAAATTCGGTAGACATTGTTTCGGCTTTAGGGTCAATCAGCAGTATTCTTATTCATCAAGGTGAAACTGATGATTCTAATTACGACCAGGTATGAACGGATTCCCCAAATTTGAATGGAATGGAGAATGGGGATTTACCTATTTTGATGTGAAGTGAAGGAAGGCAAGACTCCTGGATATGCGCGCTGCTGCTTTTCCTTTCATCCATATATTACATAGGAATCAGAAACATCGCTTAAACGAACCACTGTAACTGAATTTTATTTAAGTTTTTCAGAAAATCACAGAAAAACTTGTTCGTGCTTGACTGGGATTTAAGCCCGGTACCTTGTGCACTTCGGCGTTAAACTGTAGTTCCTTTCTCTTGTGCGAAAAATTTAAAGCACACACGCCAAGAGAATGTGAGAAGCTTGGCTTGGGCCCGCTGGAGAAGCTGTATAGCCAGTTTTACATTTACCTTGTGCACTTAACGGATGGAATGATGCGCCTGCACAAATAGCCGTTTTACAGTTTTGCAGATTCACATCTAGTTATGCTTGTTCAGAGAGAGATCAAAAAGAGAGCCAACTCGCTCTCACCTGCTCTCACTCGCTCTCTCTCTCTCTTGTATATCTCTCTGTTGAAAACCGGGTTTCTGGTTGTTTAAAGCAAATATTATCCGATTGAGAACAACTTTACTCATTCCGGGAACATTTGTTCTCAAGAGCTTTGAGACCATCTTGTTCTACTTTAAGTTGAAGGCAACTTATTTTCTGAAATGTTTTTCCCTCTGTGTACTTAATAAAGGTTTTGATGCTTTTATACAATCTCTAAATTGTTTGAATTATTGTTCTTCAAACTTTTGAAACGATCTTTTTCTTAGAAGCACTACAGTTTTACAACCAACTTTGAAGTCATTTTGAGTACTCATATCAAATGAGAAGTTTATGTAATTATTGCTAGAGTAAAAAGGTAACAGACCTTGATATTTTCAATAAATATATGTATATGTATATAGTGATCTAGACCCACTTTTTGATAATTTGTATTTATGTTTACATTTCATATTTAAATATCAAAATAAATCTGTTTGATGATGGGTTTTATTTGTGTTCTACTTACTTTTGTTTATTTATATACGTTGAAAAAGAAATTAATACGTAGGTAATAACCTGACTCCACTGACACATATATAGTATGTACTTGCCCAATGTACATATTGTTGACAAGGTCTTCTACATTTAAGGAGTGTTTCGTCCATTGATTATAAATATACCGAGTATTGGACTCAGGTCGAGCACAACAAGTGTTAGAAACAGGGTAAAAATGGGAGTTTGTTTGGAATTTTTAATTTAAAAAATGATTTCGGAAGGTTTCATGATCAGAGTGGTTTGTTGGGCAAGGCTTTAGATCAGTTGTCGGCGCGTCAGTATCTACTGTGCATTCAAAAGCGCTCAGCAGGACCACATTCGACACACTAACAGAATAAGCTCGTCGCTGCCCTGCTTTGCAAACAAATCCGCCGAGTAAATGAATTGTGTCACAGTGTGAAATGCCAAAATGTGAATGTGTTTTTTGCCGGCCCCTTCTCTAAATGAATATGACGAAGCGCACAAACAATTGATTGTGCTAAGTGCCCTTTAAAGTATGCTATGTTTCTGAAAAGGCATAAAAAGGAATAAAGTTTATATATAAACTTGAAGCGCGCTTCAAAGACTCAATATTTTGGTGTCGAGTAGAGCAAGACATAGCCTCGAGAGAGGACCACAGTTTGTGTTCTGATGGATTCAAGTCTGGGCTACCAGCGGGCCAATCATCCGTAGAAATGAAGTTCGGTACATGGTTTTTAGCCATGTTTGAGTCGGTTTTGCTTTGTGAGCTGGAGCGGAGTTTGCAAATCAAGTGAAGGTTGTGAAACCTTTTCCAAAACGTTGTATTGATACACTTTCGATGAAGTTTTGGCCACTTTTCACAAAAATGGAGCTTTGTGACCCCATTATAGTCGACTCCCCGCTAAACCATCACATAAACCGGATGGTGACCTCTCTAAACTCTCGAACACTTGTTGTGATGACACAGCATACACTCCATCGTTCTGTTTGTTAAACGATTCTTCTATTTTCTCGTCAGTAAACGGAATTCTTCTGTGGGCTGAAAGACTTCGGCGTTGCAGGAAGGCTCAAGGCGGCCATTTCGAATAAGTTGTTCTATAAATCAAAGCCATTGAGTGAGCGAATAAACAGAAGAAAAAAGTTTTAAAAAATATTCATTCGTTTACCTTAACACCGTGTTCCAAAACAACTCCGAGTATCACTGGTTGGTATGTGAGCCAATTGCTACCAAAAATTCTAATTTTCCAAACTATATAATCGAAGAGTTGGTTTATGTAAGTCTAAGCTACGTTTGTACGTTTTGTCCATATGCTTAGTCAAATTCGCTACCGTTTTCGAGACAATGTTTTAAAACATCACGATTTTTCGAAATTTTTGTAAATTTGAGTATAAAGAAGGGACTTTTTTTACTTGCTACGTCAAAATGTTTTCTAAGCCAATCCAAGAGGCACAATTACTTTATGACGTCAAAACCAAATTCCAAATAGTTTACGAAATAGAAAATTGCAATTCCCAATCAGAAGCTGAAACTTGAGAGAAAATATATTTTTATAATAAACAGTCTGGCAACACCTCTTCTGAGGAACAGCTGTTCTGTCAGTTAATTGTGTTTGGAACAAATGTAAATTGTAGGGATGTTGAAATATCAATATCGAATACTTGTTGAATATATTATTGGTGGGTATTTTTGTTAGTTTCGGCCACAAAATTTACTAAATTGCAATGCAACAGGGAAACCAACAGAAGCCACTGGACAGCAGAAAAAGCGGGAAGCAAGGTACAGCACTGCAATAGAATTAGTGTTGCTACAAGGAAGATGTGCGCCTTCGTTCGGTGGCTGAAACCTCATTGGACGACAAAATTGAATATAGTTTTGAGCCAGAGAGTTTTGTGTCAAAAATGTGTCCGACGTAACTTCAGGCGGACACGAATACCATGCCACTCCTAAATTTATTTTAGATAAAAGTAAGGTATTGCGAGGGCTAGAGGACATGTCAAATGAAAATGATGGTTCCGATTCGGGATTTTCCATCAGTGTCCAGTAGGCATCTCTTTAACTGCAAGGTCACTTGAGTAATGCTGCAGGTAAATTGGATCGAACAATTCAAAAAATCTCGAATTTTGCAAAATTTTATGAGTTTAGATTATTGTAAAGATTTTATAATTGGCAATTCTGGATAGAAAATGTAGGCCAATCGACTAAGAAAAAAATACGAAATTTCCGAAATTCTTATACATATAAGTTTAGATTGTCATGAAGACGTGTGCTAAAGATGGAAAGTTCTAAATAATGGCAAAATATGTTTAAATTTTGTATTTGTTTAGATTATAAGGAACAATAGTAAATAGATGGGCAGTAAAGGTCAAAAGGTAAAAGAATATAAGAATTTTGTGCTTACTATAATACTAATGGGGGCCTGCTAGTATATAAATAAAGAATCGTCAAAGCTTCCGAAAATGTAAGAATTGGTATATATTTAAAAGATTTTATCCAAAATCACTGTGAACTTTATTAATGATAAGCACTTTTATAGCATTAAATTTACATTTTATTAAAAATTTGTTAAAATTTTAGTCACAAAATTGTTATCTTAAATTCGATATATTGCACAGAGTTTGGAGTTCCAAGCCAAATCATACATAATTTTTGATGTTATAAAGCAAAGTACGTCAGTTTTTTATACACATATTTAATAAATGTTATATCATGATAAATGTCCTTCAAAGTATGCTACATTAACAAATATTATATTATTAATTCAGGAAACAATTTATTTTATATTTGTCCTAATACTAAGCAATTTTTGTACCCCTAATTTGAGATTTTTGACTAATTCTTAATTTTTAAGAACCTTTTTATAAAAAAGTAAAAAATTTTGTTAATATAAAAACCATCCCACATACTCTGGCTATCATTTAAAAAAATGCATGCAATTCAGTGCACGCGTTGCGGAGATAGCCCCTGTCACACACATTTTTTCTGAAAATTTATTTAGATTATTTAGAAATAGCATATTTTTAGAGTTCTAAAACAAAATTGGCTCAATATTGATATTTAACCTATTGATTGTTAGTCTTATATTCTTAAAATTTACCATAGATAATACTACTGCCATAATGGAGGTCGAATATTTTTGGTCCATACAAATTGAACCGCCCTTATCTACTTAAAACACATTATTCAAAACATTTGGCAATATCTAAAGGCTCTACTTTAAATCTTAAAAGGCTATATCTTTCTAATTTTCAAAAGGTTTTCTCCAAATTTGTATAATCCAAATGAAAGATTGTTCGGCCCGATTTTGGGCGCAAAAACCAAATAAAGTGCAAATACCGTTACGCGCTTTCGAGTATAGAAACTGAAATAAAACGTTGAATCTTAAGGGGGTTGACCCGTGTGATGGTTTCAAAAAAATTCGAAATATTTTTTCATAAATCTCATCTATAACTTATGTAGAATATGTGGTTAAAAGGGTTTTTCGATATCCGATGTCGTTAGAAAGTTATAGCGCTAACAAAATACCTCTCTACATATAAACACGATTATATAGAGGAATTTTCAAACTCGTTTTTCTCGAAACCACTTTTTTTCAACTGGTCAACATGATTTCTCAAAAACGACTTGACCGATCGCCTTGAAACTTATAGTGTATTTTCAGCATATGAGGGGCTATGAGAGGTATTAGGATATTTTAAATATGTCACGTAGTTTTTTTTAAATGCAACCAAACAGGCAAAAAAAAGGGTTAGGTTTTTTTCGAAAAAAAACATTAATAAATGTATAATAAAAAAAATTTTTCAATATTTTTCACAATTATCCTACATTAGCTCATAGCTACAGTCGAACAGATCAAAACGTTATTTTCCTTTTTGATTTCCCATCACTCAGTCGGCCAGAATCGTGTTGACCAGTGCAGTACCTTTTTTCAACATGTCTTACTTCCCCGCGCTGTATCACGGAAAGTTCTCATTATTTTGACTTCAAAAAAATTCTAAATTTACTTTAATAGTTACAAAACCATATGTTAAAAAATTCAAAGTTCTAAGTTTTACCTTCCCAAAAAACAGTTAAAAAAACGGCTGTCACACGGGTCAACCCCCTTAAAGCGTTTAGAACTTAAGGCAAATGCCTAAAACCTTTCACAAAATTATGGAATATCTATCTTAGAGCAAACATAAATAACAAAATGATCACGATCAAACCTATAAAAAAGCGTTCCACCAAACAGCACGTAATGTGTTTAAAAAAAAATTACTTTTCATTAAAGCCATCTTGGAAAACGTTACCACTTTCAAATGCTGTCCCCCACCCATCTGGCAACTCTGGTCAGCATTTTTGAATTACCACCGCTGCTTGCCACTCCTACGAGCCGTTTGCACAACAACCGCCGTCAAGCATTTCGAGCCGTTTCGGTATACAATTTTACCTTAGCGTTTTTTCCATTGAAATTTCATTTCAACTGGCAACGCTCTCCACTCATGTACAGCTGGCAATGCCAGTGTGTATGGTAAAGACCCGTTGTCGTTACCCTCGCCCTCCCTCTGGCCCAGAAACTCGTTCAATTTCAATGCTTTTTACATAAGTGCTCGCTGTGTGAGCAGAGCGGTGCTATGCTCCCGCTCTCGCTCTCACTCACACAGTACAAAGCACTCAGAGATACAGGGGTGCATTTACTAAATGCCCGACTGTGTGCGTGCGTGTGAGTATCTGTGTGTGTGTGTGTGTGCGTTGCTTTTGCTTTGCCAGCCTGCTGCTTGCTTCTTGAGCGCTGGCCAGTTTATTTGTGATTTTAGCATGGCAGACTGAGGTACACGTCGCTCTCGCTCTCCGTGTTGTTGGTGGAAACCAATACGAAAAACGACGAAAATTTAACGTACCCGCAGCGCGCGTAATTCAAAACATTTCAAACAAATCAAGTGCAAAATATTATTAAAAATAATTAAATTCTATGTTTATGTAGAATTAAAAAAGTTGCAAAGTGAACACAAATTTTGTACAAAAAATAAATAAAAAAAAATGTCATCCGTTCAATGTGATGCCGCAGTGGGCCAGGCGGCTGGCTTCAGGCTGCTACTGGCCGCCCTTTGAGTCCCAAAATACCTAGAGATAGGGATATATATTCCTAGTGACTTGACTTGAAACAAAAAAAAAACTTTGTTGAAATTCATAAATATTTTCACATTTTTTTTTGCAATTGGATAAATATTGTGAGCCAAGCTATTTTGAGTACGGCCCAGCCGAAAATGTGCACTGAGGTAAGTGTTGAAGTGATGCGATTATAAGAGAATTAGATATCAAATAGGATTTTAATTTATATTTTGGAAAGGAAAAAGTTAGTTAGGAAAGAGATTTAAAGGAAATTTGGGGGTAACCCAAGTGTTGTTTGGTTCCAATTATCATTTCTAAGAAGAGTTATTGATAATAAGTTTGTATCTTTGGTGTAAAACTTTTTGTTCAAATACCAGAAAATTAAAATAAAATTATAAAAAGACAAAGATGTGGTGAAACATTCAAATTTTGTTATTCAGGGTTAGGGTTATTCATCAGAACAGAATGCTCATGATTTGTAATCAGTCATCAAGGAATTCTACATCAATTGTCTGTCAGTCAGAATTCTTCAGTACTGAAATCAGCTCACAGATCTGAATCAGTTGGGACCATCAGGATTGAACCTATGAAAGAGATTCCAGTGCATTTTAAAACTAGGCTTTTCCCCCCCTCAGAACTTTCCAATGCTTATCATTTAACTTGAACTTGAGGCAAGTTCGCTTCATTTAAAAAAAATATATAAAATCAACTGATAACAGCTAACCTGAATCATTTCTTTTGAATTGCTGGGGTCTCCCCCGCCAATATACCTTGCCTTGGAAATAGCGCGTAAAATCTAAGCCTCCGTGGCTTCAACATGTGGTTTCGTTTGCGTAGTTGGTAGCATGTGGGTGGGTGGGTTTGGAAAGATTGAGTATGAATATGAGTAAGAGAGTGTGTGCGTGTGGGGGGTGGTAGGGCATTCATGACGTAGCGAAAATGCTTGCATACATGTGTAAACATTGTTGAACAGATGCCAAAGCTAGCCAACTTAGGTGCAGGATAACAACAACAGCAACAACAACAACAACAACTCGTACTCAACATGTAAACAATGCAAAAGTTGCACGTGCGGACCATCATCATCATCATCATCATCATAGCGCCATCTATTGGCACACATTTGCAATATGCTAAATAGCCGTTGACGTCGCTGTCGCCGGCTTAGCGACGTCGTCGACGTCTAATGCAACAATTGGACGCAGCCACCTCCACCTCCGTTTCCCCAAGCAGACAGCTGACTTTGGGGCTCGTTTAATTAATTACATACAACACTCAACCAAGCTACACTCCCCCTTCCCCCACCAAAAAAAAAAAAAAAAAAATTATATATAAAAATCAACAAAACTTTTAGCGTCGACGTCGGCGTTTGTGTTGCTCTTACGTTTTCTCTTTCGTTTGCGGCTGGGCTATAAGCACCGTATAAAATTACCCAAAAAGTACTGACAGGGCTTTTTTATTTGTATTAATTTTCTTGGTTCTGATGCTTAAAGAAAAACAACAACAAAAAGGCTACTTTTTAAACAGGATTCATTTAAAAGGAAGATAAAATAGAATAAATTTACGTTAATACTAAATATTTTGAACCTTTTGAGGGCTTAGAAAGTTATCCGAAAATATTTCTAATCGAGACTGGAAACTTGGAAAATTCTGCTGTGGGTTCAGTCCGGCGTTTTTGAAACCCTTGTAAAGTCTAAGGATTGTCGATATTTCTCAAAATTGAATGATCTATATCAATAAAGCGTCCAAAAAAAAAATCAGGTTTTTCAAAAGCTTAAGAAAACTGAAAAGTTTTCAAGGAACGTTTTCACCATAAGACTACTAATGACAATTTTTAGTGGCCGTTATATCTTGTCTTTCCAATAGGATAACTTTATGATTAAAATGACTTAGTTTTCTGAAAATTGACTATAAATTTGGGGGTCGTTTTGTATGGTTGGAAAAAAGCAAAAACGAAATCGGAAAATGCTAAGAAAATTCCATCCATGGGTCTAAAATGAATTCCTAACCGGTGCAAATCAACCTCAATTATTAAGGACATTTAAGGACTTAACAGGACTGAAAAAAACTATTATTTTTATTCTACTTAGAAATCACACTTCTACGAAGAAAATAAGGTATTGGCCCTTACTCTAATGAAGTTATAACCTCCCCTAGCAGCCCTATTTCCTGTACAAAAGTCAGTATTTTCCTTGGTTCTAGGTTTTTGATATTGTCCTCCTGCGATTACCATGGTAATTTTTTCTAATATATCGTTTATAAAAATATCGATAATCGCCTATATCGACAGAAAAATTATCATATCGGACCAACCCTTATCGTCCAAAGAAAATATCGATATATCAGTACATCGATCAAATATTGACAAGCCTAGTCTAAGGGTATGATTGACGGACCGTTTCTTGTAGTTATCGAAGACTTGGTTCAAATTTTTGACTCTCTTTTCGATCAAAATATTAACACATTTTGGTTGAGGGAGATATATCGAGTTTAGCAAGCTCTTCAAAACGTAAACTTAGGGCTTGGAAAGCTATCCAAAATATTTCTACCCAAGACTGGAAACCTGAAATATTCTGCTTTAAGTTCGGTCCGGTGTGAAACCCTTCTAAAGTCTAAGGTCCGGTTGGTGAACCGGTTCTTGTAGTTTTCGAACTAAAGTTTTTGGTTCCAGACTTGGTTCACATTTTTGACACTCTTTTCGATCAAAATATTAACATATTTTTGTTGGGGGAGAGACAAGCAGTTTAGCAATGGTTCACCTAAAATATATGTTTTGCGTTTTTCAAATTGATCTATGCTCCATTTCCTTCCCGAAATCGCCAAATAACTATTTTCTATATGATTTCTAAGACGCAGCTTTTATTCTTAAAATTTTTACTTATTATTGATTTGAGGTAGTTAAAAGTGATTGTGTTGATTTGGGGGTACGACTCGGGCTAGGGATCAGGCTCGGGAGGTTACAAACTTAATAGGGTGGTTTCTAGTCTGGTTTGATGGACCCATAAAAGCCGCACTCAACCGGGGTTTCGGGTATTGGCTTAGGACCAGTTTGCACACTTAATTCTTATTTATTATATTTTCAAATTTTAAATTTTAAAGTGTCTTTTGTTGCGTGAATTCTTAAAAAATAAAGAAACTATAAATTGGGAAGGCTATAAAGTTCAGAACGAAACCAAAAAAACTGTTGTCTTGTTAGATGGAATTTTTCCTAACTTTCTGAATATAAATGATTCTTACAAATGTTACGGAAAAGTTATTGTAAGTGAAGGTAAAACTGCTTGTTACACAATTTAACGTAAAATGTCTTATTTATTTGTAAACCAGGGTTTTTCCGGATTTTTGGGTTCTTATTCGCACCCTATTTACACGGTTTCATTATTTACAAACTTTCTAAAAGGTTGTCTTATGACTACTACTACTACTACTACATAGAGTGTCTGCCTACGGTGCTACCATTCTTTAATGGCTAAAAAATACCTTAATACTAAATTATTGATATATCTATAGTACAGATTTCTTTACATATTCACATCATTTCGGCTATTTTCAAATAATTCAAAAGACCACAAAATAATCTTGATTGCTAAAAACAAAAATGTTTCTAAAATGTAACAAATAAGTTTTCCAAAATGATTTTAAAATGTTATTAAAACGAGTACGAAATGTTACAATCAGGTCTGTTTCCATTTTCGATTTCGATCAAATCATGCGAAATCGAATTTGTTAAATGTTTCCGCTTTCAAATATCGGCTGTATAATTTGACTTTAAATGCCTGATTCCAGATGACATAAAATTTTATTTCGGCACAATACTTCATTCAAATAAGAATGATTTGCAACAACATTCAGATTTCAAAAGTGTTTCTATTCATGTGATTTTCAACATAAAAATTAATTTTTATGTCATCTGGAATCAGGCCTTAAGCTTCAAAACCCCAATTAGTACAATCATTCGGTTCTCTTGATGGCACAACGTTCAGGGCTAATTTTGTAATCTTTGCTTAGAAACCACAACTCTGGAACCAGGCTGGAATATAAAATAAAGTTGTTCCCAGTTTTGATAAATTTTGAAATCTGATTGCTTTTCAATTAAAATGAAGAACTTTGACGAACTAAAGTCTTATCTCATCTGAATACAGGCCCTTAAAACTAAATCGTATCTCGATAGTTTGAAAAATGCTCCCAACATATTTCCAAAACACTTCACCAAAAGGCAGCCTTGATCCCGTTTTCAATTTCGCAAAACGTTTTCGATTTCAAACCGGGTTTTTGACCAAATTAGGACTCAGAGTAGCAAAATTTTTGCGTAAGCAAAAATGGAAGCATGTAAAATATTCACGAAACAATAAATAGCTGAATTATTCTACTTTTGTTAAGAAATGTGGTTTATTTTGGTCGTTTTAGAAAGAATTTATTCTGAATTTTTTCTGAGTTGAAATAGTTATTTGCTCTTAACTTGAAAAGCTTATTTCGTGAATATATCGACTGATGTTTTGAAAGCTTCGATTTTTAACAGAGAATTGAGTCCCCAATCGTACACAGTGGTGAAAAGTCCAAGACATTGAACTCAAGATGAGTCACAAAAGTGGTCAAAGGCAGTGTAAGCAAGGGGTTTTTCATTTGTAGTAAAATGTTCTTCCTTCGAACACAATATTTCTTCCATCTAGATGACTTTTCCTCATTTAAAGAACAATTAGATCATTTTCCGTTACAAAATTTGAGAATATTTCGTTCTTGTTTTGGGTAGACAGCAACTTGTTTTCAGAAAAGGTTTGATTCCCTCGACGAGTGATGGTGATGATATTTTAGAGTCCAGGCCCTCTGCGAGGACTTCATTTATTCAAAAGGTAGAACTTGTTTTGGGCTGTATTTAAAAACAGTTCCTATGTATTATAATGAGGAAAGGTTACATATGATTAAGGAAAACCGCGAGTTCTGCTGAATTGATCCTTAATTTAAGATTGTCGAAGATTGTACTGAGTTATTAAACTGGCCACAAAACCTATGTCTTATTAAAGTACAAACTAAATCTTAAGCAAATGTTCTTGGTATGCACATTTTGTTAAAGCAGGGTTTCACAACCTTAGCCCCTGAGGGTCGAACACTATTGACAATTCATACCAAAGCCATGCATCACTGAGTGTCATAGAAAGACAATCACATTTTCCGTCCTCTCTTCTTTGGGAACCCTGTTTTAAAGGACAAAGTAATAAATCATACCAACTAAAAGTTTGGCCACACTCTGGATAAGTAAAACAAATATAGAAAAAAAGGAAAGCTCTTGAAAAACAAAAAAGATTCGTTCACCAGCATACATCAAACATCAAAAATCATACATCAAACATCATTTATAAAAGAAAAGTTGATTTGCTTATGCTGAACGCTTTGATAAGAACTTTTAGACAAAATTGGTTTGCGTGAAAGCTATCGTTTTGACTTCAAATGCTGCTTAACTTTTCCTTTTTTTCATCCATCAAAATCATAAAAATGAGCAATCAAGATTGCACATCACAACGTCGAACAACGTCCTCAACAAACTAGATCCATCGATTAATTTGTCGTCGATTTTTGCTGGTGAACACGGCCAGTATTTCGAATTTTGTACTTAAAATGAAGAAAAAGTTTTTACTGCTCTCAGAAACATGAAGAAAGCTCTTGAAAATAGTATTTGTTCTTGAATTGTTAAGAATTTTGTACTTAATGTCCTGCTTATTTTCGCATTAAGCAGCGTAAAGAAAAGTAACTGATCCTAAGGAGCTTACAAAGTCGAGAAATTTGGGATCAAAAAATCATATCAAGCATTATTTTGGGACATCTTTATCCAAGTATGAAACCAATTACTTTAACAACTAATCCCTTATATTTTTAGAGTATTTCCACTTCGTCAATACGAATTTGTTTGTGCATGTTATCATTTTTCCTTGTTCTTCTTTTTTAATTGTTCTTTATGGTTATGTGTTGTTGCTGTTGTTATTGTTCTGTCTGTTCGCGTTCTTTGGGTTTTTGGTGGATTGGGGTGGTGCAAATTCCGGCACGAGACTTAATTCACTTAATTGAGCAGGCAGCGACGCTAGCAGCTGGGTAGACTGAGCCACGGCAGAGGAGAGCTTCGCAATTGCCATCGCAAATAGTTTGAAGTTGGCGCCGGACCGGCACGGGCCTTTTGCCTCGCCACGACTCGGGCATTTGATTTCACTTTCAGATACATTAACACAAGTGCGCTGAATGCGCGCGCCTTTTGAGTTATTGGTAGCAGGAGCAGCCAGCTGAAGCAGAAGCAGAAGCAGCAACAGCAGCAGCCGCCTCCTGTGTGCCATTTTCTTTGGTCTTCGATTTTATGAATGAAAACGCGAAGGCGAACGCGAATTGGTCGGTTTGGTTTGGTTGGGTTTTGGTTGTTGGCTTGCATTGCTTTATTTGCATGCAGGATACGCACACACATACACACACACACATGTCTGGGTTGCCATAAAAAGCCTTGGGGGCACGACTTGCGTCCTCGACAGCGTGTGTATGTGTGTGCGTGTGCGAGTGCCATTAATGCCATTATCCTTTGCACCCCCCTTTGTTGTTGTAGCTGCTGCCTCTTAATTTGCCTTGCATCTTAACTTGTTGCTACCACAGCGCGTCGGTTCGGTCAAGTGCAGCCAAGAAAAACGAAAAACCTTTCAATGATAAGGCAAAACAGCGTGGAAGGGTTGCCGTTGCCTCATGCCAACAGCAACAACAACAACAGCACACAAAAAATGTAAACAAAAGCCGCCTGTTCAGGTATCAACAGAAGAAGAGGCAATACATGTCGCGGCATTTTTATGCGCATGAGTAATTGGCCCAAGTCACGACTATTTTGGTCAGGTTTCGGTTAGGCAATGGCCTTAGAGTGTAGCTTGAATGAACTGAACTTGAACGGTCAGGATGCGAATTGATACAAAAAATACAATTTTTAATTTTAATGTCTTAAAGTTAACTGTTAAGTTATAACGACACTCAAATAATTCAATGTCAGGCCTGATAAGAGTTCATTAAACCTGCGGTGAACTAGATCTGAAGAATAAGTTGTAAGATGAAACTATTTTGCTTGCGATGCTGAGAATACAAACCCCCAAATTCCCCATTTTTTCCGTTTCCTCAAAGGGAGCTTCTTTAACCACTTCAATTAAAAATAAAGGAAAGGTTTCAACAACCTTCTTAGTTTTGTCATTTGCTTTCAAACACCGCAATGCAGCGCGTGTTTGTTGTAATATCTATTGCGTCGTGGGTTTATGTAAATAACGGGCTGGGTTGCGCGGGTAAGAAGGGCTATGAGGCTGACCACTGCTGAGCTAGATAATCAACTTGTGTCTTTCCACTTTATTAGAGCTTTCGGGCTTTTATTTACACGGGTTTCTATATACACACGATTTATTTCTTCTGTCTATTTATTTCTACCAACGTCTCTCGCCTACCAATACTCTGTTCTACTCTCGGTGGTGTCATCTAAATACAGTGTGACCATCGGCTCTGTCTTAAAATACCTTTATGCCAAAATACTTATCGATATATATGTATATTTGGCGGTTATTTTTCAAATAATTCCCAAAGAAAATCATTTTTCTTACCCCAATTTAATGTTCTAAGCACACTCTACCCTCAATACTCTAGCTCAGATATGGGTACCCCCACCTTACAGTAGGCTTGTAAGTGAACTAAGCACAAAGTAAGGACAGAAATAGAAAAACCAATTAGTTATCAGAAATGCCAGAACATGAAGAAATTTTAAGTAAATAATTTTCATTCTAATAGTATTTTCACGAATTCTATAAAACGCATTCAACTACACCAATATCTAGACTTAGGCCTGATTTTTGAATTTTCTACATAAGAGTTGTAAGAACTCTACAGAGTTAAGTTAATCTGACACATAGCAGCTATTTAGAAAATGAGAAATGAGGCCTTACCTTATTCCTTACAAAGCTGTCCAATCAAATCCCAACCGGTTCTATCATTTGGCCTTAGGAGGTTTACAATTATCAACTGGTTCTGGTAGATTTCTGACATAATACTTTTCCTTGGCCTTTGTTTTAAATTTCACACTTTTTCTATTCAAAACTCAGAACAAACCGAAATTACCAAATTAAACAATAACACTTAAGTCTGAAGTTTAGTATACACACATTGAGGGAAACGAGTCAGCCGACAAACTGGTAAGACAGGGCACTACCACTCAGCTCCTCCCAGATAAGAGCTTGATAGGGATGCCTTTAGCCTCATTTAAAAGAACGATGGAACAACCTTCCCGTTTGCGCCGTAGCTAAACTCACGCGGCCAACGTTCAACCTAAAACGAACCAACAGTCTTCTGCGCCAAAGTAGAGAAAACATATCAATTCCGGTTGGGGCCCTAACGGGTCACAGCACGCCTGTGCGTAACTCACAACGACTTCTGCAGAAGCTGCCAATGTGAAGAAGAGGAGGAGACATTACTACATCTTCTTTGCCATTGCCCAGCTCTTAGTAGAAGGAGGCTCGAAACTCTTGGTCACCCATTTCTACTCAACCTCTCGGAAGTATCCGTTATTGAGATTCCATTTCTACTAAAATTCTTGACGTCGTCACAATGGTTCAGTCGGGAGGAACCCCTCCCGGCTTAAATAGGGAATAATATGGTTTCGCAATGGGCCTATCTGGGCCTAAGTGAAGGGACAGTCTTTCTGTCCCTAGCCATCTCAACCTAACCTTATTATACACTTCACCTTAAGGAACTACCAAAACATAAATACTAAAATTGACAATTCTTTTGAATTGGGACAGTGTGACCAGATAATATGGTCACATATGGTATGTTTTTAAGTTACAAGTTTAAAAATCAACAAATAAATTGATCAACATGCGGGGCAGATATAGAACTTTACTAAGAATTAAGTTCACAATTTATACCCAGTTCAGGAGTAATGAAGTCTCACTTAGTTTTGTAACTTGCTTTGAAAATTGCTCTCAATCATTGATGGGAAAATTATTCAAATTGCAACCAATAACGCATATTTGTATATCGACAATGTGCCATACCTCTTAAAATAGTAGAAATCCATTGTTTCTTGAGTTATCGATAAAATCACAGAAATTACGGATCTAGTACTTTTGCGGTATTTTCAGGAAACAAGTGTGTATTGCCCATATAGAGAAGTCTTTGATGTTTTATATACAGTTTTTTGTTTTGGCAGCTCATGTGTATTTTAAGAGCCTTCTATTTCGCAAAGAGGGGAATACCTACAGAAATTTGATTGCTTCGCTGAGTCGCAGTGCTTGTATTTTGTTGTTGGTAGCCAAAACAGTCAGGTACATTATTTTGAAGCAAAATTAAGGGACAGGTTAAGAGGGAGCATTAAGATATTGGTGTAAAGCAGCGATGGCCAGCGGAAGAAAAGTGGTGTATTGGTCGAAAATAAAGCTCGTGAATCTGCTTCGACCTAATCGCTTCGAACTCTGCGAGCGAATGACGCCTTTCGCTCTTGTGGTCTCAGTTTCGGCAAGCGCTCGGATCGTGTCATGTGAATAGGAAATGTTTTCGGCCCCTGTACACCAAGGGCCAGGGTATAGAGTACTCACATTTTTATTTGTTCGTAATTGTTAAGAATTTGTACTTGATTTTGGGTATGCAAATTCTGGTTTCAAGAGTAAATAGGGATTGACTTAAGACTACTTTAAGCGGAAATATGCCTTATTGTTAAAGATCAAATATTTTGGGATAGTAAAGTTGGAACTTATCGTACTATTGACAAGGGTGGTAACTGATTCAATTAGAAAATACTTGATTTTATTTTGGGAAAAAGGTTTGGTATTATTCTTTGGGATTACTTGTTACCATTAGTTAATACTTGACATTTAAAACTTTGAGGTTATTGTTATTTTTGGTTCGATTCTTGACATATTCTGAAGGCCATATTGACCATAAAAACAATTCGGTATTTCAAAACTATTTAAGCCCAGCAATTAGATTCAAAAAATATATGGAAATACCTTCGGAAACTTTCGAGTTTCAAAGTAAAGTCGAAGTGTTTCTGTTTAAGTAAAGTGTTGTGACAAAATAAATTTTATGTCCATATGAGTACTACACAAAAAGAAAATGTTCTTTAAGATCCGTTTAGAATGTATAGGTTTTCCCTATAATTTAGATAATTTTTAAAAACTTTGAATGAAAATCTAAGTTTATTCTTACTTAAAATGGATATTATTAATATTCTTTTTACAATATTTTGAGTGTTTATTCTAAATGGATACCGAAGTTATTCAATGGATCATTAACCAATTATCATTTTCTTTCTGTAAAGGCTTTATGTGTTGCTTTTAAGGATTATTCTGTATGTTTTGAAACCGAGTTTCTAAAAAAAAGCTGGGAAGGATTCTGATTGCCTTTCTAGAATTTTCGAAAATGCTTTCAAGGCGATTTTGGACAACTGAAGAACAATGTGGACCAAGATCTAATTTATACCATTTTATTGTTCGGGTTCGTATCGGCTCCCACAACACTTTACTTCAAGACTTTGACCAAAATACCTCTAAAACAAACAGCTGACTCCTCCAACCCAGACACTGACCATAACATACAAATCAAGACAGAGTCTTGTCCTTGTCTCTTTCTAACTTGCTGTTGACCGATTGACTTGTTAGTTGAGAGATTTACAAACTCGAAACGTGCCACATGCTTATATGGGGATTTACTACCACGCGACTCTGTAAGTTGCAAACAATGTTAATGTATGCCCAAAGCACACACACACACACACAATGTGGCACAACTGCAGCATCTGGCGGACCGTTGGACACTCTCTTGTTGTTGCACAAAATCTTATCAATGAATGCGCATCACTTGCACTTGTTTGCACTACCTGCGGGGGGAATTACCCCGTCTCGACGTAAATGGTGCGCTGACGCTGACGATGATGATGATGACGTGACGCTCTTCATGATGCACTCACCAACACTGAGCCAACATTTTGCACACGCATTCAACATTACGATTAAATCGCTCGCCGCAAATTTGCGGTTGCGTCACCTACTTAGCACGCGTACCCTCCTGGTCAGTGGCCAACGGACAGTGCAGTCTGCTTAAGGATAACATGGTGAAAATTTCCATTAAGCCAAATTAAAGTTATCGTGCGGCGGCAGCGCAGTAACAGCCACCACCACCACCCACCCACGGCTCGGCCCACGTTCTACGTGCAATTCGAAAAGTGGTTTTCATACTAACCACCAGCCGCCCAGTCCTTACGCCCTCACCCGAGCTGGGTAGGCTTTATTATGTCAGGCGAAGAGGGCGGCAAGAGCCAGCATTTCACCCAATTTCATTATATTTGCCAACATTTTTAGCTTTTATACGTCATGGCATATTTCACCACACCCAACGCACACCCACACATAGAGAATCCACCACCGAATCCTTCCTATAAAAAAGCCGGTACAAACTCGAGTCGTCTCCAATGCGCAGGATCGACAATTTGGGGTGGTGGGTGGTTAGGTGGTTAGGTGGTTGGTTGGTTGATTGGGTGGTGCTGCCCACCCATTATTATAAAAAATATTATATTATTATAATGTCAGGCATAAAGCACCAGAGCAAGAGAGAGAGAGAGAGAGAGAGAGCTGGCAGGAGTCGTGGTAACCCCGTGGGCGGTTGGTTGAAGCTTACGTTGGCTATGTGCGAAATAAGGTTATTTTATAAACAGAGTACGGGGTGTTTGGGGGTTGTGTGTGTGTATGAATTGGGCGGCAGTTGGCGAAGGGAAGTCAGCGTCATAGTCATGGCTGGGCGCTTCTTCTTGGTGGGCGGATATGGTTAAAGCATTGGGTTCTCGACTGCTTTAGCTGTCAGCTAAAAATCGTACCGTGTTAAAGTAAAAGCACAACAGCAGGGCTACGGTATTTTGGTGGGGGGACGTAGATGGGATCAACTTCCTTTGGTGGAAAAGGGAAAGAAGAGCTAGGATCGGGTGGGATATTTTAAGGTTAAAAAAGACATAGAAAACAAAGGATATTTATTTATGATTCATTAGATGATTTTGGTATCCTTTTGATGTGACATTGATCTTAGATATTCAGCCAATGGAGCTGAAAATCGTTCAAAGAATATACAAAATTTATATTATAATATCAAAAGATTGGATATGGTAAGACTAGCTATTCCAAATGAATCTTAATGGATCTTTTTTTTCTGTAGTGAATAGAAGAATGAACAATGAATCGAACCGGACCAAGAACGGAATATTCTAGATTTATGACCTCCCGTTCCTGTACTCGAAAGGAAGAACCGATCAAATTTAAGTAATCTATTGAATCCTAAATCATACAGGGACAAAGAAGATCTTTTAAGATCCATTTGGGATGAATAGTTTTTTCATAACCTTTGAACGATTTTCAGTTACTTTGAATGAAAATCAAAGATCAATCTTACATTAATTGGATATAGTTAATATACAGTCCAAATGGATTCCGTCAAATATGCTTATTTTTCTGTCTACTTAAAAAAAGGTAAATAAGTCAGAGAGAAACCTTAGTTCAAACTGTTTTGATATATATAAAATATGCTACAATTGTTGCACTTTAAAGGATTAACTGTACTGGTACTGTGAGTTCAAAACGAAAAGTCTAAGAAAACCTTGTCTGTACCGAAGTTTTCAACCCTTACAAAGGCTGGTTTTGAAATATCAGAGTTCTTAACCTAACACTGAAATCTAAAAATTTTCTTACCTCCCACCTACCGTCATTCGATTTTGTTCTCTCTTCCGAAAGTGGAGTCTCTCTGCCGACAGTTGAGTCTGCCCTCCGACTGTGGAATCTGTATTTCGTCAGTGTAGTCTGTTTTCAGACAGTGAAGTCCTTCTTCCAACAGTGGACTTTCTTTCCTGACAGCGGAGTCTTTCTTGTAGTGTCTCTTTTGTATGTGGAGTCCGACAGTGTAGTTCCTCTTCTGATATTGGACGCCTACGCGAGTCAATGGAGTTCCTTAACTGACAGTGGAGTCTGTCTTCCGACAGAGGATTCTGTCGTGCGACAGTGGAGTCCGTCTTCCTACAGTGGAGTCTCTCCTCCCACATTGGAGTCACACTTCCAACAGTGTAGCGTCTCTATCTACTGTGGAGTCTCTCTTCCGTCAGTCTTCCAATATTGAAGTCTCTCTGTCGACAGTGGAGTCTCTCCTCCCACATTGGAGTCACACTTCCAACAGTGTAGCGTCTCTATCTACTGTGGAGTCTCTCTTCCGTCAGTCTTCCAATATTGAAGTCTCTCTGTCGACAGTGGAGTCTCTCCTCCGACAGTTTATTCTCTCTTCCCACATTGGAGTCACACTTCCAACAGTGTAGTGTCTCTTTCGACTGTTCGGTCCCTCTTCCGTCAGTTGAGTCTGTTTTCAGACAGTGGAGTCTCTCTTCCGACATTGGAGTCTCTTTTCCGACAGTGGAGTATGTCTTCCGACTGTGGAGTCTGTATTTCGACACTGTAGTCTGTTTTCCGACATCACTCTTGCAACAGTGCAGTCTCTCTTCCTACATTGGAGTCTGTCTTCCGACAGTGGAGCCTGTCTTTCGACAGTGTAGTCTGTTTTCCGACATTTGAGTCTATCTTCTGACAGTGCAGTCTATCAATCGACATTGGATTCTCTCTTCCGACAGTGGAGTTTTTCTTCCGAAAGTGAAGTCTCTCTTCCGACTGTCTGTCTTCCGACAGTGGAGTCCCTCTTCCAACAGTGCTGTCTCTCTCTCGACATTGGAGTCCCTCTTTCGACTGTGCCCGGGGGCGGGGCTTAACGTTTTGGGAAAAAAAAAAAAAATAACAATTGTGAAAATGTAAGGCACTACAATCGCTGATTTTCGTTAGAGAGTATACGAAAACAAACAGACTAAAATCGCATTACAATTTTAAAAATAAGTACGCATTCGTATGGGAAGTTCGGCTCTGGATTACATCTTAATTTAGTAAGAGGTTGTCGGCAGCCCGTTTACAAAGCGGCCATCATATGGCAAAGTAATGCAGATTGTAAGGGAGTATTTCCTTCACACTGATGGCGTAACGCAGGGTAACCCATTTTGTATGGCAATTTGCCCGCTGGGTGTTGTCTCTCTTTCGACTGTGTAGTCTCTCTTCCGATAGTGGAGTCTTTCTTCTCTTTCCTACCGATTAGTCGTAAGGCAGCTCTAAGATATAGTCTTCCGATTATGACGAAATTTTATAAATCTGTTTAAAAGTATTTTGTATTTATAATGGTTCAGTTTAGGGACGCTAAGATTGAAAACCAAAAGGTTTCTCTCACTTAGACACATTTTTCGACCGATCGGTCCTATGACAGCCATAAGATATGGTCATCCTATTGAAAGCAAATTTTTAAATCCGTTTGATATCATATTATTTTAATAAAGACCAAGTTTGACAACACTAACATTGAAAACAAAAAGGTTTACCTGACTAAAATACATTTTCCGACCATTTCCGGCATCTAAGATATAGTCATATGATCCGAGCGCAAAATTTCAACTCGATAGCCTTAAAACTGAGAGACCACTTTGCATAGAAACCGACAGAAGGACGAACAAAACTCAATCGACTCAGCTCATCCTGGTAATCAAGAGTATATATACCTTATGTGGTCAGGATTTATACCTTCTTCAAGGTCATAAAAAGCTTAAGATCAGTTATCATAGTCAAACATGCACCAACACTATTTAAAGTATAAAAATGTTTGCCGCTTACGTTAGCCAGCAGCTTTTGCGGGTACACTGCTCTATCAGCCAAGGAGCAGAACAAAGTAGACTTGAGACGCAGTTAGATTAGCTGCTTTGGACCACATTTCTTAACTAATTAGACCAAATTGCAGCATTACTTTAAAATAGAAATCGAACTGGTTCATTTTTGGCAATGTGAAATGTGAAATTGGCTATACAGCTCCTCCAACGGGGCCAAGCCAAGCTTCTCACAATCTCTTGGCGTGTGTGCCTTAAATTTTTCGCACAAGAGAAAGGGACCTACAGTTTAACGCCGAATCCGAACGGCAAAGTTTGAGAATTTGCAAAAAAAAAGCATTTTTGGCAATAGTTATTCAAAATATATTAAAATACCTCTTCATTTTGCCTTGATCTGTTCACTGTTAACGCCATTTTCGTTTCGCTAATTCAAAATCTGTCAATTTACGCGCGCAAGCGTTAACGTATTCAATTCAACAAAAGAGGCAAAGGGGAGTCACACGGCATTTTCAATTTCAAACTCACCACGCGGCGCCCCAAAACGGGGTGGAGGTGGACAACCCTCATTTAAAAATGTAAACGAAGCCTGACCCAACCAACCAACCAAGACCAACCAACCAATTTTTGCCATTCTAAGCGCAACGCTTAAGAAAACGGTCACCAATGCGTCCGTCTTCTGCTTTTTCTACTGCGTCTTGTTGCTTTTAAAGTGTTTTCGGTTAAAAAACGAAACGAACCCAAAGCCATAGCCAGGCCCAGCCGCCACAACAACGGTGAAAAAAAAAGAAGAAAAAATATTTTTCAAACAAAAATCGGAACGCAACACTGCCAAGTCAGTCCGACAACGACGACGTTGTAGCAGCCCGCCATCATTTATTTTTCCTCTTTTTTTTTCGTCTTTCTGCTACGTACTACAAAATTAAACTCGGAACGCACACTGAGCGAAAATGGTTAGTCGTATAATTTCTTGATTTACCAGATGTTCCCTTATAACTCTGCCCACTTTATTTTTCTCTCTGTACGTTTTTTCGAACGGCAAACGTTGCGATATTACGTCCCTCGCTATCAACAGCCACAGCCAGCAGCAGCAGCAGCTCTTACCCTGGGTACATAGCGAACAAACGAACGAACGAACGATTTTAATACATGAAATTTTACTGTGCAGTATACCTCACACAGATACACACACACACACACACAGATAGAGCCCGTTGTTCCATCATCATTATTTACCAGCAGCAGCAACGTCAGCGTCGCTGTCGCTGTGCCTTTGGCTTTGTTGTTTTACCCTCGCTCTTGCTTGCTCTCTCTCTCTCTCTGTCTCTCTCCCCGCTGCAGCCCACACTTTATTTTTAACTGTGCGACTGTACTTCGTGTGTTGTTGGATTTGCTTTCGGTTGCGTTCGGCATTCTCCCATTCCACACCCCCACTGCCCCCGACGTCGAGTCAGCAACATTGGCGCTGTGTGGATGTGGATGTGGAAATTGTGTATGGAGTTCGGTTCGGTTGGGGCATACATACATACAGACTGAGTTTTTTTGTAATTTTGTGTTTACCAAGAGACTTGGTGAACGTACGCCTTGATAGCTGCTTTAGCCGACTGTGGCTAGCTGGCGGCCGTTTTATACGTACACTGCGCGACTTGCAATTTGCGCAGCCACAATTGTTAACGGCAATTGTTGTTGTCGTTTTTTCGCTGTGTGCCTTTTTCTTTCGGGGTAGAGGTAGAGAGCAGCCCTGGTTCCGATTCCAAGCCCACGATTAAAACACTTGACGCAACGCGCTTTTGTGTTGTCTTATCAGAGTTGCGCGCGTGATAAGCGGCAGTAGCTGAATTTTTAGCATGCGAAATGATCAAACGGTCAGTCAACGAAATCACATTATTGGATGGAATTGGTTTTCAGTTCCGGGAAGGGACTTGGAGTGAACGACTATTAATGGGTTTCAGCTTAGGGTTAGAATGGAGAGAGAGAGTGAACTAGAAGTAGTAGTTCCCCACCTTAGCCACTCATACCGAATACTTTGCATTACTAAGTGTCAAAGAGAGAGAGAGACTGTCACTTTTTTATCCTCTCCAGTTGGCCGGCCCTGTAGTAGATCATTAATAAGATATTCTGGGTATGGCAAACACTTTAAATCCGTTTCAATGCTTTCTAACGCTTACTTTTCTGTATATGTGTACTCTCTAATCAAAACCTCCGTCGGAATTTTACGCTCTCTGGCACTTTTTGACTCTTGCTTAAAGCCGAGAGCTTTTGTACCAAAGCCGGGAGCATCAAACTAGGGTTGTCGTTAATTTCCAAAATATCAAAATCAATAATATCAAAAAATCAAAAAAGCATAAACCGATATGTAAGATACATATCAATTAATACCATTAAATGTTAATAAATTGTTATTTCCTAAAACTAGGGTTGTCGAAATATCGATATCGAATAACTTTTGACGATATTTTTATGAATACTTTTATTTGGTTTTTGGACAAAACGAAAGGTTTCCTAAAGTCATTCTCTTGGATATTAGTAATATCAGTAATACTAGTAATATCCAAGAGAATGCCTTCAGAAAACCTTCCTTTTTGTGGCCGAAACTAACAAAAATACACACCAAAAATATATTCAGCAAGTATTCATTATCGATATTTCGACAACCCTACCTAAAACCTATTAAAATCACTTAATTAACACTTGAAATCACAATTGGAATCTATTATTACGTAAGGATTAGAATTCAAATTTGACTTGTCTTTAAAATTAACTTAGGTTTCAACCCGTCAGGTTGCTAAACGAAGATTTGAATTTTGATCAATCAATTATAATTGAAAGAAAAAAAATGTTTTACTAAAGCCGCTATTGAACCGATTCTATAACATGATTGATCTAATAATTGAAAGCTGTAATTGGAAACCAAAAAGATGCTCAAATCAGAACCCTAATCTCATACTAAAATGTAGAAAGAAATAGCCTTAAACTAGACAACGACCAGAAATTTTCAAACAACCTCTAAATATTATGTGACGCAACATTTCAGATGGGTATATAGTAAATGGGCCATCTACACCATACACAAATAAAAAAGAAAGTCTTGATCTTGTAACCACAGATTTAATTATCAACTTCCATATGAATTTGTATAAGTAAAATGGCCTCTCCAAACATATTAAGACGAAAACCGAAGTGAAATTGTGAATATACCTGATTCAACATCTCACCCTAGGAAAGCCTCAAATTCGCTCTGAAATTTAATAATTCTTCGTTTCTAAATTTTAGAAAAATATTTTCTAAAAAAATTCATTTCATTTCTATTCATCATAAACTTACCGAAGTGCAGAAAAACTATTTTTAAATACACAAATTTTTTTTAAATTTTAGCGCGATTTTTTAAATTTATTCTAAGTGCATCCTTAGAACCGTTCGTTCTCTATTAGACCAGTTTTCGAATTTGATTGATCGGAATTGGCAAGCGTTGTGCTTTCTGAGAACCGATTTAAGAAACTGTTAAAATTTCAAGAAATTTAAAAGAATATAAATTGGATTATGAAGTGAAGAAAATCTGAAAACCCCAGTCGGTTTTTGGTAGCGGTAACTTGTTATAATTCCGATTTCGCATGACGTGATCGAACATAAATTTGCTAATATATATATATGATCCAATTCGTTGGTACAATGATAAATTATAATGACAAAAATTTATTCTGATTTTATTCGTCATAAATCATATCCGAATACTGCATATTGTCGATATATATGCATCAATATATTGATTATCGTTACCATATAGACAACCCTACATCAAACTTACTTAGCACGGGGGCCGCTGTTCTTCACATATCTTTTGAGGGTGTTGTCGGATGAAAATATACATATTTTACAAAACAGTTTAATATAATAAATTAGTAATTTGTTTAAATTTTTTAACATACTAAAATTCAGTTTTTAAAGTGATTTCTCGATTTCGTTGTGTCAGATAAACTTACAATTTAGGGTCGATTTCACATCTTCACATAAACTATTAAATAACAGAGTAAATTCTAAGTTTATCTCAGACATAGCTGCTATCTAGGAGTTAAGAAACCGCCCCTTTGAAGTATATAATGGGGAATAAACAATATTTTGATTAACTTTCATTTAAAAATATTGAAAATTCAGCCAATATAAGCTGGTTTTCGGAGACTACTCTACTAATAGGGGCAGTGGTCACAATTGCTTGAAATCAAAGAGTCCAAATCCACGAGCGTAATTTTTACAAATTACGACCTTATACGAATATTTGCAAATTAGGAAAAGAATGCTTTGTTTAGTCACTAAATTCAAGAGTGTTGGACTCAAGATGAGCACAAACCAATGACTCTAGTTATCACAAAGTGAATTTAGTGAATTCAATGTGGACCTTCGATTTTATATATGTGTGTGTAAATAGTGTGTCGAGCAAACTTTGCACATACACAGCACATCGTAGGTCCACATTGCAAATATGCCCTACAATTCCCCTGACATTTTTTTCTTCGGCCCTTACTCAGCTTTGTGAATTCTAGATGATGTCAAAAACAGTGTTATCTACGATCTAATTGAACCTTCTCAATTGCTAGAACATTTAGATCATTTGTCCTCATAAAATTTGAGAAATATTTCAAATATTTCTTGATTTTAACTCACTTTTATTCCACTGTGTAGGTTTTTTTATTTCCGATCCCTTCTTTTTGAGAAATCGGACTTCAAAAATCATGTCTTAGAAAAAACGCGATTCAAATTTTTATTTGGTCGGTCTAGTTTTTGAAGGGGTGGAGTTTCAAGGGCTCTCTTTTATATTTTAGATTCGTATTAAGTTTTTTCTTAAAGAAATTCCAAATGTGGTTTTTGTACCAAATAAATGTTGGGCGTTATATCAGCGGGCGTTATTACATAAACTCTAAATGTTATCTTACTTCCATTATTTGTGCTATTTTTAAAAAGTTCATCTCTTTCACTATTCTAGTCCAGACTAGACAAGGTCATTATAGGCCAGCTGCATTACCATAGATTCAAATTCAGAAAAGTGTTCACTTAATTCCAATTGTAAATGTGGAAGAGATTGAGTAGAAAGGGTGGTCCCAGAGTTTGTAATAACTTCGTTTTCAGGAGAAGTCACTATGGTTTGGACTTTTTGGAACTATTTTCAGGCTTTTATTTTCTCTTCTACAAACCTCGTGGAACTCCTAATAATACCAATTGAAAGAAGGGATCCATTATATTACCATTTCTAGTGCAAATGTAGTTCTTAGCTTTGAGCTAAAAGCCGATGTTTTTCGAAAGTTTAGGTTACAAAGACGAAGTTAAACGTTCAGTAACATTTTAGACGTCAATTCATAAAGTTAAAAATCGTATTTTATTGACGATTCATTTCATTTAATAACCCCTTTGACACCCCCGTCAATAACTTATTAACCTTCTCTCGACATCAAAATTCCACAGGTTGTTTAGAATTGCATTTTTTCGATAGACTTTCCATCTCCTTGTCAATATGATGCATTGCTCTAGTCAGACAGAGTCGCAGGTAGTCGTTTGTTCCTTTTTACCAAAGATCGTTACAAAACTCACAGCATGCCGACTGCCTGGCATCCCTTTTTGAGGATTAGGTACTCTCGACCTTAGGTAGTTGGGCTCGGGCTTAGGCCGAAGGGATTTGAGAGTTGAGCGCTCACGTTTCCAAAAAGGAGAAACACATTCTGTGGCACACACACAGCTGATTTCAATTTCCGTTATGCAAAAAAAAGACAACAAATAAGTTCATTGACCAAAACTCATGATTGGAACGCACTCCACCCACCCAACCCTGCAGCACACATGTGTGCTCTCAGCTGGTTTGTATGTGCTTCCCCCCCATCATGCTCCTTGTTCTTGCAAATTTTCAATGTCACCAATTGCTGCGCCAACTTCAGCGCCAGCGTCGCTGCTGCTTATAAATCTTCGACATGAGGAGCAAAAAAAAAAAAAAAAAAAAAAGCGGCGCGCATTGAAAATTGCTCTAATTCGCCAAAAACAGCTGATTTCGTCGACAACGTCGCTGCTGCCGCTTCCTGGCAATTGACGGTGGCTCGGACTCGGTTTTTGTCAGTCGTGTGGCGAACTTCGTTGTGCGGCAACATGAATTGGCCGAGTCAAAAATATATGCGCATATAAAAACCCACCCCATCCCATCCCCGCATAGCCAAGTTAACCTTGCAGCAGCCAGCCCATCAACATAAAGCGTATTTAGGCTAGTTCGAGACGAGCCTGTGCTTTCCCACAACGTCATGTGCCGCTATAAGCAAACAGCACACCCCTCCCCCGCTCTTTCCAATTGTGTTGTGGGTGTTGCGTTCAAAAGTTTTCACCAGCATGGGAACTTACTATCAAAGCCTCGTCATCTCCAGCCCTCAGAGAGCGACTCGACTCCGAGCCTCGTCTTCAATTCAATTCATTTTTATTATGATGAGCAGCCGCCGCCGTTGTCTTCGCTGAACTCCCCGGACTGGAGCTGGTTTTTTTATTATTATGTTTCTTCTTCTTCGTCGTTTCTTTTTCTTTTTTTTTATGTTTATAAAGTTTCTTCTTCCTCTTTGGCTTTGGCTACGTATATTTAAATTGCTTGTGAGATCGGCTCGGCGGCGGCGGCGGCAGCTTAGAGCCAGAGCTCTTGGCTTTGTCGAAAGCTGAAACTTGGTTCGCTATCGCACGTTGTTTCAGCTGAAGAATTCAAAGTGGCCCCGGCCAGAGCCAGCGAACGACCGACTTTATTGCTGAAGTCGACTTTTGAGCGGTGTGTGCCAAATGGGCACAGTGGGTTCAAAAGTATTGTAGTCTAAAATACCAGAAGATGGAAGTTGTGAGCTAGTGAGCAACTGAGAGTACAGTCACTGCACAATGAGTCATTGTAACACAACTCTGTGTTATTTGGATCAGAGTCCGAACATGTTTGCCGAAGTCATGCATCACTGTGTGTTAGAGAGAGACACAGTCACATTTTTGCGCTCTCTGCTTGGCGAACCCTGATTTAGATTACAGTTCACCAGCCATAGACTCTGCCGGCCGAACGCTTGGTGAAGTCAACTGAAAGTCAGTCGCAGACATTCTTTATGGCGGCAGTATAATTTCTTAGCTAACCCTGATATCGATGGAAAGAAAATCTGTCCCATTTTAACTCTTTTGTTCTCACCGTTGAAATGTGGCATCTTAGGCAAACAAATAGATTTGAAAAGCAAATTAAAAAGTGTGACCGTTTGTTGTTGCAAATATTGTAAGAGAACAGAAAAATGTGCTTGTGTTGGTGAGCCCAAAAGACTTCAGCCGACCCACTGCACCACGAAGCGAACGTCAAGCGAGAGTATCGCATTCGAGCTCAAAAAAGATACGACAGGCGAAAGTATCGTCAAATTATCGTATTCGAGCTTGAATATGATATGTGAATAGGGAGAAAAATGATATTGACGAAAAACGAACAACCGATCGAAAAAGGCTCGCAATCGATTGCAAATGAGTCGCAAAAGGTATCGAAGAAGGCTCGCAAAAACTATCGAAAAACGCTCGCAAACGAATCTTTTGCGGGCTATTGAGAACGAAACTTTCTCTGCCACAAACTGAGCGACGGGTGATTAATTTTCGGATCATTTGTGAGTGTTTTCTCGATAGTTTTGCACGTTGATGTTTATTTTTTACGAGCTTTTGATTCAGTGGGGATTTACTTGCTTTCTTTACTCAATGAATCACACATATAAAAGTTCAGCTTGCTTATGTGTGAATAGCACGAGTGATTTTGGACAACGTTGGCTGTGGGCTATAATTTCTCACATATTTTAGAAATAAAAGCATTCGTTTTTTCTTATGGAATACTGCATTTTTGTATGGATACTCTCAGGCTGTCAAATTATTATCAGTTGCTTTGAATTTTGTTTGAAATTATTGTTGACATTTAAATTTAATTGTTGAAATTGTTGTTCACGCGAGTTAAATTTACTATAAGGTGACGTACTCAGCACAGCTGCTTTCTTTCGAGGGGCCTTATTTATTTGCTATCTCCTTCTATCATTTGTCTCTCAGAGCGGCTGTCATCTGTCTCAGAGAGCCAAGAGAGCGAGTTGGACAAAATTATGGCCCCTCACCACAACGGAGTAAGTCACCTTATAGTAAATTCAACTTGGTTTCATGTATGTATTGACGTGGACGGCAAAAATTACATTCACGTATTGCCTATGTGTAAAGTTCATTTTGGTCGAGGACTTTGTTAGCTTCTACTAGTAGTTCCCCAACTCACACAATCAAGCTCTGCGCTTGTGTGCGTAGCAGCGAAACACGAATTAAACGTCATGACGTCAAAAATGAGCAACAAGCAAACAAACAAATGGCTCGTGAGAGCAGAAAAAGCCAAAAGCACGCGTCGTGAGAAGGCAAGCCGCCGAGCGTGCTATTTATAGAACACACGTATTCTCTCTTTCCAAGCGTGTGCCTGCTGCGACGCCGGCAGAACTATGAGTTCCTATCCCATGGGATAGGCTTTTGGCATTTTGGGCACCACTGGCTTATACTGTCGTTGTGTCAACGTAGCTGCCTCAAACCACTTTTTTATGCACAGTAGAGAACACTGATGTATAGTTAAGTACTTTAAGTTACAATAAAGTGAATGAAGCAGTAAACTACCATCACCAACTAATTTACCCCATCATCGTTCTTGTGATTTCAATCCATCAAGGTTTTAATTACAATATAATAATAAAACTCTCACCCTCACATGAATTAAAAAAATTTGGGCATTTGACGCTGATGACTTAGGGGTGTATGTGTCCCTTTTGCAAGAAAATTCTAGAAAGTTTATTTTCACAAAAACTTTTATTTTTTTAAAAATCTCGAAAGTTCTTGTCTAGCTTTAATTTACACTTTGTCTTTTTGTGGTAATTTTATGAAAATTACAAAATTCTCTCGAGGCGGAATTTTAACATTTGTAAAATTTAAATGTTTTAAAATTAATTATTTTTGCATGTTCTAAGAAAAGCATCGTACTCACAACGACAGAAAAATTCTTACTTCACCATATTTCACATAAATAGAAACACTTTCTAAAAGTTTACTGTGACGAATGGAATATTCTGTCGTTTTAAGTACGGGGCTTAAATGATCAAACTAACTTAACTCCTGTTCCCAGTCGTACCAATGAAACCTGAAAAGTCTTCAGACCGTAGATATGATTTTGATGACTGTCTATAACTGAATAAAACCGAAAATTTGATTCGGAATAAGTTCCGCTTGAGCTTTTATTTCAAAAATGGTTCCAGAATTTCGGGTTTAAGCTGGATTGCAACCCTGGATGAAACATTTCAAGTTTTAAATTTTTCCACTGAAATTATTTTCTTTTCATTATTACAGTCGATTTGCCTAATAATCAGGCCTGTTCCCGTTTTCGATTTCGATCAAATCATGCGGAATTGGAATTGTTAAATGTTCTCGCTTCCAAATACCAATTACCTTTAATCGATCCTCAGGGTGGCAAAAACTTTTCGTGCAGGCAAATTAGATTCGACCGAATTCTCGTTTAATAACCATTTTCTAAGAAATGACAACTCTTATCCATTCCGATTAATCGGATTCTGAAACGGGAACAGGAATGAATATAAATAATAAAGCTTTTCTTAGAATTTATTGGTTCTAAGCAAAGCCAATGTGATGTACGAAAGTAAAACAATTTAAATCAGCTTTGACCTACTTCATCGACCGCTGGGTAGCTACTGAAAAGCTGTTTGCTCCTCGGCGTTCGGCTCGTGTCGGTGTGAATAGACAAATGTGTTTGGCCCCTAAGGGCCAGGCATGATAATCGCTGATTAAGACTAAAAAATAGTTCTCAAACTCCAAAATAATAAGAAAACTGAACTCTTAAGAATTATTTGATATAGAAAATGTCTTAAACGAAATCTGCCTTTTGGCATCTAGTAACTAGTTGCCTTAAGTAAGTTCGAGTTGAACAAAGTAATATATTGTTATTTCGTTTCTAAATAAAACGATTGCGAATGATTCCACTTTTAACTAAAAAATTTGACTAACTCAAACGAATTCTCTAATTGACTCCCCCAATTCCGATACATTGAAAAAAATCCAAATTGAGATTCACCTGATTTAAATTAACTTTTCAAAAATATCAATATTTTCATTTCATTTGGAAAGCATAAAATATCTTTCTGATACAAAATAATATTCATTCACTTAAGTGGATATTAAATAGTATCAGAATGATACAAAAAATGTGAAAATGATGATAAATTTGGAACATATTTTCATATAGGAGTAAAATTGAAATGAAAAATATAATTTTTTATCTCGTTAAACTATTACGAATAATCAAGTCGAGAGGTGGCAAAAACATGTCTAGAAAGTAATCTAGGCACGTTTTTTATAAGCTTTCAAACCACAGTGCCACTCAACAAAGCGGACGTCGCAACGTTTCAACTGCTGTTGTCCGGGATCGGGCTCGGGCTCGGTCTTGGGCTCTGGCTCTGGCTGTGGCTGTGGCTCTTGGCTTTCAGGCAAACACACAGTTTGTGTGTCTGTTGTTGACGATGACGATGACTGGCTCTCGGTCTCAGGTTGGTTGGTTGGTTGGCCGTCGTCGGTCGTTCGTTTTGTTCGGTCGATTGGTCGGTTGGCTCATAACCTGAAACTTGAATATTGTGGAATTTGAAGGTAGCTGCTGCTGCAGCAACAACTGCAACGAACCGACAGCGACAACGCACAGTGGGCCACGGGGCAATATCTGCGGCAAATAATCAATTTTTTTGACTGAAGCGATTGACAAAAGAAGTTTTAAACCTTCAATATTAAGCTGGCTTTAGGTCTCGTTATGCTTGCTTAACTTCAAAAAGCAGAAAATTTCTGATAGAAATATATATCGGTGACATAGCTTTTCAAAAGGGTCCTGCCAGAAAAATGTGCAGGTTTGCAAAAAAACCACAACTGTTTTGAATTGAATTGTCGCCGAACTATACCACCGATCATTAAAATGTATGTTTGTGTCTTAATATAAGAATACAAAAGAAAGGTTAAACGATAGTTTTAGACTTTGCATCAAAAAACTCTTTGAAGTTTACCAAGAAATCTTGTAGATAACTCAAATAGTTCAACAGTTATGATTTTTGCAATGTGTTATGGAAAAACGCCCCACTGTGCGACGCTGCGTGCGAGCTTTAGACTCCAGCCGTCAATTTGGAGCCAGTCGCCAGTGCCAACTGAAACGAGTTGCTGGCGAAGCGTAAAAAGCAACGTACATTGGACGGGGACTGGGTTTTGCCGCTGCTTGGTGTGGCAATAAAATTCAGTCGCAAGCTTAAAAATCATCTCTGTGCCTTAATGATGGCCTCAACAACAACAACAACAACAGCAACAACAATTTCTCCACACAAAAAAAAAAATTACCGTAGAAAGTTTATTTTTTTAAACATTTGACTTGATTTCCGTTTTTAAGCTTTGAGTTGTTTTGTTTAGCTCGAGCTTTGAAAGCTTTTTAATTGAATGGCGTATGCGCAATGTGCTTGAAAAACATTACACATACGCAGCGTAAGCAATGAGCAACACTTTGCCAAACGACAATGACTCAGACTCAAAGACAAAGAACCTTTTCGCTTGATCTGAAAACATGGGCCTGCTTTAAGACAGAGGCGAGCGAGATGTTCCCGGAGAGTTAGTCATCGTGAAGCATGTCTAGACTCTAGACCTCCAGCCCCTATGCCAAAAATATACCAAATACAGCTGCAGACAACAAGAACGAGGGATGAAATGTGACAAGGCGCAAGGAAAAAGGCAGCCGGGCAGACAGGCGGGCAAACATGCTGACGCGAACGTGAACGAGAACAGCGACGGGAACGGGAATGGGAATGGGAACGGGGGCAGGAAAAAGGGCAAAGAAAAATGTGAAACACATGCGACTCAGCGACAACGACAACGACGACGACGACGACGACCTCGATGACGATAACAAAAAAAAAAAAAAAAAGAACTGAAAACGAAAACTCACCCCAACCGATGCGCTCTGGCTCCGGTTCCCCTTGCTAATGGAAACTGCAGCAAGGGCCAGAAATATGCGAGCATATGGCAACCCTTATGAGACAAAGAGACCCATGCATTTGTCCTCTTGCAACCCGGGGACGTACAGATGTTGAAAAACTCACAGCTATGGTTTGGGATGAATCTATTGGAGGGTGGCAACACTGCCAAAACGGGTGGAAATGCTTTTCAAGATTTAAAAAGAAAACTAGTTTTAAGAATTTTGAAAGGTTTTAAAGATTTGGGCACTCAAAGATTTTGCGATTCGAAACCAATTTTCGATACTTTTTTGCGGTTAATGCGAATTACTGTTATATTTTGAAACGGTTTAATTTTAAAAGGGGGTTAATGGATATTTGTTGCTTTCGACTGAATTCCAGACTTAACTTTTGCAAGTACTAAAACAGGTTTCGCTTTCTAGTTGAGTAGGGCTATTTCCTAGAGAGAAGCAAAGAAACATACAGCCTAACCACAGAACAAAGATCGGGCATAAGATTACACACACGGTACTCGTGATTTACACAATTTTTTCCCGCGTTTTCTTGAAAATGTAGAAATTTGTTAATAAAGCGAACACTTATAGACTGCATCAACAACCTAAACATACAACTAGCCCACAGACCTACGAGCAAAATGAAAAACTTTTTCCACCACACTAAGTCCAAAATAAGGTATAGGAATGTACCGAAAAAAACTGTACACTTTGTTCTATTTGTAAAAAAATAGTTATATATCTAAATATATAGGGTTTTCACGTCAACTTGGTTATCAACTAATCTGTTTAAAAATTAAATCTCCAACAACAAAGTGTACTGGGAAAAAATAAGCTGACATCACCAGCCCAGTCCCAGGTCATGAGATTAACTGGTTGAATATAATTTTCAGTGTTGATGAACACTTCGTTATCTTCTAGAAAAAATAACATAAAAATAGAAAAGATACTTTCGCGTTATATAGCACATTTAGCTGTTCTCTCTATCTTGGTAGCTGTGGTGTAGGGGGGGTAAGGTATGAGACTGAATGTCAAGCAGACCTGGGTTCAAGTCACGTACAAAAATATTTTTTTTTTTTTTTTTTTATTGAACAATTATCAAGTTATCATGATAAGAACACAATAGTGTGTTCACTACACTTAAAGATTAAATTAAATTTTTAAACAAATTACTTGATAACCAATTTGACGTGAAAACCCTAATAGATTCATAAACATAAGAAATTAACAAAATATTTTGGAAAATTTATTTGTTGAACCCCCTTTCGTAGGGCTTTGCGCATCTGCTTTGGTGACTTTCTGACATGCTCTTATTCAGTATTTATTCAGTTCCAGGTTTTCGGCAACCCTACTGTCTTTCTTTAAATTTTTTTATCAATAGCTTTGGGCAACAAATTGGCTTTCCTCTTTTTCGTTATACAGTTTTTGTAGCAAGATCCGGCCAAAACACGATAGACACATTAAGTTTTTAAAGATTTTTGATATTGTATGCCTTTAGGTTATTCCCTTGCTTTACCCTTTGTAGTATTGACAAGCTTGTGTGACACGCTTAATACCAATTGTTTAAATTTTGAATTAAGCGAGCACTTTTTTCTGCCGGTTTTCGGTAAATCTGTTAGTGAACATGTCTCCCCGAACTTGATTATATTAATTTTTAAAATTTGTTAAGCGAAAAATGCAAAACTTTTCCGAATCGATGAAGCTTTCTGACAGCACATTTCTTGGCATGATTGAAATCTCACAGTAGGAAAATGTACAGTTTCTTTTCGGTACATTCCTTAGCTACAGGCAGATACGAGCAATGTGCTCTACAAGATAAGACTGCCCACAACAGTCCTACAGCAAACGCTTCTCTCTTCAAATGCTACATATAAAAGACAAACCAACAGACAAGAGACTTAACTAGAAAACGGACACGGAAACTGCTCTCAGCTATACCGGCACTTATTTACCACATGATAGTTAAGAATTTAAAAAACCGCCCTTAAACCGCCCTTTTCTAAATTTAAGACATTTTTTTCTAAAAATTTAGTAAACGCCCAGCCAACATTTTATGAAATTTCTGATCACATTCGAGTCTTTTTCGAGTCCTCTGTCTGATTAAAATAGTCATAAATGCGCTCGTTTTCTGATCATAAATGATACTTTTGTCGGGAGAAAATGGTACCCTAGCCGCGACTCTTCATAAAGAGTCATTTCTGTCACGTTTTTCTGATCAGTTTCGACTCCTTTTCGAGTCATTTGCGAGTCTTTTTCGAGTCGTTTTTAAATGAATCACATTTTGAGCATTTGCATGAGTCATTTTCGAGTCTTACTTAAGTCGCCCATGAAATGAGTGTCTGTTTAATCATCGAAAGGTCTCGAAAAAGACTCATCAAGTTGATTCTTGTTAAAATGATCTTCCAAATGCTAGGTGGGTAGGTACCCTAAAAATTATTTTTTTAGAAAATCAAACTAGCAAGTTTTAGCAGACTGGAGGTCCTGTTGCTTCAAAACAGGAACACAACACATTACAAAAGAAGCTGGTAGACCGAATAGATGTGTGAATTGTGGTAGGCCAATTTGTCTAATAGTTGTGTTTAATGTATGGGTTGCAATGGCCGTTGTCTCTCATCCAAAATAAAAATTCATATTTTATTTCTTCTTCTTCTTACGTCTTTGTTTTATGAACCTTCTGGTTCAATCTTCTACTACAAGTTAACCGCTTGGGCATTCCAAACCGGTTTTAAAGTAAAACCAAGGCAAGTTGCCAGTAGCCTTTTTGTGTGGGTGTGTCCCCAAATGGCCTTTCTGTATTAGTGAGAGAGAATTCCTCCCCACTGAGACCAATAAGTCTGACTGAAGAATTGCATTTAAACTTAAGTTTTTGTTGTATAAATCAGACTGTTAATGTTTGGTTTCCAAATTTTTAGAAAACATTTTTGTAAGAAGAATTTCTTATTTTCTGGGCAAATTCGTGGTTTTTTACTTACTTTACTGAAACTGGAACCTAGAACCTCGAAAACTTAACATACAGACGACAGCGTCTTAGCTCACACGACTATTGGGATTTCGCGAGAGATAGCGATCAAATCATAGTCGTTGAGCGAGCCACAAGGCATGGAGAATGAGTATTAGAGAGAAACTTTGCTCAGTCGACACCGCTTCTGTTAGAAATTAGTCAGCCGTTCGCTCTCACTTACGCTCTCTAGATCAGAGTTCCCCAGCCATAGCCCCTGGGGCACGAACATACTCACCAAGTCACAACCAAGGCATACTAAACAAGGTAGGCTCACTCATTCTCTCTCTCTTCTCTTGACAGCTTGATAAATTTTAGTCAGTAAGCAACCGTTGTAAGCAAAGCATCTCCGCGGACAAATTTTTTGTGTTTTACTTAGTAGCTTAGTAGGCTTTGTATTGAAATATATTACTCTTTCGCTCTCGCTCTCAAATATAAAGAGTTGTGGGAGAGCGAGTGAGCCCACCTTGTTTAGTATACCTTGGTCACAACCAATGCTGGCCGAAGTCATGCTTCACTGTGTGTTAAAGAGAGACACAGTCATATTTTCGCGCTCTCTTCTTGGAGAACCTTGCTCTAGATACTTTTGTGTCAGCTGTTCGCTGTCACTGACGCCTTTTGAATACATTTGGGAATATGGTCGTCTCGCTCTAATCTCTAGTAATGATTGCTCTATGAACAAGGGTCGAGCAAACAAGACATTCCCTTAGAATATCGAGACCATGGGATCAAGTTGCCGTAGAAGCACAGAGTTTTTTTTAATGATTTGGAGGTCTATATTTTCGTCAAACTCAAAAAATTTTCTAACTGGAAATTAAAATTTTATTTGAAAATTTTCGAAAATTTTGAAGTTTGGCAACTGTACTAAACCGCCGATCCTTCTCCATTGTTTTTAAATCTGCTTAAACCAAAACCATTCCAAAACTCATGAATACAAATTTTTTTTTTGAACAAAAATAGTTTCGGAAAGCAACAAACAGAAGGAAAAATAAAAGAAAAAAATCTCACATAAATGGCGGAAGTGCTGAACGAACAGCCAGAGCAGCCAGCAGTCATGGCTCGACGTCGCCATTGCCGTCGCCCCAGTCGGCAGTCCCACGCTCGCAGTGTGTTTTATTTTAAGAAGATTTCGAGTAGCGAACGCAAAGGCTGGGATGTGATGAGCAATGCCTGGCGAGGGTGGCTGGCTGACTGGCTGACTGCCTGGCATTTTCATTTTCATGAGATGGGGAAGTTGATGGGTGGGTGGTTGGTTGGTTGGTTGGTTCTTCCATTTTCTTGATAAGTTTTTGTGCCCTTTGTTGCTGGGGGGGTGTTCAGTTTTTTGTGATATCTCTCTAACCATTTTCACTTTCTCTATTCTGTTTACAGGTGAATTCAGCCATGGGTCTTCAAGCAACAGCCGCTACCAAGCGGAAGCATGAGCTGACCTTTGACAGCAAAGATGCCAATACCACCTACACGGGCAACTGTGCTCCACCGCCTGTCAAGGCCCAGAAATGGGCCATCAATAACAACAACTACCTGGAATCGCTGGAGGAGCAGCAAAAGGTTGAGTCCAACAACAACAACAACAACAACAATGTGGACCAGAAGTCCGAGCAAAGTATTAACAACGGTGATGAAGTTACTATCAAGAGCCAAGCGGAGGTCCCTTTGCCACCCACTGCCAGTGCAGCCATACCCGAGGATAGCATTGCCAAGCTGGAGGTGGTGGCCGCCGTGCCCTGTGAGCCCTGGTCGGCCAATGGAAATGCTGCCGCCACATCAGCTGTGGCCAGCGCAGAGCCAGTGGACTGCATTTCCAAACTGCAGGCGGTGGCCGTGCCCAGTGATCCTTGGGGTAGCATAGCCACGCGCTCTACCCTAGCCACCACTTTGCTGAGTCCCGATGAATTGGATGATGACGATGATGATTTCGAGGATGATTATGAGGAGGAGGAAAGCATCATACCCACCTATTGTCCCATGCGGTATCATCCCTTTCATCAGCAACAGCAGCAACAACAGCAGCAGCAGCAACAGCAGCAACAACAACAACAGCAGCAGCAACATCAGGCTGCAGCAGCAGCCCAGCAGGCGGCCGCAGCGGCTGCACAACAACAGCGCAGCTATGCCCCCGGCTATGGCAGCAGGCCCAACTATTACTCGGAGCCATTTCCTCAGCAGAATTGCTCCCGGACCGGCAGTCCTCAGCATATGACGCCGCGAGGTTTCGCCCCACCCCAATGGACCACAGCAGCAGCAGCAGGCACGGGCGGAGGAGCAGCGCCAGGAGCGCCGCAGTTCTATGAGAATAACGGAACGAGCTACAATCAACCTCAACAGACCATACGCTGTGCCGAGAATGGTAAATCCTATTTGGATTTGGGCAGTGCCTCCTCGTCGGCAGCAGCGGCAGCTCCCGCTACACCCGCCACTCCAGCGAACCCACCAAATCCCGCACCCTTTCATGGTCTACCTTTAAAACGTTGCTGTGATGGACGCGGTGGCTGGTGTAATGCGAATCGTAGCTGTTATAAGGACACACGCTTAAAGATACGCAATCTGTCCATGTTCAAGTTGTCCCGCTTTCGTCAGGTGTCCGAGCAGTCGCTGTACCGCTCGGTGTTGATCTGTAATACTCTGAAAAGAATCGATAGGGAGATAGAGACCGAAGCCAAGGAATTGCATCAGGCACATCAGGCGGCAGCGGCAGCAGCTGCTGCTGCCCAGGCTGCACAGCAATATCATCCCGCCTATCAGCAATCGGCCCCGCTGCATCCTCAGCAACAGCAGCAGGAGTATGCCCCTGTGTTGAACTGTGCACGTTTGGCCAATATGGAGCACTATCAGCAAGTGGCCAACAGTTTTCCCACCCAGCAGCAGCAGCAGCAGCCGCCACAACAGCCGCACTATTCGGAACGCTTGGAAGTGCCCAATGTGTACAGAGCAGCGGCGGCAGCAGCAGCAGCAGCAGGCACAGCCGTAGGCGTAGGCTTCTCAGCTACAGCCAGCAATTGTGATAACCCGTCGAGCGTTACCACCACCTTACATCCCTATGACCATTATCCATTTCGGGAAACGCAATCGGGCAGAGCCACGCCATTTCCCACAAACTGCCCCGCCACAACAGCAGCAACCACAACAGCAACACCCACAGCAACAGCAGCAGCAGCAGCCGCAGTTGCTGCCGTAACTCCACCCGCTCCAGTGTCCAGTTCCAGCAACTCGAGCAGCAGCATCCCCTTACCCGCCTCCTCCTCCTCCGCCTCCGCTGTGGTGAGCAGCAGTCATAGTGATACCAGCGATTCCGGCTATGCGGATGATGACTCTACACGTTCCATCAACTGGAGTTCGGTGCTCAGTCTTAGCTCGCAATCTGCCTTGGATCCTTTGAATAACAATGATCTGTTTCATATACTACCTGCCGCCGTTACGCCCACAGCGGTGCCCGTTACCTTGGTGCCCAGCAGCAGCAGCAGTCCGTCATCCAGTGCCAGCTCTACTCTAGCATTCAGTGGCAGCTTCACCACCGTGCAGAGTAGCAACAGCTCCAGTTCAACTACCGCCACCTTCACCACCCTCTCCACCATCTCGTCCACCTCGTTGACCTCCTCCTATGTCAGCAGCATTAGCTCCAATGTCTCTGCCGGAGCCAATACCTGGGAGTATGGATTTTTGGATATGGAGTTTGGCTTGGGTTCCGAGTTTACGGAACTAGTGCCCAGCTGTAAGCTGAGCTCAGCGGATGATCTATTCAAGAGCGGTCTAAACGGTGCCGTTCCCAGCAACAACGAGCTGGAGCAACCCGCTCACATTATGGTCGGCAGTTAGTATCAGTTGTAGGCAGCAGCGGCAGGATTAGCGTGCTGGTCACGCCACTAGAAATTCCAAGCAGTATTCAAACAACACACACTCACACACAAACACAGACACAAAAACAAACAGGAGGAGGTGACACTCAGGTTGTGAACGTGCATGAAGCCCCAAAAAAAAAAAACGAAACGAAACCCCAACTACAAGCAAGCAATCGACGCCCCATCGGGCGCCACACAAATCCAATTGCAATTGTATAAAAACAAAAGAAACAACAACAAATCGTAAACTATTAGCAAATTTTTTAAGTGTAAATATTGTAATATGACACAGACATACATACAACAACAACTCCTAGCAATAAGTTTGAAACAAAAAACAAAACAGAAATCTATATTATAACTTTAGCTTTGTTAGTTGCAATTGTTGTAGTTTTTCGATCAAAAACAACAGCAAAAACACACACACAAACCGAACAACAATTTAGAAAGATCAATTATGCAAAAAACAAAACAAAGAAAAAAACACAAAAAAAAAACAAACACAAAATTAAAGCAAAATCGAAAAACGTTTACTATATTATTAGCCATAAGTATTATTATTTATATACAAAAACAGAAAAACCAACAAAAGAACAACTTAAAACAAAGTTTTATAAAAGAAAATTGAAAAAAAAAGAAAAACAAAAAAAAAAAAAACATAAAAATGCAAGCAAATATAAAGAATTTGTTTAAAAAATTTAAAAAACAAAACTTATGTTGTGAATTTTGGGAGGGGACTGGGGAGGTACCACCAAAAAAGTATTTGGTTTTTCAGTGTACATTTTTTGACACCACACGCGTGATTCGTAACATTTGGCAATGCCACAAAATGCTCAGTAAGGTTTGCCTCCATGAAAAGACTAAGAAACGAACGGCACTTGCAATTCCCAATCGTGCTGTGTGAGAATTGTGTTTTCTTCGAAAGCTATTTTGCCGAATTTGTTCTGAAGAGCAAAAAGTGACAGTTCAAGTACTGCCAATGCGCCCTGAAAAATGCACTACAATGACATTCACAAGGTTACAGGCAATGGAGCAAAGGACCGTGCAATGATTACCGACATTTTTCGCCCAAAATGAAAGAATTGGACTTGGATGTGGTTTCAACAAGACGGTGCCACATGCCATTCGGCACTCGAAATCATGGACCAATTGATAGGCGAGTTTATCTCACTTTTGGACCAATCCATTGGCCGCCATGAAATGAAAGAATTGGACTTGGACGACATGTGGTTTCAACAAGAGGGTGCCACATGCCACTCGGCACTCGAAATCATGGACCAATTGAGAGGCGAGCTTATCTCACGTTTTGGACCAGTCCATTGACCGCTAAGATCATCAATACTAATCTATTTTTTGTGGGACTTCATGAAGTCTCTCGTGTACAGCGATAGGACAGCCATAATTACAAACTAGAAAGACCACAATACAGCTGCCATTGCTGAGATACTGGCCGGAGTTTACGGATTTTTCTTTAAAAAATAAATGGCATCGATAAATAAGTGATCAAAATTATTTATCGATTGTCGAAGAAATTATAAAGATCGGATGAACGATAGTCGAGTTATAACGAAAACAAACAATTATGATAGGTAGCACCGGCCGCAACGGCGATGGTCAGCATTTCAAACACTTTATGGCTTTTTTGCCACTTTGTGTGGCTTCTTACTTAAATTGATCAGATACATACAAACTTTGGAGAGTATATTATAGTCGGGCTTTACCGTTAAGTAAAAAAACCGACACAAAACAATAACCGGGCCGGAACCGAAACGAGACCGAAACTTAGGCACCTGTACAGTTTCGTTTTGTTTTTTTTGCTGACCCAAATGAAAATAAGGGGGGGGGGGGGGTTTGGGGGGCCCGACATGGAATATATTTTTATATGCAAAATACTGTACTAAGAAAGAAGAGTCAGAGTTTAAGAACGCCAGCATTAAAACAAACAATTTTTCTAAATAAAACCCACTTTTCGACCGATAGTTCCTATGAAAGCTATAAGATATAGTCATCCGATCCGGTCGGTTTCGACATATTAGCAGTGTGCAGAAAAAGAAGACTCTGTACAAAGTTTCAGCTCGATAGCTTTAAAACTGAGAGACTAGTTTGCGTAGAAACGGAAGACAAAGAAGACAGACGGACGGACAAAGCTCAATCGACTCAGCTCCGGCACCCTGAAAGAAAATATATAGTTTTGGTCGGAAATGAATATTTCTTGTGTGTAAAACTTTTAAGTAAAATTATAATACCCTTTGCAAGGGTATATAAATATTATTGATATATTTTCGACAACCCAGCACAAAGTAAGAGCTGTTTAATGCCGGCAGTGAAGGCAATAATATGTTATGGTGCACAAGTATGGGGGAAATGTTCCTGTGTTCCTAAGGGAGTACAGCAGAAAAGTATGCACCTTTTTTTTACTTCTACTATTTATTATCCGATCTTTATTAAATTTGAGAGATTTTTTATATTGCAAATCGCTGTTCCCACAAAAGTGCATCATTTTATTGAATAGTTCAACGATGCTTAGCCTGAAACATGAAAACAGAAAATTTGGCAATTGTGAAAGAAGCCTGGCCTTTAATTTTAAAGGTTTATTTCATGTCTACGCCTAAGGTGGTCCATCCGTGGGCTCCAATTTTGACATACTTTTTCCAGCATTTCCGCCGTAATCTTACCAATGGCAGCTGTAATGTTGTCTTCCAGGGTTGCAATTGTGGCTGGTATATCTCTGTACACGAGAGAAACTTTACACATAGTCTTCTTTTTACTGCACACTGCTAATATGTCGGAACCGACCGGATCGGATGACTATATCTTATAGCTGCCATAGGAACTATCGGTCGAAAAGTGGGTTTTATTTAGAAAAATAGAGGGAAGCTAACTTCGGCTGTACCGAAGTTTATATACCCTTGGAGCATGATATATGCTGCCAGTTTGATATGCTGATATAGTCATCCGATTTAAATCAAACTTGACAAAATTGTGTGGTAGTATATAATATAGATCTGTACAAAGTGGGAGCGATAGCATTGAAAACAAAAAAGATTTTCTTACTAAGACTTTTTTCAGACCTATCTTTTGTATGGCAGCTATACTATATAGTTGTCCGATTTTGATAATTCTTGGTGAAATTATGTGAAATCATAGAAAACTTATAAATACGGGGGTTGGGAGCGATAGCATTGAAAACAAAAAAGTTTTTCTCACTAAAACTACTTTTTCAACCGATCGTTCCTATGACAGCTATATGCTATAGTCATCCGATCCGGCCGGTTCCGACAAATGTGCAGCGTATTTGTACCAAAAGACTTCGTGCAAAGTTTGGTTGAGATAGCTTTAAAACTGACGGAGGAGATAGCATAGAAACAGACGGACAGACGGACATGGCTATATCAACTCAGCTAGTCATGCTGATCAAGAATATATATACTTTATGTGGTCGGAGATGTTTCCTTCTGTGCGTTACAAACATCCGGACAATTTTAATATACCCTCTCCAAGGGTATAAAATGTTTGTTTTAAGCTGGCGTTCTTAAACTCTGATGTATTAAAGCATTTGCAAGGGTATAAAAACTTCGCCAAAGACGAAGTTAGCTTGGCCTTCTCGTTTGCATCAAATTTTCATTATTTAATTGAAAAAATTGATTCAATTTTAGCGCCGCTTGCGAAAATTTGAGACAAAATAATCGCGAGATATTTGTATTATTGTATTATAAACTCCTTACCACGCGAGTTATAAAAAAATTTGCCTGCGGCGCTCTTTCTTTTTTCCAATTTTACTTCCAAAGCAGGGACTAACCCCGAAATTATTTTCAGTTTCAGTCAAGGCATTTAAATTGGCCTAAATCTTTTTTTACTTGTGCAGCAATCGGACACGCATCCCATTCCCGTTTTCCATAAAATATAACTATAACCGGAATCGAAATCGGACGCGTTAGACACCGCAATCGATTCGTTGACAAAATTTGTTGAAAAATTTTTAGTATACAGTCTGGTTTACGGAAACCGCTTGTGAAATGTGGTTTTTAATAAATTTTTGAAATATTGCTCGTTTTTGGAGCCATAATTCGCCCTTCTCAGAGCCTTTCTAAGTTTTGTGTGTAGAATTGAGTTTTTGAAAGAAAATCGCACTGGACTTTTGTTAATTCTTGTTGGTCCACTTCAGAAACACTGAAACAATCTAAAGATTCAACCTATTTGCTCTATCACTGTGTCTGGCCCGCGTTTTGAAAATTTTTTAGACGGTCAAACGCATTTGTGATCAACCTAAAATTTCTGAATTTCGTTAAGCTTGATGATAAAAATGAACACGCAGTTAGTTTATATCTCCACCAATGAAAACTGCGACTACAATGCCTCGGATACGGACCCCCTCTGACGACGACTCACGCAAACGTTTTAAGGACCACGATTTGAGGATATGCACCTGGAATGTCCGCACCCTCAACGGAGAGGGTGATGATATCGACTTGGTGAAAGTCCTCAAGGAATACTCATCGGACGTTACTGCACTCCAAGAAATGCGATACATTGGATATGGGAGCAAGATAATAACGCTACCAAAAGAGAAGAAAAAACAGAAACTACCACCCCCCTGGAAGATATACTACAGCGGGCATGTTTCCAAGCACGAGTTTTGGTTCGGCTTTGCAGTGAGTGATAGACTACTCCACTCAGTCATCAGCTTTACACCAGTTGACGAGCGGCTTGCCGCGCTCAGACTTAAGGCAAAATATTTTAATATTAGTCTTATCTGTGCACACGCGCCAACAGAAGACAAGGACACCTCGACAAAAGACGAATTCTATGAGCGCCTGGAACAACTATACGAGCGCTGCCCCGATCACGACATAAAGATCGTGCTAGGCGATTTTAACGCGAAAATCGGGAGAGAAGGAGTCTTTGGTTCGACAGTCGGACGATTTAGCCTTCATGAAACAACCTCCGGTAACGGAGAGAGGCTAATAGACTTTGCTGCAGGCCGGAACATGGTCATAAGTAGTACGAGATTTGAACACCTCGACATCCATAAGGCGACCTGGAAGTCCCCTGATCAACGAACACGAAATCAGATTGATCACGTTGTGATCGACGGAAGGCACTCATCGAGTGTACTAGACGTGCGTGCGATTCGAGGAGCCAACATAGACTCGGATCACTGCCTGGTTGCAGCCAAGGTACGCACGCGGCTCAGTGTGGCAAATGCCTCACGCTCTGGCACACGTCGAAAGCTAAACGTCGAGAAGCTGCAATCACAAGGGACCTCTGAAGCCTACAAAGCCAAACTCGCCCAACTGCTCAGGGAAACCTCCCCATCTTCTTCCGATATATGCGAACAGTGGAATCGTATATCACACTCCATGAGTACGGCTGCCAAGGAGATACTCGGGTACTCCGAGTCCCCACGAAGGCGGTCTTGGTACGATGAGGAGTGCCGACGCGCTACTGCAGAGACAAACGCAGCACACAGGAGAACTCTGCAGTCGGGAGCAACACGGGCTGTTAAGGAGCGATACCGGGAGAAAAGGCAAGAGGAGAAGCGCCTCTTTAGAAGAAAAAAGAACGAGCAGGAAAGACGCATGCGCGAGGAAATCGAGATGTTATTCGGCATGTGTGAGACACGAAAACTTTACCAAAAAATTTAGCAAATAACAGAAGGTTTTAAGCCCAGAGTCGCACAATGCAAAGACGAACACGGGAATCTGGTCACCGATCCGCAAGTGGCGCTTTACAAATGGAGAAGCTACTTCTCCAACCTACTGGGAGGCGATGACGAACATGATGCCGCCTCTAGAGAAGTAGCGATGCCACCAATCGACAACATACCCAACAGGAAGTCTGTTTAGCCATACAAAGGCTAAAGAACAATAAATAACCAGGCGCTGATGAGCTGCCCGCTGAATTGTTCAAGGCTGGAGGGGAAGAATTGGTAAGGTGCATGCACCAACTTCTTTGCCGTATATGGGTTGACGAAAGCATGCCCGACGATTGGAATTTAAGTGTTCTATGCCCAATCTTCAAAAAAGGAGACCCTGCAGTTTGCGCCAACTACCGCGGGATCAGTCTCCTTCCCATTGCATATAAGGTTCTGTCGCGCATTATTTGTGAACGTCTTAAGCCGCTTATTAACACACTGATTGGACCTTATCAGTGTGGCTTTAGACCTGGTAAATCCACCACAGACCAGATACAAGCAAAGTACGTTCGACTTTGCATGATGACGTTGAGAAGCACTAAAAGCTCCGTCAAAATAGGAACGAACCTCTTCGAGCCTTTTGATACCAAAAGAGGTTTTAGGCAGGGTGATTCCTTATCGTGTGACTTCTTTAATCTGCTGATGGAGTACATACTCCGCCGGTGCCCAAATGCCAACAGATCGGGCCCATCTTTAATAAAAGATGTAATGCTACTCGCATACGCCGATGATATTGACATCATCGGCAAGACCGAACGGGCGGTAAGCATGGCGTTTTCAGAGATTGAGAGGCAGTCGGAACTGATGGGTTTAGCGGTGAACGAGGACAAGACGAAGTACCTAGTGTCCTTGAAACAGAAGTACACGCGTCTTGGGCAATCTGTTGCAATGGGAGAACAATCTTTAAAGTTGTAGAGGACTTTGTCTACCTCGGAACGATGATAACCGGCGACAGCAACATCAGCCTGGAAATCCGAAGAAGCATCACGCTCGCAAACCGATGCTACTACGGGCTCAGTAGGTAGTTCAAGAGCAGAGACCTCAAGCGAAGAACAAAAATAGCGCTATACAAGTCGCTTATCATCCCAGTCCTGCAATACGGCGCAGAAGCATGGACAATATCATCAGCGGATGAGGCGGCGATTGGCGTTTTCGAGCGAAAGATTCTTCGCAGGATTTATGGACCTTTGAAAGTTGGCGAGGATTTTCGCATCCGAAAGAATGACGAACTGTATGAGCTCTATGGGGATACAAGTCTGGTCAAGCGCATAAATCAACAGCGTCTGCGCTTTCTGGGACATGTTACCCGTATGGATGAACAAGCTCCAGCAAAAATGGTCTACAAGAGGAATGCGAAAGAACTGGGACATGGCAAGGTGGGACGACCAGGTGCGGAAAGATATTTCCACGCTTAGCGTAAGAAACTGGTGCCATGGAGCAAAGAATATTAGAGAGAACGTTTGCGCTGCCTCTCAATTTTGCTGGTGCTAAACGATAGTGCCCAAACAGATACTTGTAGTGCCCAAAAATATACTTCAAAGTGCCAGTAGGAAATCACTGTGGTTAGAGGGAGACGACCATAACCCAAATGTATCCAGAGAGATCGAGCAGCTGACCAAAAAGTATCTAGAGAGCGAACAGCTGACAATTTTCTGTCAGAAGCGGTGTCGACTGAGCAACCTTTCTCTCTAATATTCTTTGCTCCAAGCTGGTGCCAGCTAGCACGGAGCAGAAGCGACTGGCGGACATTGGTTACAGCGGCCGAGACCGTCGAACGGTTGTGATGCATGCATCGGGCCAATCAAGAAGAAGAAGAAGAAGGCTATACCCTATTTGATTTTTTTTTGTATTTATAAAAAAAAAAAAAAACACACACACAGCACACAGACACGCACACAGCACATAACTAATTTGTGTGAGTCGTTCGCTCTCTCACTCCCTCTCTAGTGCTCTTAGGAAATCATCAACCCATAGCTTCATCCACAACAGTACCATGTTACAAATTATCAAAACACATAGAATATATACTAAAACACATAGTATCGGAAGAATACAACATACTGAACTCTATACAATTAAAAACAAAATTGAAGGAACTAAAAATAGAAAATGACGAAATATTGGTATCATTTGACGTGATGTCACTATTTACCAATATACCGACGACACTTGCCATAAACAACATAATGGACAGATGGATAGACGTAGCTCCTCACACAAACATACCGAAAAAACACTTCAAAGAAATATTAGAATATTGCCTACTGGACAACAACTATTTTACATACAATGGAACTATATACAACCAGATATTTGGAATGCCTATGGGAAACCCATTATCACCGACAATAGCTAATATAGTTTTGGACAAAATATTAGATGACACGTTTAAGAACCTAAACGCAATGGACATACAAGTGAAACATGCATTGTATGCATTATAAAGGCCAAAGATATTGACGTAATTTTAAAAACACTAAATAAGCAACACCGACGAATAAAATTTACTGTAGAAAGAGAACAAGACAACAAACTGCCTTATCTTGACATGGAAATAACTAGAGAAAATCAGACTTTAGCGTTCAACTGGTACACAAAACCTATGGCTTCAGGAAGAATTATTAATTATAATTCAAACCACCCACCAAACCAGAAAATAAACACGGCAAAAAACATAATCAGGAAGGCGTACACCGTGTGTGATGAGAAACATAGACCCAGCAACTATATTAAAATTAAGAAAATGCTTTTAATGAACAACTACCCCGAGAAACTTATTAATAGACTAATCACTGAAACCACGAACCAACTTATCGACAAAACACCCAAGGAGAAAAACACAGACCTGAAAAAATTCATAAGCGTACCTTTTATACCCAATATCACCGACAGCAAAACACTAAAAACATTATTACCAAAACAACTGATGGAGCAGCTGACTAGTGCTTACAAACCACACAGCAGCACAAGACGCTTATTTAGCAATATGAAAGACAAAATAAAAACAGAGGACAGCAATAACGTTGTCTACGAAATTAAATATACGGGAAGAGAGGGAGAGAGCTGTAACGGGATCTACATAGGAACAACGAAGCGCTCTCTGAGCACGCGAATAAGTGAGCACATACGGGACGCACAAAAAGGGAAAACAACAACAGCCTTAGCACAACATATAAACACAACAAATCACTCAGCTGACTTTGGGAACGCGAGAGTATTGGACTTTGAGCATAGAGGCAGAGTTAGAATGACTCTAGAGACTCTGCGAATACAAGAAAAAGGAGAGCAGGCACTTAACTTTAAAGACGATATCGAACAGACGAATTGCATTTACTCAGCGGCAATCACAAAGAGAAGATCTAAACAGCATAACAATTCAAGCAAATACAAAAACATGACGAATAAAACAATTAACAGAGACAAACAATCGTGCAATACAACAAAACAATGACGTCCACTAAAATAGGTATTTAAAAATTAAGAAATATGTAAAATATGTATGTATGTCTAATTGTATTCATGTTTTTGAAAATATATACAGACTCCCTGAGGAAGGCAATATAATTGCCGAAACGCGTAGGAGAAAACCTAAGCCAAAAAGGGTTTTGACTGCAGGAAGGAAAGACGGCCGTATAAAAACCCCAATCTACACCACGAAATCAGCTTAGTCCACATCATTTTCTGAGAGCTACAGCCGTTATGTGCCCCATACAAAATTTTCTTTTGCGTTTTTACCTATTCCGTGGTGAAATTTTACAAATTTTCTTTCTTAGTGCGCGCTTGCATAATTAAACGAATGTCTATGCCAAATGTTAGATCTGTAGTATATATAATATAATAATAGTTATATATATATCAGTCTGTCAGTCAATCGGGCCTTCAGATTTATAAGTATAGATGAGCAATATGGAACAACTTAATCGGCGTCAAGTGATCCACACAGCAATGAAAAGAGTAATTCTTTATGATCTGCAGCAACTACTTATTGAGCATCATGCATGGGTTAGGCTCGTGGTCAGAGCGATTTCGCGATTTTTTTGACCATTTGATATACTATTCCTATTTACCCGTCTATTTACCCTTGTAGGACAATCTAAATTTAGCAAATTTCCAGATTCCTTCTTTTTGACCGTAAATTGACCCGTCTCATTACAATCTAGGGAAATGAAGGGAATCATTAAAAAAAACTTTCTTCATTTTTCTTTTTAATAAGAAAATCTAAAGAAAGTCGATACACGCTACCATACTCCAAGTAAAATGCAAAGGTCAGGAAGTTCTTATTCCGAGGATTCCGATGATTCAAACCGATGTGCCCTTTGCGTTGAGACGAATTCAATTTCCGATACGTCTTGCATTCACCGTGACGATTAAAGAATAACAAAGCCAATCCTTGAGTGTACAAATGTCAGAGTTTTGGCCAAAATAATGCAATTTCTGACCCACAGTGCGCTGTCTGCTTAAAAAACTTATGCAAGGTTAGATAACACCAGGTCACAGTTTGTACTTTTTCTTCTTTTTTTTCTTTTCTTTTTTCTTTAGATTGATTAAAATTTGGGTTTTCTTATATATTTGGGAGTTCCAAACAAGAGAAAAATGTGCCAATTCGTTTTTCTTATACCAGCCTAAAAGTATGCAACACAAAAGCTGTGTTACTCCCAGTATTTAGAATTAAAGTACCTTAAAAAGCCGCAGACTGGCTATTAAAATTCCACAAATTTCCGTTGAAAGTAAATTTGGCGCCACTTGCAAATGTGCTTGTTGTCGCCCTCTGGTGTTGGTGTTTCACATCTCTTTACAGCTAAAAGCTTAAACAGCTTTAAAAGCTTGTACTAATAAGTCTGACCGTTTTCAACTGGTATTTGAAAATCATTTGGCGGTTTACTATTGAAAATGTTTTTTATAGTTAGCCTAGCCAGTTTAAAGGAAGCTAGACCCCCACGTACACTTATTTCTGCAATGTGTATGTGTTTTTACCTAATTTTCTCCCAAATTCAGCCCATTTCAGAGTTTACAATTTGGTCCTAGGGCTATGAGTTAATCTTGGCCAAGCGTTGGCAACCCTACCCATTTCAGCGCAACAAGTGCTCACTCCCGCTTCGGCCTTATGTTTTCAATTTCAGTTGATTTTCTACTTTTGTGACGAACGGTTGTGCACGTGTTCGTTCGCGTCGTTGGCGGGCGTCGGCAAATTGTTTATAAAAATTGTGTCTGTGTGTATGTCGAGGGCGCGTGTGCGAGTGTATGAGTGTTAGAGGTTCTTCATCTGCGTGTTGAAATACACCGCATTGTTTACAAAAATTACAGCTAATTCAGAAAGCAAAACAAGTGCCCCGGTGTGTGAAAAATGCATAAATAAAAGGCAGAAAAGTAAAAGAAACCATAAAGAAATTAGTGAGAAGAAGTTGGTTCTGAAGGCGAGACAGAAGCAGAGGCGGTTGCGTCGGCGCAGGTAAATAATATTCCGCTGCCAGCATGCAGGCCTATGTATGTATGCATGTGTGTGTGTGTGTTAAAGCGTGTGTGTTTTTAGTGGTGGTCTGAAGCAACAATTTAATTGCGGGCCAAAACAGTTCAATTACAAACAATTACAAATATGTGTAATTTGTGCTTTCGATTGCATTTTGTGTTTGCATTGAGTGCGTAATTAAATTTTTTTCCTCGCCAAACAACAACAAACATACACATGCACGGACACCCACACACACACACACACATGCAAACAACAGTGCAGTCTAAATGGCGTAATCGTAATCTTTTTGCCCTCTTTTTAATGATTTAATTAAAAGCGTAAATTGCAAGCCGAAATTCAATTTAGCCCATTGACTTAACTGTCATTGTGTGTGTGTGTGTGTGTACGAGGGTTCCCTTCAATATTCTTTAAAAAGTTTGAGGGTATTCAGCATATTTTGGTTAGACTTAAAAAAATTATTTTCAAAAAGTGTTGCGAAGAAAGTCAAACCGGAACCGTATACCGAGAAGAATCGGTTAAAACTCAACAACACAATCAGAACTGGAACCGATATTTTACATTTATTTTACCGGTATCCGAGTACCGATATTTTTTGAACCGTTCCCGGTGCAGTATCGGTTCTGAGTCCAACTAGCTAGACCCAGAAATTTCATTCGGTTGGTTTAAAATCTCTCGTGTTTTGTTAGAAGATTCACCAAAATTCACCACAAAAACAATTTCAATAAGCAAAATTAATTTGGGAAATGTAAGAAACATAATTTCTTTTGGGGTTGTCGAAAATATTATCGATATATCGAAATATCGATATTATTGCTCAAAATGAAGAATATCATTATCGAATATTTTTCGGACGCGATATATCGGATATCGAATATTTTTTGGTGATATTTTTCGGCGATATTTTTGTTTTAGCCTTCAGTCACAATGTTGCGAATAACTGTTTCTTGTGCTCTGGACATAAAAGGCAAACAATTTGTAAGGACCATGGCAACTCAACAAACATAAAGGCGCACTTAATCGCAAAGCATGGAGATGCTTGGCTGCAGTGCAGCTTTTTTTTAAAACAGTAAAAAATAACACCATTGCAGCATGACGACTATCGTCAAACAGTGGCAGTCGCCTATACGTAGTCATGCTGCACACATATTGTTCTCCTTTAAACACAAGTGTGCGACATCTGAAGACGTAGTTTTTGTTGGATCGCTCTTCGCTGATCACAATTCTGCTATGATATCTCAACAACCACCAGGACAGGAGAATAAATTACTGGAGTACAATTGGAACTTACCGTTGATTGCCTGGAACGGGGCATTAAATTCTGGATTGCAGAGAAAGACGCATTGTCAGTGCTTTTTGATTTGGCATTGTCATATCTTATTACACCGGGAAGCTCCGTGCCATCGGAACGATTGGCATCGGCTATAAAATGTGTGGTTTCGGACACCAGAAGCCGAATGACAGATGAGCACATAACTCAACGCATCTTCCTAAAACCTGTGTCTAACGATTATTGGTAAAATCAGAAGTTTTTAAGTTTCGAAGATTTAACTCAAAAAGTTTTTTTATGCTTTGTAGTTCGAATACTTTAGTTTGAAAGATGATGAATTAAAAAAAGTAAACACTGTTTTCGTTCCATAAATTTAAATTCATGAATAAGTTTTAAGAACTATATAACATATATGAAATATCAAATAAATATCTTTTGTTAATTTAATGAATATACATTAAATCTATATTTTTTTGCGCAGTCAGATTGTAGTTCTTATAACGCGTCAAATGACGCCTCAATTACCTCTATAGACCTGTTCATTGTTAAGATCCGGGCTTTTATTGAAAAATATCGATAATATCGATGTTTTTGACACCAAAAAATTTATATCGAAATGATACTTTTTCAATATCGCCAAAAATATCGATATAGATATTTTTGAAATATTCGACAACCCTAATTTCTTTGTATAGGTATAGTATAATAAAATGTACGTTTCTATAATTGTTTGCAAAACCAACCGAAGGCTGCCGTATCAAATAAAACCAGCTTGCCCCTCAATCTCAGCTGACGCCATCTATCAATGGTGGCGCCATCTATGTACCAGCAAACAGGCTAAGGGTTGCCAAGTTATACTTGGCATCATAAATCATATAACACAATCAAAAAATTTCAATTAAACATAAAATTAACTCATAACTAGAAAATGAGAACCGGTTTGTGAAATTTTACCATTATCTTGGAAACACAGCTCTTAACTGGATTTAAAAATAAAGTTGTGCTCTGAGTTTCTGTTCACCGACAGATTTTTCGAGCGTTTTGCAAAACAACCTAGACCGAAATCTACATAAATTTCCATGATACCCCCTATTGTTAGTTTTGTATCATTAATCTTAGACGCTCGTTAAAATGCCATGATAACCTCTGAACAGAAAAGTACTTGGGTTATTCATTTCTTTTCAAGTGAGACTTTTTATTCAATTCAGTTATTATCAATTTTTCTGGGCTTAAACTGTTTAAAAAAAAAGAAGGTGTGCAGGGGTAGGCAGCAAAAATAACGGAAAGGGTACAATAACATTCTTATTTTTATAATTTGATTTCGATCAGCGCGATACAGCGCGTGTTTGTTGTAATATCTATTGCTTCGTGGGTAGGTAAATGACGGGCCTGGTTGCGTGGGTAAGAAGGGCTAAGAGGATGCTCACCGCTGCTTTAAATGATATTAAAAAAACTCGACAAAGTTGTAAGCGTAAAACGTGTCTCTTAGAAATCGATTGGACACAAAACCAATGACCGCTCTTTCTTTAAATTATATCGGTTAATACCGGTATACCGGAATAAATATCCAGTTACCAATACGGAACCGAATCCCTAAATAAAATTATAATTAAAACAGAATCATTTACCATAACCAGAACCGAAACGAAATACGATTCGGTTTAACTCCCTGATCAAAACACTTTTATTTTATTTTAGCATGAATGAATGAGCGTGTTCAGCAGCATAAATCGATGACAGAAAATCGACTATTTTTGTTAGATTGTGCTGATGAACGGGCATGATGCGCAATCATGTTTGTTATTTTTCGTGATTGTGTTAGATGTGAATCTAACAAAGAAATAGTTTGTTAGAATTGCTTGTTTATGATTTGTTATCGATAACACACAGCTGCCCGAAGTAAACAAACATGCCATTTAGAGAAAGCAAATGCAAAATGAATGTGGAAACCTCTTTGTTTTTAATAAATGAATTGGCAGAGGACGTGCTTTCGCCAGAAGCTCAAGGAAATTCGTGCAAGGCTCTGAAGGCACCACTGGTTGTTGCGGAGGAGGAGGGAATTTTGAAAAGCCGCCACTCCAAAAATAAGAAGCACTGCGTACGCGTAGTAACCACCTCATCTGGATTCATAGACACCTCAACACAGTTTGACAAGCCTTACGGAACAATGGAATAATTTTCCATGCATGCGCTGTAGCTAGGGTCACGTGGTCCTCGTTTAGAGAAAACACTCATTTGCTAGTTAAGCCGTATACGCAGTTGTGAAGTAACGAGCAGTAATGTACAAATTTCAATAGTAAAGCAGACGTAAAATTTTTGGTTTTAGATTTTGTCTTTTGTTTAAGCACGGTACGGAGTACTCCAAACTGTTTGGGCGCCCAAAAAAGTCATTTATTGCGCCAGTAGATCCTAAAACAAACCTTTTGCGTGTGGTTTTAAAACGTTTTTTTATATGGTGACTTTCGTTTGCGAGCGCTTTTTAGAGTACTCCGTTCCGTGCTTTAGGCTTTAGATTCAAAATTATTTTTCTAAAATTGAAATTCTGTTTCAAAAATTTAAGATTACTTTTGCTGCTTATTAGAAAAATGTTTTAAAAAATTAGGTGAATTTCTTAGATTGAGGGAATAAGTTTATATAAGTAAGTATGATCAGCTCTAAAACCGGCTTGCTCATATTATAATGTGTATAAGTTATACCCTGTGTGATAAGTTATACCCTGAGCTTAGAAATCGTTGGAAGTCACGCAAGTCGTGGGTGTTTTTTTGGGGCATTTTCATTATTTTGTAATTATTTTTTCTGACATTTGATTGTGGAGCTGGTCAGTTTTCCAAGCTTTTTAGATATATCATGTCATTCGAGAAACGTGGGACTCTGTACGCGGTTCTGGCCACATTATCGACCAATTTTTAGGGACATTGTCTTTGGCTAATGAAAACCTTTAATCAAGCAATTAAAATCTGAAAAATAATTAAAATACTCTTTTCGCTTTCGGTTTTGAGTTTTGATCGGCTTGGGTTCCGGATTGATTTACTTTCTTAACGCCTGCCCAAATAGATTCGTCTTCATAAAGTACACTTTGAACTACACTATTAAACTACCAATATAAAAGTTAGCCCTCGTATATGTGTATGTTTTGGGTCACCCACACTACGCTGACAATTTCAAGGCTGTTTACAACTCAGAGACGTGCGACGCGTGCCGACCTGGGAATATTTTGTTTTTATTTTATGTGCTTTTTACTTATTGTTTATCAAATTTAAATTTGTACCAAAATACAACCCAAAATCAAGTTGACCATGATTCTCATTTAAATGCAAAAAAACCACATGAAATGTGTATGCTTCAATTGTTGGAATATTTGTGATTCTTTTTTTTTTTGTATTTTGTGAGTGGTTTGCCCTTCATGAATGAATAACGGCGGTATATTGCAGAGCAAACGTCAGCAAGTGCATTCCCCCGTCAGTCGGCGGCCTTCCCGTCCAGGTCGAAACCGAAATTTGCACCATCAGCCTCAGTTATCACCAGTTACCAAGGGTAAGTCAACGTCAATTTGCTGCCACGTCTGCTTCCTCCTCCTCCTCCTTCCTTTGACACACTCACACACTCTCTGCCGTTCCATGTGAAAACATTTTTGCGTAGAAATTACATATTGTTTTGTCTTTACCTTCTCCCTTGTTTCATTTTTTCTTGATGTGTTTTATGGGTCGTCATCCGACACAAACAGGGCATCGCTTTCTGCTCATCAAAGCAAAAAAACATCCAAGGCGGGCCTCAATTATGTTAATTATGAGATTTCTTATACAAGGGAGAGTAAGTCAGGCGTTAAAGTGGACCAGTGTACCAAAGAATCCAATTCCAATTATGTTTGATTTATCAAACGTACAAAATTAACCATCAAATAATAAATTTATATTGTCTGCTCTGATGATCTTTTAATGACCTCCTGATCTCTGGCAATGAACTTCGTTCGTCAATGTGTTTACCTAATTTAAACCCCTAATGAGTCGGCAAACAAATTATAGCATAAAGCTTACAACACAAATGTGATTATGATGAGAGAGATGCTTGCGTTGGTAATGGTAGGTAGATCTTAGATGACCCACATTTTAGTCAATTTGTATAAATTTAGGTCGGAATTTAGATCGGAATGTGGCTTGACAGTACATGAGAGATGTTTACTGGAAAGCGAGAGTAAAAAATTGGCTATACAGCTCCTCCAACGGGGCCAAGCCAAGCTTCTCTCAATCTCTTGGCGTGTGTGCTTTACATTTTCGCACAAGAAAAAGGGACCTACAGTTTAACGCCGAATCCGAACGGCAAAGTTTGAGAATTTGCTTTTCATGGCTAGATTACTTCACAGCTGCCGCCAATAGCTAGTGAAGGTGACGGTATGTGTAAAAGCTATTCTCTAAAGAAAGAAAAAAACTTTTATTATTAGATGTTCAGAGGCGGGATCGAACCCACGACCTCCCGCCCAGCAGTCCAGCACATTAACCGCTGGGCCACAGACGGAAAGCGAGAGTGCAAACCTCTTAAAGGTCTAATCATTTGATTCAAGGTTTTTAAAGCATTAAACTCATGGTTTTAACCTTGGTTACAGCATTATCGATTCTATTTTCGACAAATATCAGATATGGTGGATTTGGTATACAAATTTTTAAAATTTGTGGACGCTGTACGACTTACAAATCTCCTCTGTGGTGTATCGTCATTTTACAACCCAACTCTTGTTAAACCTTCTCGAATCGTGTAACAAATTATTAAAATCCAACCGATTCAATATCTCAGAAAAATATTAACTTAATCACTCAAAGAAAATACTTTTGAAGTTATATTACAGAATTTTGAATGTACTAAGGAAATTTTACAAATTTTTAGGCACTTATAAATATGTTCACAACTGATCAAAATTTTTGGGTTTAGATCAGTGGTGCCCAAAATGCCAAAAGCCTATCCCATGAGATTATGAGTTCATAATTATGCCGGCGTCGCAGCCGACTCACGCATAGCACGTTCGGCGGCTTGCTCCCTCACGGCGCGTGCTTTCGGCCTTTTGTTCAATTACGAAGCAATTGTTCATTTGCTTGGTGCTCGTGTTGAAATGATGTGACGTTTACTTCGTGTTTCGCTACCACCCGCACAAGCGCATAGCTTAATTGTGTGAGTTTGGACAACACTGGTCTAGATTTTTGGTAAACTATGTAGTCATTAGTAAGTGTTTTTGGAAAATTTTCTAAATGTAAATATGATACCTATTTCCGGACCATATAACATTATATTGACATCGCGAGTTAATAAACAAATAGTGCACTTTAACGAAATGAAATTATTTATTAAAACAACCAATGAGACAATCGAAAAACCAACTGTCACAATCAGATTGTTCCTATTTATCATAATACATTGCATAAAAGTCACCATTGACGAAATTGAGGTTACCTCATAAAAATTAGAATTTCGGAAAGAGTGCGTATTGAGACAATGTGAAACGAAAGCGGAATTGATGGCTTTTTAAGGTGCAAAAAGCAGCTGTAACAAATCTTTACAAAATTTGGAAAGGCTTTGCCAAGTTAAGTTCTCTTTACAAATATTTTTTCGACCTTAGTACCAATTTGACACAATTTTTGAATTCAAAATGGTTTGCGGCTTTGCAAATGGACGAAAGTAAAAGAAATTTTGGCGCACTGAACGAATGACTAGCTATGTAGTGAAAGCTAAGAATGCCTTCTTGATGTGTCAATTTGACACATGTGAAAACAGCGCTAGTAATTTGCTACGCGCCAAATGTGTGTTCGTTATCTGAAATTATCGTAAAGAGAATAATTGGTGTTTTCAAATATATTTTTTGGCGTCTAGAATACAAGGAGATTGATAATTTGAAACAGACGATAAAGAAAAAAAATTTAAAATAAAATGAAGTTTTATTTTGGATGAGCAATGACGGCCAACACAACCCAGATTAGCAACCATAAAAAAATATTCAATTTGATTATCAATTCGCGAAGCTAGTTCGTGAAACTGGAATATTGGTGGATAAACCAACCCGTGTACGTACTCGTTCGGTGCGCTCAACCGAAAACATTGCGAAGTCAGTCGTGGTGGTCATCTGATCGAAATTGTTTTTCATAAATAAAGGACAAGAACCAACCTTTCCAATGAATCTTCAACCTTTGAAAAATATCGAGCCGTTTTTTTTAAAGCAAAAATAAATTCCAATTTTTTAAATGGACCACCCTGTAGATGTACATAAAGTGAATTTTTCTTAATTCTGTGATCTATTTAGAAATGGTTATGTTTGCATTCTAGTCTTAAATTGATTTAAAAAAATGTTTTTTGGTTAATGTGTCCAGATTTGGGTTGTGCAAACGAAAATGAAGAGTGAATGCTAAAAGTCGGCCCATAACATGAAGCAAAGAGTATTAGAGAGGAACGTTGCTCAGTCGACACCGCTTCTGTCGGAAAATTGTCAGCTGTTCGCTCTTATTTACTCTCTCTAGATACTATTTGGTCAGCTGTTCGATCTCTCTCGATACGTTTTGGTTATGGTCGTCTCCCTCTAACCACAGTGATTTCCTACTGGCACTTTGGAGTATCTTTTTCGGCAGTATCGTTCAGCATCAGCAACGTTCTCTCTAATTCAAATTGCTCCATGCCCATGATACACCAGGTATGGCATTCAGAGTTTATCGAGTACTGACAGCTTTTGCTAAAATTGAGAGAGAGAGAAAAAAAAAAACAAAGCACCCTAAGATTTACAAACATATAGTCGCTTGGGATATTTTTATCGCCTTCTGATCAAATGCCTTTCGCAAATTTTACTATATTGTGTGAGTGACCACACTTTTCTGCTCTCTTTATCTTTCGGAGCACTTCTCAATGTATTTAAGATAATTTACATCATAGTTCCCCAGCCATAGCCCCTAGGGCACGAACATACTCGCCAATTCACAGTGCCGGTCAAATGGAGAGGACAGAATAGTGTGCTTGTGTTGGTGAAGGAGAGAGAAGGAGAAAGAGAGTTCTCTCCAGACCACAGTCGTTTTAATTGCAATTCAGTGCGCACCGATTCACACAATGAAGAGTTTGGCTCGCGTTTGCATAACAACACGACTGACTTTGGCTTCTGCTAGCTATAGGTGGCCGACTCTGCTTTACATCGACGTACGCATCAGTATTGGCTCGACATTTTTTCAAACCATAAATAAAAAGGAAAAACAAACAAAAATTAGTGCACACACAACCTTTTCAATCAAATGACAGCAACACTATGAAACTTTGGAGTCCAGAAAAGAGAGCACAATCAGAGAGCGCATTACCTGTCATAGTTGTATCATGAGTCGGCCTCTCTCATTTTCGAGTGTTCCATTTTCGATCGTTTCGATTGGAATTCAGATTTTTCTCATGTGTATCTAGTGCAATTCTCCCTTGGCCAAGTGGTTTGTATAAGCGCTTTCTGAATCGCCTCCAGATCAAATTTCTCCTAGTCTGGTCGTAGTTCCAACTGCAGATGGCGCTGTTGAACCAACGATATTTCCATCTAACCTGTTGATCCCAATGTTCTTCAGCCAACTCCAACTGAAGACTCTTAGTCCTATTACAAGCATACATTTTCATCGACTCTTAATTAATACGCTTGGTAATTTTACCTTCTTAGAAATGACAAAAACGGTTAGAAAGTTTACCTTTCTTGCTTAAAATTAAATTCATAAATATTTAGAATATTATTGGCATTGATTTAACTGTGTAGAATGTTTTGTACCTAAAAAGAGGCGTTTTTGAATTTGTGTCGGAACTTGAGGTTTTAAAATTTTGAAAATTTATATAGCTAGATTTTTTTTAAGACATTCGGTCAGACCTGGCTGTAAAACGTTCTGTATATTCCAAAGTTTGTATACAACAGATATTTTGTAGGTATGGCAAAATATTTTCAATCAATTTTTTCTATGCTGTTTGCTTATCGAAATGACAGACTCGCTCACTCTCTCAACAGAACACTTGATTTTGTTTTTCTCGTTGAGAGTTCTCGATGAGAGAATTACACGATAACAGCTTGATGGAGCGAGTGTTAGAGCAAAGTGTGTTTTTGTTGTTTGTGGCCTAAGTTTTTTTTGTTGCATTGGATAGTTAATAGAAAAAGATCAAAATATCACACAAGCACTCAAAGACACTTGCTCTACATGCGCCCAGCAAAGTGTCTCCAGTCCATCGAAAATTGCTCAGAGAGAGAAAAAAATAGCTCTTGTTGATTGAGAGTGGGGTGAAATGTAATTTCGTTTCTCTATATAATCGTGTCCTACTCTGAAAATCAGTCATCTCAAGCTCTTCTTGCATAGAAAAAATTGGCTGACAAATGTTTTACGAGCTCTAGTTAAAAGAAAATCCAATAACTAAGAACAGCTCTTCAATTAGTTCATTTGGAGCCTCACCTTAAAAACTGTTCTACTGATTCCATAAAAACTCGTTTGATCTGTTTTTTCAACATACTGAAAATGCTATATTTCGGCTGGGTAGTTGCACTCAAGGGTTTGATTTTCATTATTGATTGACCCATTCCTAGGTACATACTCCGCTGGCAATTCCTAAACGCCTCCGTGTCTGACCGCACTTTTTCAATAAATTTTATCGCTAGACACACAAAAAACTACAATACACAGATCAGGAACTAGACCAGACCACCGCCCCCTTCCTCTCCAACACTACACAGAATTTCGTAATTTCAAAATCACAACATTAATGCAACCAAACAATGGGGAAAATGCCCGCGACGGGCGGCCACATTGTTACAACAGCAAAAGCAAAGAAATAGCGTCAGCTTTTTGGGAACGCCTTAACAATAGAAAATCTACACCAACCGTCGACGGAACTGCGTTCAAACAGTATCTGTTGTTGTTGTAGTAGTCGCGAGCCGGAAGATATTTCAGACCGGCTTGCAACTGGCGCGGGGGGGTCAGAAACAAGTTTTATGCTTTTGCGATGACGCCTGACTCTCTGACCAGTCCATCGGCTTTTTGTGGCCAACACACACATACACGACCTAGGTTGGGTGGCGCGGCAGCTGCTTTTTTGTTGTTCTTGGCCGGGCCAAAAAACCAGATCTAACTCCCTAGCGCATTTTAAGTGCAGCCCCGCTGTAGTTTTGAACTAGTTGCTGCGGTGTATCAAATCAAGTCAAGCCAACACGTCCCACTTTTTGGTACTCTCTGCACAATTTGGAAATTAACTGGTTGTTTTGCTGGCCATCCAGAGCTGCCAACGGCCGTTGTCTGCTCCTGCTGCACATTTTCCACTCATTTGTATTGTTCGATGGCGGCGCCTAGACAACTTTATATGTAAAAGCCAAAATACGCTTAAAGTTTAGCGTCGGGTTTCGGTTAGAAACGTCTGGGATTGCCTGAAAAGTTTTATTTTCGTCTTGCTTAGATGGTCGGGGGCGGGTTTTGGGGTTTGACCAGCCAGTCGGCCATTCATCCGCCGCAGGAAGACACCGAGGAAGGAAGTTCATTTTGTGCAACTTAACGCTTTTCTTTCGCCTGGCGTGTGTCTGGCCTCAAACTACCAAAATCTAAAAGGAAAACCCACTTCAAACGGGTTAAAAGAAATCAGATATGTAACAAGGTTGCCCGTTGGGCTACTTAAAGTTTAATTTAGATAAGAAAAGGGGATAAACAAATTTGAAACCAAAATACAAATTTATAATTTCAGAAAAAAAATGGAGACCTTTCTTAGAATCTGTTAGGAAAAGACAAGAGTTAATTTTGGGCATTTAATTCGATAAAATCTTATAAACTTCAGTTTCGGTTTGCTTCAATGTCAGGTTGCGGACGGATATTTTAAAAACGTCTATATAGGTATTTTTTTAAATATTGTAAAATAATAATTTATAAAAAAGAAAATTAATCTAATTTGGTTAAAAGAATTGATATTTTAATTTTATTTTAAAGACACATCCTTCCAAGAAGCATGAGTTAGGGTGTCATTTGAGGAAAATAAGTTTCACATAGGATAAGTATTTTTTTTTATTCATAACAAAATAAGTTGGGAGAACTTATTAACCAAAGATACACAGATTATTAAGTTTGGGCAAAAGTATGTAACAGGGGAAAGAAATAATTTCCGACCCCATTTAGAATATATAATCTTAATCAGCATCTAAAGCCGAGAAGATGGTAGGAGATAGAGGTTTCTTACGTATGGGACATTAACATCTATCCATCTCATATCCAATTTTTTAAATAATGCTTCGGTTCGCGTTTTATGGGTACTTTTGTACTTGCAACACACAACGACAACAGTTTTAAATTAGTTTTAGTTTTTTCAGTTTTTTAATGGTTAAAGATAAAACTCTCCAAAATTCAGAAAATGTGAACTGGGTCATTTGGAACGCAAATTAAAAATTCACTTCAATCGTGCAATCGGTTAAGGTATCTTCAGAAGGGGTTAAACCTTCGTTCTTGAACATCTTTAAAAGCGCACGGTAGATTTTTATTAACCCATTTTACGCCGCGCTGCATGAACTTTTTTATTAGGAGGTGAAAGCAACTTTTCTTGGGTAATTAGGACCCAGTAAACACGAATCCGATGTCAAAAAAATTCTACCTATGATAGTTTCGCCAGGTGAGATGGTTCAATTACTCGAAAAGTCACATTTACTGGTTGATTAAAGTCTCCTAGTACTTCTTTTTCCACGTGTAGTATTAAGGACTATAATCGACCTTTTCTTAAAATTTTACATGACTTTGCGAATAAAATATTTATAGTTATGTGTTTTAATTTTTTTTTTGTTGAAAATTCATCTTTTTGTAAGGTTTTTTTCAACCACCACCTGCAAGGTGGGGGTGTCCGCAATATTTTTTTATCTGAGAGCCAATGAAATTTACTATAATATAATGTAATTACGTAAGCAATTGGTTTCACTAGATCCTACAGAAAATTTTCTAAAGGAGGCAACTTTGCTGCTCGATTTGTTTGCGGACCACAATGAAAGTCCAATTGAATATAGGGGGTTTTAAAAATACTGACCGTTCTTTGTTGACTGCAGATCTGTGTATGTGTGACTGGACCTCTATTTATAATCTACCAACCATTGACTCCCAACTTGACCTTTTCACAAACAACCTAATATTTTTATATAACAAGCATGCTCCGCTCAGACGAAAATCACTTCGCACTAACTTACGGCCCAGGTTCAACAATAACATTAAAAAACTTATTGATCTTCGAGATAAAGCTTTTGCTAAGTGGAAGCGTTTCAAAACTGAACAACACCACAGACAGTTTAAATTGCTAAGAGGAAAAGTAACGTCTTTGATTAATTTATCTAAGAGAGAGTATTACTCTGATAAGTTTTATAATGCAGAGACGAGTGCACAAACATGGAAATTCTTAAAAGAACTTGGCGTCGGCAAGTCTAAGCCTCAGACCAGCTTGAACATAAATATTGACGAATTAAACATAGAGTTTATTAGATCTGATGTACCTGATGTGAAACACAATACGTACCTGAACAGTCAACCTTACAAAACATGTGATAATAGTTTTAGCTTTATGTGTGTTAGTCAATGTGATGTCCTTGAATCTTTACTACAAATAAAATCCAATGCTACGGGTCTAGATGATATTAATCCCAAATTTTTAAAAATAGTTCTTCCCCTTATCCTTCCCTACATAACACATATTTATAATACTTCCCTGACTACATCCACATTTCCCGATTCTTGGAAAGCTGCTAAAATTATAGCCATACCAAAAAGTGCCAATGAGTATCGACCAATCTCAATTTTACCATTTCTCTCGAAAGTACTTGAAACTTTAATGGCAAAACAAATTAATACTTTTATGCTCACCGAGAAACTTTTTAATGACAAGCAATCTGGATTTAGAAAAGGACGAAGTTGCACAACGGCTATTATAAATATAACAGAAGAAATTCGAAAAAACGTAGATAATGGTCATATAACATTTTTAACACTTTTAGATTATAGCAAAGCATTTGACACGGTAAGCCACGAAATTCTATGCACCAAATTAAAGAAACTGTACATGTTCTCAAGCACGGCTGTGAAATTCCTGCAGTCATATCTCGCAGAGCGGCGACAGGCTGTTGTCACATCAAGCGCTTCTTCGTCATTTTTGACTATGAAACGTGGTGTCCCGCAGGGATCGGTTCTTGGACCTCTCTTGTTTTCTATTTATGTAAATGACCTACCAAGTGTTTTGTCAAAGTGTGATGTGCATATGTATGCGGATGACGTTCAGTTGTATGTTAGCAGTCCTTTGTGTAAAATAGATGAGTGTGTGCATGACTGTAATAGCGAACTATGTAGAATAAGTGAATGGGCTGAAAGAAACGGTCTGGGATTAAACCCATCCAAATCAAAGTGTCTAATAATTAGCAACAAAAACTTTGATTTCTCCAGCTTGCCACAGCTAACAATAAAAAATTCTGCTATTAAATATGAAAAACAAGCAAGGAATTTGGGATTTGTGTTTTCCACAACTCTCACATGGAACGATCATATTGTTGGATCCGTAGGCAAGTTGTATGGGCTACTAAGAAGCCAGAATGTTATTAAGCACTTCCTACCAGTCAAGATTCGCTTATTGATAGCCAAGACCCTCCTAACTTCTGTCCTCTTTTATGGTGTTGAAGTATTCAATAACTGTGATTCAGCAAGTAAACGTAAAATACAAGTAGCCTTTAACAACATAGCACGGTACATCTACAATCGAAGACGAACTGATAGAATATCTGACGTATCCATTAATATATTTGACTTACCCCTACAATCGTGGATGGATGTGCGAAGTCTTGTCTTATTACATAAAATAGTCTGGACAAAAGAACCCTCATACCTATATGAAAAACTTAACTTTAGCCTTTCAAGAAGAACAAACAACATTGTGTGTCAAAAGTACAGACTGTCAGTTTCGGAGAGACAATTTTTCATCCATACTGTTCGCTGTTGGAATCGATTACCCCACGATATAAAGACTATAAGGAACGCCACGCAATTTAGGCTTAGAATAGAAGAACACTTACGAACTGCAAACATTTGATTCGAGGAAACCATTAGTTGATAAAGGAATAATAACATTTAATATTAATTATATAATTGAACTGTTTAATTTTGTATGTTAACGTTAAATGATGATATTGATACATGTTTAGGTATAAGCTCGCATTTAAGTAGGTTATCTAAAATATTTAAGTAACTTTCAACCGTTGTGACTCTAAGCAATAATTTATAAGTATTTTGTACTTGTAGCGTCAGGATGTCTTGCCAATTAAACAAACAAACAAACAAAAAAAAAATAAAAAAAAAAAATAAAAAAAAAAAATAATAAGTGGTCAATAAATGCTCGTAAAAAAGAAAAAACAAAAAAAAAAAAAAACAACATTGTTTACACCCTCAAAACAATCGCCACATATAAATTAGTATACTATAGTGGTAAAAAAAATTATTAATAATAAATAATAAATATAAAATTAAATCTATTATACTAAAATTATAATATTATTAAATTATAATAAAATAAAAATGAAACAATAAGTAAACAATAAATAAACATAAGTCAGATGCAGTGGTTAAGGTAATATAAAAAATATATTAAACAAATGGGAAAAAAAGTAGTAATTATAAAAATAATAAAAATAAAATATAATCAACTTAAACACCAAAAAGAAAAAAAAATAAAAAATTTAATTGATCTTTTCAAGGTTAACCCCAATCCTGAATTTTAAATTAAAAAATTATAAATATACAATAGAAAAATTAAAACAAAAACAAAAAAAAAAAAAAATTATTTATTTTTTTTTTTTGTCAAATTACTTTGGCCCACACTAAAAATAAAAAAATAAATATTTTTTGTTTCCAGTTTTGACAAAAAAGGCGTGGTTTGTGTTATAAAAACCTTTGCCCACACAAAAATTCTCCTTTAACCTTTAACGTTTTAGAAACAAACCGAAAAATAATTAAATTAATATTATGAGTAAAATTCGTCAAGATTTTATATAGATATATTAAGATAATTAGAATTGTCTTCGGTTGAAAAAAAAAAAGAAGGCCGGAGCTAAAATATTTAAACGATATATTTTTTTTTTTGGCGGTAAATGAAACACTTTTAAAATTTAAAACTTCATTATGATTAAGCTGGATCAGAATTTAAAGTGAGTGGTGCATCTTCATATTATATTGATTTTGCTATAACCAAATGACAAGTAAACAAAAGCACTGAAATGTATCAATGTAAGTCGGCACCTACCTTCTTAAAATTTTATTTATAACTGTTTTCACTTAAGAGTAAAAAATTTTAGTCAAAAAAACGACGCATCACAGAAGATGCTAAGCAGCACTTTGGGCCTATCACCAAGACAAACACTCTGGCTTTTCATGTCAGTTATACGACCGATACTACTACAGGGCTTATTGGTATGGTGGCAATCCACAGAGAAGTCCACATAACTACAGCTGATGGAAAAGGCCCAGCGGCAGGAACTGGTCTGCATAACGGGAGCGCTGAGGTCTCCTCCAACAAAAGCACTGGAACACATCCTTGGTGTCAACCACCTGGACATCCAAGCACGTCTACTTGCGCATAGGACTGCCCAACGTCTTTGCGCGGCAGGCACCATGGCACTACAAAGCTATGGGTAGGACTACATGATCCCAAAAACCAACTTCACAGGCGCATCCGCATTACTGGGACCAGAAGACTGTCGTACAGGACTGGCTCAGAAAGCAACGCACCTTTTTACGGACTGCTCAAAGATGGCCTTAGGAGTGGGAGCCGCTGTATGCACAAGACCGGATGAATCAAACTGCCAAACCACTGCACCATATTCCAGCATTTTCCTGCGAATAACACTAAAACAATCAATACAAAAAGTCGACAGCCAAGCAGCAATCAAAGCAATGCAAAGTCACGCCATTAACTCCATAAAGGTTCTGGCGAGCAGAGAAGCAATAGATTCGCTCAGCACCTCGAGTGTGGTGCAAATCTACTGGACTCCCAGCCACCAGGGCATTGACGGAAACTAAATGGCGGACACTCTTGCAAAAGCCAGGGTCGCACTAAGCCAAGAAGCAACACTAAACATTCCTATCTCCCTACAGACGCTATTCAGCAGGATGGAAGAGATAGCGGAGAAAGAAGCAGAGAAGAATCTCTAAAATTATGTGCAAGACAAGAGACAAAAAGCTCACGCACTATATGCTAAAGCTCCAAAGAAGAGACTGTAGACTGCTTATAGGCGTATTAACTGGTCACTGACAGCAGACACCTGCAGGAAATGTAGGGAACCTGGATAAGCAGAAACTCTAGAACACTTCTCAAGTTTCACCTCTCTGGAAGAGGCGGCCAAAAAGTTCTCCCAAAGAACTATTGGCATTTGCCAAAACGTTAAAGATCCTCCAGGATTTCTAAAGGAAATGGTACACCAAAAAAGCACCCGGCCTCACTAAGGACCGTAAGGTCTATGTGTGGCCCCCTCCATGGGGTCAGCCGGAAATACCTGTCTACCTACCTACCCATTAAAAATGGGTAAAAGAGGATCATTAATTTGTGCAAAATGTAAGAAGGAGAAGGAATCATAACCGACCATATAAAGTATATATATTTTTGATTAGCATCAACAGCCGAGTCGATATAGCTCTGTCGTTCTATCCGTCCGTCAGTCTGTCCATCGGTCTGTATGAACACCTAGATCTTAAAGTGTAGAAGAGCCATCAAGTTTGTTTCAAATTTTGGATGTCCCCCCTCAGGATCAAATTAACACTATTAAACATTTAACAACATCACCCTAACAACCTAACAACTTGACTGTAGCACCTTAACAAAAAACGAGAAAGGCAAAGCTAACTTGTCCGTATACAGAAATAGCTTGTCTCAACGTTAGCGACTTCGACCAAACTTAGACATAAAAACATTACATATTACATGACGTGTTTGAAGCAGTAATATTGAGAACAAAACAGTTTTTCTTACTAAAAACCATTTTCCGAACGAACATTTGTATGGAAGCTACAAGAAGTAGTCACGATCCGGTCGGTTGACATAGAAAAGTTAATGACTCAGCCGTTTGATCAAGAATTATATACTTTATGTGGTCGGAGATGATTCTTCTATCGTTGCAAACTTTAAACCAATAAAAAAACAAAAAATCACAACATAATCTTAACAATTTCTACTCCTCATTTAACAAGTAAAAAATTGACGTTTAGGATTTTGTTAAAGTTTTTGTGTTGCACGTTTATAAACTTGGATGACACTTCCTGAAGATTAACTCCTTATTCTTCGCATTAAAGAACTGTTCCATTGAATTTATTATCTTCAACTTTCTCGAAAATAAATCAAATCTTTAACTACACACCAAGGACATATGATGCAGTTATAGTACTGTCCTCCGTTTGGCAATTATTTTTTCGCTGATCTCTTCCTTCCCGCTTCCGCTTGAGTGCTGGTTAATGGCCAAAAACTGAATGACTGGGTCCAGAAAGTGCATAGAGGGGGGCGGGACGAAGTGGTGCGGTAGCAAATTGCCAGCATCGCATCAGCTGCAGCACACACACTAAATTTTTAATCAAGCATCCTTTACGGGCCCCCGTACCCGTATCCATGGCCCGGCTGGCAACATCCAGCAGCTGTGATTCCGCTGTAGGAGCTTTTTTGGAGCTGGTGCAAAAAATGCAATCAACGTCAAATGCGCTTCGAAACTTTGTGCAAAATAATAGAAAAGCCATTAATTTCACTTCTCGTCGAAGATGCTGCTGCTGGGCGTGGCACGGACATATGGCGACCGGGCTAAACAGAGTTGGACACAGGGCGGAAAAGACAAAGCGGAAGAGAAAAAAAGGAAGAACACCAAAGTAATTTTTAATTATGCGCATAACGTGCAGAAACTTTGATTGGAATAACACTAATGCGATTATTGGCTGGACGCAGACGAGTGCCGAATAGAAAAAGCAATTCTCATTAAGCTAACTTTCATCATAAAACAAAAAACACATTCAAGGTTTTGTCGCCTAGAGAATGGAAAAAGTTCTATCATTTTTTTTGTCTGTTCGTTTGGCACTCGCAACCCCACTTTTCATTAGTATAAACCGCTAATTTCACTTAGCGGTTTGCCCCAACATGTCATCAGCTTGGGGACCAGACAACAAGTTGTGCAACTTCATTTTCGCGAAAGCCACCAAAAAAAATCCACAAAAATACAGTGGTTCGCAATTACCCCAATGGTAATGTGGGTTAGCAGAGACGGCAAAGAGTAATTATATTTACGTTTTAACCGAATAAATTGAACATTAGGTACGGGTGTACTTCTTATTTCAGAAATTTAAATTTTAATAAAGCTAAATGCTTGCATTCTTTAAATAGTTAAAAAATATTCATAATATTCATAATTCATAGTAACTAAACTAATACTAGATGATTTTATAAATAAATTAACAAGAACAATGCTGACTTCAAACACTGCTTAAACAATAGTGGAAGTGAGATAAATGCACAGAAAAAAAAATGATATGATCTGGGGCTCAATATTATATTTTTTCATATCAATAAAAAGCCGTTATGACAAACTTGAAATTGACCTGTCCGAAAATAACATAAATAAAAGTGAACTTTTCGGCCATATCAAAATGATGTTTTTAAGATTAAATTAATATTTTATAATTTCATTATAACGCAACGAAAAAAATTAATTACACATGGCAATCCAATACTAATACTAAATTTTGTTTTAGCTTAGCAATATTTTTTATTGTTTGGCATTGCGTGTGTGTGTGAAGCCACTGACACGAAGTTTATTTTGCACTACGTTTTTGTTGGCGAAGCACCAAAGTGACAAGCGTATACAGTCGGTGTGTCGACGTCGCTGTCGCAGACCGCCGCGTCGGACTCTGCTCCACGGACATGCGAAGTTAGTATCTTAGCTTACTTCCTCAAATATTTCGTCAACCGGACTTAACCACAAATTACGCCGAAATTTGAAGTTTTTAGTATTTTGAAAATCACTGGGTGTGGCTCAAACTACTTCTACCACTTATATGTACTACTTATTATGCCAATAAAAACGGAAACTGTTTTAAAATCTTTTTCAAATTTTAAAGGATTTTTAAAAGATGCCGTCACTTATATTAAATGGAATCGGATAATGTTGTAGTGAATTTTATTTTGAAAACTCATCATCAGGTTTTTAGAGCGAAGCTCTTTTACGGACGTCAGACTGGGGGAGTAAATCTTGAAAAATTTTGTCTTTGCGACAGATTCTTTTGGGGTATGTCTTTTGACTTTTGTCTTTGAATTTTGTATTTGCAAATTCAGCAGCTTTTATCATTGGAGTAGTAGCAGGAGGGTTGTGTGTGGAGTGGGATAGTGTGAGTTGAAGTGGTGGGGAGGGGGTGGGTATCTGGTGGGAATCAGGTGAAGATTTTGTGAGGATCTGGCGGGGATTTGGGGCTGGATCTGGTGGGGATCTGGTAGGGATCTGGTGGGGATCTGGTGGAGACCTGGTGGAGATCTGGTGGAGGTCTGGTGGTGATCTGGTGGGGAGCTGGTGGAGATCTGGTGGTGATCTGGTGGGGAACTGGTGGAGATCTAATGGGAATCTGGAGAGGATAAGATGGGGATCTGGTTGGAATCTGGTGGGGATCTGGTGGAGGTCTGGTGGGGATCTGGTGGGGATCTGGCGGGAATCTAGTGGGGATCTGGCGGGAATCTAGTGGGGATCTGGTGGGGATCTGGTAGTGATCTGGTGGGAGTCTGGAGAGGGTCATAGGATCATATGGGGATCTGGGAGAGATCTGGGTGGAATCTAGTGGTGATCTGGTGGGGATCTGGTGGAGATCTGGTGGTAATCTGGTTGTGATCTGGTGGGGATCTGGTGAGAATCTGGTGGGGAACTGGTGGTGATCTGGCGGGAATCTAGTGGTGGGGATCTGAGGAGAGTCAGCTGGGGATCTGGTGGGTATGTGGGAAGTTGGGGGGTAGAAAAAGTGGCTGCATTGAGGTCAAGTTGTGAATTCTGTGCTATAAACTATATTATTGTTTGTTTGACAGTGACTTAACAGTGACTTAACAGTGACTTAACAGAGACTTAACAGTGACTTAACAGTGTCTCAACAGTGACTTAACAGTGACTTAACAGTGACTTAACAGTGACTTAACAGTGACTTAACTGTGACTTAACAGTGATTTAACAGTTACAACGGTAACTTGACAGTGAAAAAACAGTGATTGAACAGTGAATTGACAGTTACCTTACAATGAATCGGCAATGACTTGACAGTGACCTAATTTTTTTATATTATATAACATTTATTTATACAGAATCCAAAAACTGTCTTTTTGCCATTACTTAAGTCGGTTGTATCAACGTAAAGAGCTTTGCTCGTTCCGGGTGTCCCATGACACACACTCTTTTTTTCAGACCTATCTTTTGTATGGCATAAATTGATAAAAAAAATATTCACAAATCTTGGTGAAATTATGTAAAATCACTTAAAGCTGAAAGCAAATAGATTTTCCCACTAAAACTAGTTATTCAACCAATCGTTCCTAATGCAGCTACAGTCTAGTCCATTTTAAAAACTGGAATTTAATTTTGTTATAAAAAAAAAACGGCTTGATATTTTTCAAAGGTTAAACATTTATTAGAAAGGTTGGTTCATGTCATTTATTTATGAAAAACAATTTCGGTCAAATGACCACCACGGCTGACTTGGCAATGTTTTCGGTCGAGCGCATCGGACGAGTACGTACACGGGTTGGTTTATCCACCAACATTCTAGTTTCACGATCTAGCTTCACAATTTGATCCACAAATTGAGTTTTTTTTTGTAACATGTTATTTCGCACAGTTTGAGTCGAGGACTCACCACTTTGAAAATACTTTTTTGAATATTTCCCAACTTTCTTCAAGCGAATAGCGACCCATTAGTCGCTATCCAAATGACATTTGACGTTTTTAAAATCAAATTATGAAAAGTTAATATTCCAAACACGAGATGGACCAACCTGTATATGCTATAGTCATCCGATCCGGCCGGTTCCGAAAAATGTGCAGCGTATTTGTACCAAAAGACTTCGTGCAAAGTTTGGTTAAGATCAGGGAACAAAACCGAATCGTATTTCGGTTCCGGTTCTGGTTCTGGTACGTACCGAAACTTATGTTTCGGTAAAAGGTTCTGTTTTGGTTCTAATATTATTTCGGTATTCGGTTCTGTACCGGTAACAGGTTTTTAGTTCGCTCTACCGGTATGTACCGTTAAAATATAAACAAAGATCGGTCGTTAGTTTTGCGTCCATCCAATTTATTCTTTTCAAATAAATGTATAAATCCATTCTTTCAACCGGTCATGAACCGAACTCGTAGAACCAACTCGGTTGGGTATTTGCGCAATCGCACTGGAAATGAAGCATTTTTAGCCTCCCGAACCTGTACGGGAACAAGACCTCTTCTTCTAAAACTATTACCATATCTTTGACTAGGGTTCAAATAATGCTTTATAATGCTGGACGGACGGACGCATTACCATTTCGAAATTATATCCAAACTGCATATTAGACGTCGACAAGGAAATCGACTCGAAGTTGTTGAATGCTGATCAAATCCGTTTATTGAATTACAATGCAGGTGCGACAATGCTCTTCCTTCTCCCTGGTACATACAGTTATGAATGAATTTCTATACTGTATGTGCTCCAATTCGGGTATTAAAAAAAACGTTTTTAATAGCTTCGTTAGCTGAAAGATTCCTTCCAAAAATTTTATTATATTTTCTTTTTTGAAAAAAAGTGGAATTACATAAGAAGCAGTCGGTGATAAACAGAGCTAAAAATCTTAAAACTTGACTTCATTTTGTATTTCAATTACAATCAAATAAATTAGATAACAATAAATACAATTTTAAATACAAGAATTGCCGTTATTGTGGGAAATACTGCTAAATAGTCAATTAAATTATAACAAATGCATCTGCATTTGATTCTTGTTTAAGTCAACATTTTTGACTGCTGTACTTCGTGCTCGATTTTAAAACTAAATGTTTATTAGCCTTAAGCTCTATCTTAAACAAATCAATTAATTATTTTTAATGTGCTGTTAAACGTCGAGTTGATAAACTTCATAAACAACTCCTAATTATCCGCTCTGATAGTGTTGGGTGAACTGAAGTTGATTTGTTTTACATTTATGAATGACAATGGCCCCAGCTGTCTGAAACTGAATCTGGAACTGAGTCAGGCATTCACCATTGCTGACCAGAGCTGGCTAACTGAGCTGTTGGTCATCGTCCAGTGGCGCTCAGTTCAGAAAAAGTTTACCCAGCCAAAGCTAATGCAATAAACAACTTTTTCAAATTGTTGTTAGACTGCATTAAACTTGTCAAAATGAAGTTGCTTTTGAACTTAGATTGCTTGCAACGAGGGCGTGACATGAACATGGCCTAAGGGCACGGATGTGACCTCTCATAAAGTCGTGTCCTGGATTAGTCAAATGTTGTATGATGTTTTCCTGTCGAAAAGTATGTATAATTGCCAGCCGTAGGGCTTAGACTGGTAAAATCCGGTTTAGTGTTAATGCTAATCTGAGGGCTGATGGAAAAGTTGAAAGAGGAATTATTAAAAGTGAGAATTTTGTCAAAAACTTGTGCAACCGCCCTCTTTCTCTCTCTCTCTTTCTCGCTCTGCGCACATTTCGCCCCCTTGCCCTACTCTAAACGCCATCATATTTTGCCCCTACGGTGTCTAACAAAGCAATTAGAGCCACGGATACGCCAACACCGTTGAGTTTGTTAAGTAAACGACGCAGAGCCAAAGGACCCCAGGGCATATTCATTAGGATAGCAGCCTGGCAAAACAGGGAAACGGGCAGTGTCGGGGATATGCAGCACATTCTTTAACTCCCACCCACTGTTGCCAGCCAACTTATGGGTCACTTGCTCAAGAAATTTTCAAAACTTTTGCTCTACAGACATCAACTTGTTGTTCTTGTTTGCTGCTGGCGCAGTTCCTTGGGAAAGGGATGTCTCCTAATGAGCGACCGCCCCCGTTGTCTTCTACAATGAATATAATTAAATGCGTCCAAGGTGTAAACTAGCGAATTGTTTGATCCCAGTCAGCCGAGCTAACCATTCCTGGCAACTTCGTCACTTTTGATTTTCTGCTTGTTCGTAGTGTCTCTTTCTTTTTTGTGCTTGCTCAGCAAACAATATTGTGAAACTTTTCTTTGGTTTCAGCACTTTTTTTTTTGCTCTCCCATTTTCCTGGCGGGCATTTTGCAGTCAACCGTCGTTTTGCTCTAGTTACCAAACTGACAGGCGGCTAGTTGATCAGTTAAAACATGACAGGATGGGATCCATTTTGGCTTTTTTCTTGGGTTTGTTGAATACACTTTTACAGTGCCGCACACAGGTAGCTTATCAGCTTCGGTAATTAGGACACATAGAGAGCGCTACTTATAGTTTGAGAACGTTTTATTATATATTTTTATATGAACTGATTTTGTTGGTAAATGTGTACTTTAAGGTAAGTAACCCCGAAAATTCGAGAACTATTTTTCCTTTATGGATGCGTATAATAAAAAATTTACGTGCAGAAATCACAGAAAAAAAATCCGGTGGTGTGAAATCACATGATCTAGGCGGCCGGTTGACTGATACTGCTAACCGAAATGATTTCTCAATAAACCCATTGTTTCGCATGCTGTGTGTGCCGTATCACCGTCTTGCTGAAACCAAATTTCGGCAACATCAAGGGCTTTAATTTCGGGTAACAAAAAGTCATTTACTATGATGCGGAAGCGCTCGCCATTTACTGTTATATTCTCTCCGGCCCAGAAAACACTCCAAACAGTGCATTTTTGTGGATGTAACCGGTAGTTCGAGGGTCTTTTGTTTGTTGACGGATCCGTTTAGCTAGAAATGTGCCTCGTCACAACAACATTTTGCGCGCAACAGCGGATCTTCATTGAACTTTTGCAGAGCCCATTAAATATTCTCTACAAATCTGTTCATTAACACTATACGAGCTCACAACTAATAAAAAACATAAATTATATCAGATTAAGGGTCGATTTCTGTGTTCCAAATGCTGTGTGTCAGATAAACTTAAAATTTACTCTGCTATTTGTTAGTTTATCGGACATAAAGCTATATGTAGAAGATGTGAAACCGGCCTTGAATGTTTTTTGTTTGCCTTATGACTTCTCTGCTGCTTACTAAAATACTCTAAAATATTTTAGCACATGAGCTTTCTCATACGGTATGTATGGAAGCTCATAGCTTGTATATCGATAGCACATAAAAACTTTGAGGAACCGTTGGGCTCAGGAATGTATTGACTATTAATTTGATAAAATATATAATTAGTTTTATAAATCCACCAAATTGTGGGAAAAATCTCAATGTGCTATGCAGCTTTAAAATATAGTAATCCGGTATGACCAAATTTTACAAATCTGTTTTAAAGCATATAAATTTTATAATGGCCGAGATTTGAAACGCTAGCATTGAAAGAAAAAAAGTTTTTCTCACCAAAACCCATTTTCGACCGATGGTTCCAATGACAGCTATAAGATATAGTAATCCGATCTGGTCGGTTCCGAAATTTTAGCAGCGTACAGTAAAAAGGTGACTCGAAAAGACAGACAGACGGACGGACAAAGCTAAATCGAATCTAAACAGCATGTTGTCTAAAGAAGAAGCTAACGAATATATATAGTTTATGGGGTCGAATATGAATATATATATTTCTTTGTTATCGGTAATAGTCTAGTATTCCGGCCTTCTATCAGAAAATTAAAAAAAAAAGTCTTTTCGATAGACCGCGAATTCTTCAGAATTTTAATTGAAAAAAATTCGGGTTTCCTTAATATTTTTATTTTTAAAAGAATTTTGAATAATGCAGATTTTGTATAATACAAAAGTATGTACAAGCTTTTCGCCAAATGTCAAACAAATAATGAATTTAAGGTAATTGCCCTTAGCTCAAAAAAATTCTTTTGATAGAACGTGAACTATCAAGAATTAACATGCAATAAAGTTTCGGCGATCAGCCATGGTTTTTTTTTTAAATCTTTATCTTTAAATCAAAATTCAAAAATTTTAATTTGAGCGCAAATGCTTTTTTCTAAAAAATGTTTGAAGTGCGGGGAATAAAAAGGATGATTTATAAAATAATTTCTGGTTAAAAAGGGTTTTTCAAAACACACAACCACACAAAACATAAAAAAGAATCTCGCGGTATGTAAAGAGCGAACTGCCACGCTTGACCGCACAAAAGAGCAATATTTAAAAAAATTTACAAATTCCGTTTCCACAATTTTCGTCTAATATTTCCAAAATTTTTCAACTTATGTTGTCGAGGGGAAAACAATTTTTTGAAGCGAAGTATGGGAAAAAAGAGCAGCAGTCAAATATTATATTATATTATATTTTTCTTAAATCGACAGATTTTAAAAGAATTTATACCAAATCCGCTAAAACAATTATTATTGAACTCTTGTTAACTTCCCACAGGAAAAAATTTGTCCACATTTTAATAAAAGTTTGGCTTATATTTAAAAAAATTAGGGAACTTTTCGACCATATTTGATCAACTTATTTAAGTAAAAAAAATAATTAGTGAATTTAGCTGACTTTAGGTCCGAAAAAGTTGCGCTTGTTCACAATTCTAAACAACTTATGCATTACACATCAAAAAGAGCTGGTTGCCTATACGGTACCGCTTCATCTTCCTCCCTAGGAAACAATAGTTTTAGATTTAAGTCATACAACTTCTGCGATCATGGCTATTTAGCCAAGCTTTCGTCAAAATTTGCCTGTGAGAGCTTGGAAAATGGGAATGGAATTAAATTTTATTGTTAAAGCCCCGTACGAAGAAAGACAGAAATTTCCTTTCGTCACAGTATTTCAAATAATTGGAAACACCTTGGCTTTGCTTTGATGCTCATGTGCTGTTAGAAAATGTTTCTATCTATGTAAAATTCTGTGACGTCTGTCGTTCTGCGTACTAGACTTAAGTCATCACAAAATTGTTACTTTTATTATTTATTTGACATCGGGTGTATAGCATAAATAACAGCAACAATACATAATTTTTATAAAACCTGAATTTTTCCAATTTCATTTAAAAAGAAAACAATTATGTACCAAACATGTACCCTGCGACAGTTATGCATGAAAATTCTTTATAAGTCGCGATATATCGAAGGAAATTTTTAACAAGTTTCTGAGATAGGGTATTCCTTAGTATTCCTTACAAATAACTTTATCATATTTATTAAATTATTTATTTTACAAAATTAGGTCAAGTTCATCTTCGATTTCGTCCCTGTAATGAGCAAATAAGTGAATCACCCTCCACCGCCCCCTCCCTTTCACAAGCAACGCCGCACAATCTTAGAGAGAGAGAAAGAGAGAGAGGGAGAGAGAGAGGGAGAGAGAGAGAGGGAGAGAGAGAGAAACTTATAGATGAGCGCAGCAGCAGCGCTGCATTTAGCTCCTACTCTAGGTTCAGAGTATAAAATAGTCGGGCTTGACCGACTTTCTCACTAGTTTAAAAATGATTTCGGCTCCTTTTCAGCTTTATTTTTGTTTTGGAGCAAATCGATAGTTTTTCACCTCTGTTTATTTATCGACAATAATTACCACCTCTAAGTGTCATATAAAGGAACTTGCGATTTAAGAAAATTTACGAAAATTTTCTAACAAAAATATCGCGATTTCTGGCTGCAGGAAGTAGACGGTTTGGAGAAATTTGTTGTCAAAGATTTGAATTAAAGATATGAGTTTGAGAAGCAAGGAAAAACATAAAGTTTTGGAGTGAAGTAATCGCTTTCAATGACTGGAAACCTTATTTATTATTTTTTCCCTTATTTCAGGTTGGAACTAACGCTAAGATATACGAAATATAGGTGGTAAGTACTATTTATTCCATAGCTTATAGCTATATAGCTTTTAAGAGTTCTTACTTAGCACGTAGTTACTTAGATTGTCAGTTTATTCCGGAATCATTTGAATTCAGTTAAATTTTGCTAACTGAATGTAACAATTCTGCTATAGGTCTTGACCTCAGTTCAAGCAAATAGTTTTTAATGAACAGCAAAAATCTAAGAAACGGAGGTAATGAAAAAAAGGAGATAAAATATGTAGAAATGTACGTAGGAAGAAGATGGAAAATGAGAAGCACGAAGGAATAAAAAGGACTAATGAAAGAAGAGAAAATTAAGAGAAAATGTATTGAATTTCCCATCTCCGCAGGTAAAAGAATTCTCCACTCTCGTCGAATGCAAAGTCATACGACTCTTGTGAAATGCTATCCATCTCTTGCATTACTTGCTAATCAGCAACTGGCTAATGAGTCATCGTGGTCTTTCTCTTTGCAAAAGGTCAAAAGAGATGCCACACAACTACCACTGACTCTGGTGATGACTATTGCAGTTTACCTCCTAATTAAAGGGCTGTGTGACAACGAGTGTTGTTCTTCACTGAAGTCGCTAGTCTTTGGCTGTGAATCAACTTTCTATCGCACCACTTTCGCTGCCCCAATGATGTCCCCATGAATATTCTTGTTCTGCATTAACATCGCTTGGGATGAAAATAACCAGTTTGTGGCTTTGGGTGACCGAACAGGCAAATGCCGAGCTTTTGATTTGATTTTTGTTTCTTTTTTTTGGTTGATGCTAAACACAAAAACAAATAAAAAGCTGCTAGATACACAACACCTGTCTGACATTGGACCAAAAGATACTCATACTTGAGCTCTCTACTCAGTTCTTTCGTTCGTTTGAATTGACCTTATTCGCAGGTGTGTACAAGTTTTTGCCTGGCTTGGCAATGCAACACCCCTAGAACCCGCACCATTGTGGCTTTCACTTCAACTGCACATTTTTTGTTAAATGCATATTATTTTCCTCTGCTCGGGTGCATGTGAAACACAGCATCTACATTCAAGCCGAACATCCATATGCGATATGTGTGTGCAAATACGTATGTTCTTTCATCTCTTTTTTTTGTGGCCCGACTGTTTGTCTTACCTGGCCGTTGACTGACCGTTGCGTCGGCAATGGTATTTTTTGGCATTCTTCTGTGTGGCGTTAACTTTTGAACGCATTGATGAGGAATGGCCACGGAAAATGATGAATGTTTAATGGGCCAATGCGACGGCAAACATGTGAATTACACAAACAAGCATTTGTATTAAAAAAAGCGGTTGGTTCGAAAAGTTTGACACACAATCTAGTCAAGGAAAAAAGGGCATAGCCGGATATGTAGGCGAATCGGCCCCCAATGCTTTTAATTTTTATACTCTGTACCGAAGGTACATAGAGTATATTAAGTTTGTGCAAAAGTATGTAACATGGAGAAGGAATCATTTCCGACCCTATAAAGTATATATATTCTTGATCAGCATCAACAGCCGAGTCGATATAGCCATGTCCGTCTGTCCGTCTGTCCGTCCGTCCGTATGAACAAACAGATCTCAGAGATGGTAAGAGATAGAGATTTGACATGTATGGGACAAATGCTTCTTATAATTGCAAGCAGATCAAGTTTATTTTCAATTTTTGCCACGCCCCCTCCCGTCCCCGCAATTTTTAAAAAGGAAGAAGCTTTTAACGGAGGATCCTATTCCGCTAACTCCTGATGAAGCAGTGGCGTTTCTGTTGGAAAATAGCTTAACTAAAAGAACATATGTTAATATCAGGCTACAAAACAAATCTCATAAGTGTGATATATATCCAAGAGATGCAAAAATGCAGGCCCGATGAAACACATATTTCTGAAACTGTAGCCTTTGTATCATTACAAAACACTTTGGATCATACCGTGGAACGAATTATGATAATGCAAGATGAAGTAATAAGTCAAATTCGTAACTTTGCTGACGTGAAACTAATATCGACATATGGGTTTGACGGCTCCACGGGGCAAAGTATTTATAAACAATACTTTTAAAATTCTGAATGGGATACCAATGACCAATCCCTATTTGTTACAACCCTTATACCGCTAAAGCTAGTGGACTCTTCAGGACAAGTTCTGTGGCTCAACCGCTCTCCTTAATCAATTCGGTTTTGCAGACCTATAAAAATTGAGTTTGCTAAAGAAACGACAGAGCATATTTTAAAAGAGAAAGAGAGTCTGGACATGCAAATTCAAAATTTGTTACTCACTCATACCGCAATTTTAATGTCAGCTATGACCTTCACATGACCTTGATTGACGGCAATGTTTTGAATACTTTAACGGGCAACAAATCTACACAATCTTGTCCAATATGTGGAGCAACGCTGTTACAATTCATGAAAATTACTGACATGAATTCCGATATCTGTATACCTAAGCCTGGATCTCTTCAGTATGGTGTGAGTCCCCTTCACGCATGAATTCGTTTCTTTGAATTTGTGCTTAATATATTCTATAGAACCGAAAAAAATTTAATGATGGCGCGAAAACGGAAGATTCAAGGCAGATTTTGGTCAGAGCTTGGCCTGCACGTGGACAAACCTAAACAATATTGAAATCCTGTCGTCAATATTAAATTTAAATGCCAATGTCCTTCATAATTTTCATACAATTTTGATTGCTATTTCGAGCGAATTTACGATTAACGCAAAAAAGTTTGAAGCTTTTTGTTGAAAAACAGCGTTCTTGTATTTCGAAAAATATCCTTGGTACCCCATGTCAGCCACGGTTCACAAAATATTGGCACACGGCTCCAAAATCATTGCCATCTCTGCTCTTCCTGTGGGCTGCCTGGGCGAGAATGCATCGGAGGCTCGTAACAAACATTATAAGCTTGATCGAAGAATGCATGCACGGAAAAACAGTCGTCAGAATAATATGCACGACGTTTTTCATAGACGTTCCCTCTTTTACATTAAGTTGTTGTATGGAACCTCTTTGTGAAGAAGATAGTACTGACGATACCGATTCGGATGGATCCGATATTAAGAATAATTACTGTTTACATTTAGATTCTGAATTTAATGATTAAAAATATATACCTAATTAAAGTTTTGTTAATAGATTAGCTTCTGTGAATATTGCATTTATAACATCATAAAAATCAGCTAAATTCATGCTAGTCGGTCTGATCGTTTTATGGCAGCTATATAAAATAATAGTCTAAATTGAACCAAATTTGGTAGGACACCTCGGGAGCCTTAAATACGTGTATATACTGAATTTCAGTTCAATAGTTTGAAAAACAACAAAGTTAGTGAAAATCGGCCAGATCGTTTATATGGCAGCTATATAAAATAATGGTCTAAACAGAACGAATCTTTGTTAGTCGCCTTGGGGGCCCGAAATATGAGCATAAACCAAATTTCGTGCAGAATTCTTTATAATTAGACTTTATGTCAAAAAAATCGACTTTGGGACCATTGTGCATTGGTCGAAAAAAGGGTCTTAGGCCCGTTTTCTCATGTTGCTGTTTTTGCAAATCTAGGTGGATTTGCTGTATTTGCTTTGCTCATTCATCCTCACTTCATCCTCATGTATTTCAAAACCATGTACATGCTTAATAAAATTATGTATTTTTATGTGTGCATGCATAGGGTCACACTGAAAAATATTTAAAATCAAAAAACAACTGCTGCTAAAAACAGTTAAGTCTGTATTGATAAAAAGTAAACCCAAAATGAAAATTATTGGATGTGGCTTTTGTATGCAAGACACCTGCAGACATAGCCAAAGAGGCAGATCCGCATTTTAATTCCCCTAGTTCATTGCTTAAGCTAAGTTCACACAGGCAGATAATTTAGCCAAATTTTGATTAAAATAGAGATGATTGAAGATTTAACAGGATTTAAAACAAAAGCTATAGTTTCATTCGCAAATAATTTGATCAAATATGCCCGGAAAGTTCCACAATTTGGCCTTTATGGTTAAATTTTCATCAAAATTTGTCCAAATTATTTGCCTGGGTGAACTTAGCAATTTTAGTGCCTTTCCAGCCCTCCCGGTGTGACCGTGGCGCAAATGCCCAAATTCATAATCCATCTACATGAGACAACCGATTGCACCAAATCCACCTAGTTGCGATATCTAGGTGGATTTAGATTTGAGCAAAAACAGGAACATGAGAAAACGGCCCTTAGTGAGAAAAACATTTTCGTTTATAATACTAGTGTCCCCAAACCCGGCCAATACTACTATAGCTTTCGCACAGATTAGCAAATTTTGAACACTGTTGGATGACTACATCTTGTAGCTGCTATAGGAACCATCAGTCGGAACATGTGTTTTAGTCAGAAAAATTTTTGCATTCTTAAACTCTAAGATTTTAGAACATTTGCAGGGGAATATTAACTTCGGCACAGACGAAGTTAGCTTGGCTTTCACGTTTTAACTAAAAAAGTCTCCATTTTTTTTTTGAAAACACCTTAATTTAATAACAATAAATTATATCTCCTTAGATTCTAAAGCAAACAATTAATTAATATTATTAAATTATTTAAAATTTAATAAAATTATAATTTGAGTAGATGCAGTGCTTTTCTCCAATATCAACTTGAAACCTGTCCGATTAACCAAACCTGAGATATCACGTTTTTAAAAATCCTTTTTTTCTCCATTTTTTAGTTTTTGACGATTTTTGAAATTGTTTATAAATTTAACCAAATTTTTTTTTGCAAACCCGCAAACACGTTTCGGTGGGAGTGTCAAGATCTAATTTCTGCTTTTTTTTGTTATTGAAACAAAAAATGTTGAATTTCGAGACCGTTCGATTTGAAAAAGAATGTCCCATATGTCTTACGAAAATACAAAGTCAGTCAAATTATCATAATATTTTCCATATTATTTGCATATTTTTGCCAACTTATCAATCGAACCTCGCGGTCTAATCTCCATTACACTTGTACACACACAAATGTAGGTTTGTGTTATAATATTTTTTTTTTTTGCGCTTTAGCAACTCGTTTATCACACTCTCCTCCTACCAGTTGAACTCCTCTCGGTTAGATAGACTCATATACATTTTTCTTGATTTTTTCGTCATATCAAAAAAAATATGTGTTCATAATTGCGGGGCAGAGACACGCGCATCAGTGCGAAATCCAAGGGGTAAGCAGGGGCAAATGGTTTTCTTGGCCCCCTCCAGAGTTTGAGGAAAAGCGACATCGTCGTAGCTGTCGAATGATGTCATGTTGGCTGTCTCTTTCCTCTTTGTCGCATGTTTGTCTATTTCTTTAACGATTGCCGGCACACATTTATTCGCTTCTTGCTAACCCGCCAGCAACGCTTTTATAAATCAGTTACCCAGGCGCTGATGCTGCAATAAAAAGGTGCGATTTATCATAATGGCTGACGCATGGCTACCGTCTTTCAACTTATTCCCAATGTACATTTATATATATTTTGCAAAATACGCAATGGAAACGCTGCTACTACTTTTACTACAGATGCTGCTGCTGCTGCTGCTGCTGAGGATTGCGAATCCATCGATTTCATTTTTGCCATTTTCCGCATTTTTCACAAATCTGTTTTACACACGCACACACACAGCCACAGACACGTATATATATATATATGCTGTATAACCAAGGAGCCTGGTTTTGGTATGTGCAGATATCTGAGGCAGCCGCGTGTCGCCAGTTCATATTGATTACAACAAATTTTCCGTCGTCGTTTTGTCGTTTAGAGTTGTCGTCATTGAAGCTAGAGATGGAGCATGAGTGGAAAATTACGCTTATGTAACCGATATTTAACCCAGGAATTTTTTTAGAAAAATGCAAAGATTTTCAGTTTCTTTTGGTGGATGACATTTATAAATTAATGGAAAAAATGTCAAACACAAGTACTATAAATGCTTGACGAACAGAAAAAAACGAAGATATCCGGACTAAAATTAAACCCAGAAGTCGGTCAATCCCGGATTTTCTTAAATCAAGTACGAGAGGATTGCTTTGAGTAGAGATATTTCAATCCCTTAATTTTTATTTAGATCGGGAGAGCTTGACTTTATCTTGATTACGGCTTATTTTAAGAATACACAAGATTGATTTTATCTTGTTATTTGACTTAAGCTCGATCTTCGTACCTAGATAAATGAAATATTCTTTGTTAAAACATCGTATTAACTTCTTACACGCCAATACCACGGTTACTCTCATCACTACACGCAGTTCCAATTTGCTAACATTTCTTCGCTTTCCAAGTTTCAAAGCAAGAACCCGGTCAGTTCTTTTAGTTTTCTTGGCTTTTTGCACCGATTGGTACACACATTGTGTATGGTGGCTTCTCTCTCTCTCTTGGGTTTCTTACATCTCTTACCATCCTACCCGCCACCACCCCCTTAGCTGTACCAAAAACCGTTCACTCGCTTGACATTTAGTGCCGGCTGCTGTTGCTGTTGCTGTTGCTCCCGCCTGTCGTAGTCTTCGATGGAGACTGTGGCTCTGACTTGGCCTGGGCCGGCTGCTGCTGTCTGGAATTTCGTTGAACCGGTTTATGTATGTGGTTTTTCAGTTGTTACCATTGTTGTTGGTGTCTGGTAACTGGCTCCAAAATACAAAAAAAAAAAAAAAAATAACACAACAAAATACTCGCACAGAAACGGCTTTGTGCGAAGCTTGGCTAACCAACTGGCCAGGCCGCACACATAAACATGGACAGACAGACAGACGAGCGGACGGATGGATAAAACAGCGCGCATATTTGTCGTTGTGGATTATTTCATAGCACAATTCTTCGGTTCGAAGAGGGTGTTGAATGGCTGGCTGTGTGTGTCCGTGTGGGTGTGTGCGTGTTGTGGTCTATTGTTGTTGCATATTTTTGCCATCTTTTGGCTGCTTCACTGTTAATTTACATTGCCAAAATTTCTTTTGACTGTATGGGTATTTGCAATTCAATAGCTTTTTGAATTTCATTAAAGGTTAGCAAACCTTTTGGGGAATATACAGAGAATGGGATATTTTAAATTAGATGTTGAACTAATCAATTTGGTCAAAGAGAGCAAAAATGGTTAAAGACAATGGAGTAAAGAAGCAAGTGTAATAAGAATGGTTAGGCTGGTAATCGAAACTTCTAAGAACTAGTTTGGATTGGGTGTTTGGAGTTCTGAACTTTGAGAATTTCTTTTGTATATTCCAGAAAAAAGGAACCCTAATTTGAAACCGGCCTACATTTTAGAAAATTTTCTTACATCAATAGTATTTTACGCTCGAAATGAAGCAAGCAAAACCTCAACAAAGATTTTAAGTTTCTGATAAAAAAATTCCACAAATACGGCATCAAAATATAACCGAAGCCTCAAACGCCTCAAGCCATGAAGAGCGTCTTGCAAATAGCATTCGTGCCATTCGTCCAATAAATAAGGAAAAGGTCAATGTACAGTTGTAGCGTTAAAGAAATTGTACAGCCCCTGGATTGATCGCCGTCAATGCCCTATTATGCTGCCTATGGGTTATAAGTACGCTTATCGCCTTGTTAGTAGTGTTGTGAAAACATCGAAAGCGCTATCGATATTATCGATGCTTGTGTATTTGGCTAACCATCGATAGTACTATCAATAGTGTATCGAATACTATCAATGTTCAAACTATCAATGGCGCCCACTAACGATGTTCAAACTATCGATGGTTTTCACTGCCGATGTTTTCACAACCCAACTTGTAGTACATACTTTACATTAGCCTTGCTTCTGACAAGCCTTCTTTCGGTTATGGTTCCGGTACCGGTACGTCGCCAAATAAATGTTTCCGTTAAAGGTTCTACTTTAGTTTTCCATCAATTTCGGTTTCAATACGGTACCCGTGATTTTTATTTCGGTATACCGGTCGTTCCGAGATAAATCTAGTATCATTTTATTAATAATTAATAAAACGAATCAGAATTCAAGCTATTCGTTCCAAGCTAATCTGCTTTGTGGAATTAAAAGTATGACTTTTGAAATCTAATATAATTCTGGCAACTTTGTGGAGAATTCTGACCACCAGTTAAGAACGATTTTGCTAAAGAGGACAAATGTGTTTATATTTCTAATTTGCAGTGCATCCAAATGCGCAAACTTACTATATTCTCTGTGTACCTTCGTGCAAAGTATAAAAACAAATCACCAATTGCTCGGGATTTCCTAGAGCCAAAAAATTACCTTTTTAACTATCAAAGGGATGGGGGTCAAAGTAGGTAAGAGTTTACCCTCTTCAAAAATGGTCATTGTGTCATCAACGGTCTCCATGTTTTGCCTCAAACTGGAAATTAGCAGTGACCGTGTCACAGTGTAATTGGTCCAGTAAAGCAATTGGCCGGAGGTCGTGGGTTCGATCCCGCCTCTGAACATCAAATAAAAAAAGTTTTTTTCTTTCTTTAGAAATTAGCTTTTACACATCCGGTCACCTTCACCAGGTAGTGGCGCCAGCTGTGAAGTAATCTAGCCATGGAAAAGCAAATTCTCAAACTTTGCCGTTCGGATTCGGCTTCAAACTGTAGGTCCCTTTCTCTTGTGCGAAAAATTTAAGGCACACACGCCAAGAGATTGTGAGAAGCTTGGCTTGGCCCCTTTGAGGGGCTGTATAGCCAATTTTTACCTTACCTTTACCTTAATATCTGTAAATCTTTGATATTAAGGAACCTGATATTAGCCACAAAAAATCTTATCCTAGGAGTCACTAGTATATCTTGCAATATTTCTGTTATACGTTCATCTCTAAGTTTCTCTCTCTCTCTCTGAGATTGTCTTTCTAAATGGAATGCTGGGTTCGGGGGTGTCAGCTGATCCGGCACCTGCGACATTGGATTTTATTTGGCTCATAGCTTAAGTTAGGGTTGTCAATATTTTATCGATATATCAATAAATCAATATTTTAGTTGGACGAAAAGGGTTGTTCTGATACGATATTTTTATAAGCGATATATCTAAAGAAAATTGGTATTGTCACATTGGAAATGTTCATGTGTGTCGTTACTATAAAACAAAAAACTGGATTTTAAGGATCACTTTGAAAATAAAGAATAACTGTTACACGTGCCAATTATGTGAAAATACTGTGAAAACATATGGCTTAAATCGCACCTGAGAACTAATCATTTGGAGATAGCAATGCCAATATAAGTATATCCCGTAGAATGGCGACAACTTCAATGCTGAAAGGAGTTTGACCTACGAACCATAGTGAATTGCTTTAGGTCAAGCGCTGTGTATAGTAGTGAATATAAGCTATGTTATATTTAAGGTCCCATTTAAGGTCAGTTACTAAAGAAAACTTTTTTACTACGGGTACAATAGAAAATGGACCGAAATACAAAGAAATTACTGCAGCCATTGTTTATAAACTATGAAATGATAATTTACCGGTTCGATGCGTGGAGAAGTATGGAAGAAGATGGGTATGTCCCACATAAGTACTACAGTGAAAAAATAAAACTATTTCAGAATCTAAGTCGCTTATATTTTAAGGATATCTTTTAAAGGATGTCCAATCAAACATACATAGAAATGGTGATTAGTAGTTTTATGGTGTAGGCAATCTCAAAAAAACATTTCAGTTTTTTTTTTTACTTTAGAAAATAACGATATTATCGATATATCGATGATTTTAGGACTCGATATATCATATATCGATATTGAACATTTTGATTTTTGATATTATCGATATGGATATTTTGAGAAATTTCGCCAACCCTAGCTTGAGTATCGTTCATTCGATCTTTGTCATTCCTTTGGCAAATCCATAAATAATCTTGATTACTAAATACGTCTGAAGACTCGAACTATCTGCCAACTATTCTTCTCTCTTACATACTGTTGCTTTATAATTTTGCTTTATATAACTTGGTACAGCGTATAAAAAAAAACCCGAAACAGTACCGGTACCAAAGTTGCTGTTTCGTTCCGGTATTATCGGTTCCAATAATAACGGTAAACGGTACTCGGTTCTTAAAAACATATTTGTATCGGTGTTAATTCTTTTAGGCTCAACTCAACTGAGGATCTTCGAGAAGTTTTTTATCGAAGAATTTGTCAAAGTACCGGATTCAGAGTTCGAAATCATGACTAGCGCTATCCGGTTAGGTTTTGTAGAGCCCATAAATAAAATTTGTAGGAGTGGAAAAAAGTTAACAAAGAAATCTACAGAAAACGCAATTGAAATTGTTTCTAAAATTAACTAAAAATGTTTGTGCGAATTCGAAAAGCATGTGTGGAGGTCTAATTTCGAAAAGTATTAAAATCCAAAATGGTGAGTCCTGAAACCAGTCCAGTTGGAAGAACAATTACCTATATGTGCACAGGCTCCTGAAAATCGGCAGGTGTTTACTCCGGGTTCGAACCTGCAAATCTTTTTGGAACTGGTTCAGAAAGTAACCTTAACCTTAACCTAGATTCAGGTTCGAACCGGGTTTCAGAAATAATTTTGTTGCAATTGGAACTTACTTTAACATTTTGTTTTTTTCAAAGAAAGTTTCTTCTTGATATTCTCTATATAATATCCGAGCTAAGTTTAGGTTAATCGTTAGTAAAGATTCAAGTGCCCTTTTGCCTGGACAAAACAAATTTAAAAGTATAAAGCCCACGACTGATACTTGCGTTTAAGAAACAGCTAACAAAAGTAATACGGTCTCAGTCAGGGCATTTTTATTGGCCTAAAGCTTTTTTAACTGTATTGAAAACGGACCAGTAATGCATGACCGTTTCTCATGGTATAACCGTAACCGAAATATAGCTGTCGGGTTACGGCGCCATTACATGCTATGTCTGTTGAGGGATTTTCATAGCTGACAAATAGATGGCGCCGCTATAGTGACCCAGCAAGCGAGAGCTGCTACAGCATATATTTTTATACACTTGAAAAGTGTATTATAATTTTGCCCAGAAGTTTGCAACGCATAGAAGGAATCATCTCCGACCACATAAAGTATATATATTCTTGATCAGCATGACGAGCTAAGTCGATTAAGCTTTGTCCGTCCGTCTGTCCGTCTGTCCGTCCGTCCGTCTGTCCGTCTCTCTGTTTCTACGCGAACTAGTCCCTCAGTTTTGGAGCTATCGAGCTGAAACTTTGCACAGAGTCTTCTTTTAACTGCACGCTGCTGATATGTCGGAACCGACCGGATCGGATGACTACTTCTTGTAGCTGCCATACAAATGTAAGTTCGGAAAAAGGGTTTTAGTAAGAAAAACTGTTTTGTTCTCAATATTACAGCTCTCAAACACGGTCATGGGTAATGTGTAATGTTTTTAAGCTGATCTGCGAAGTTTGATCGATGTCTCTAACCGTTGAGACAAGCTATTTCAAGTGTATCAAAACTTCGGTACAGACGAAGTTAGCTTTGCCTTTCTCGTTTTGGTCATAAACTGAGTAAAGTTCATCCGATCTTTATCATTCCTTGAAGGTTCAACTATCCATCTACAACACTGTGGAAGATAAATATAACGATTTTTCCAAACTTGATTTGCCTGCTAGTATAAGAAATTAGTATCCCATACCTGGTGATACCTCTATCCCTCCATCTATTGGTCAGTTTTTAAAATCCCTAGACAAGCCTTGATCAAAGCAAAATACAATTGTTAAATGAAAAAGGATGCAAAGCTATAGTAACTTTAAAATGATAAAGATTCAAAAAACGATGACCAAAAGAAATTTCACTACGGCAGAGCATCAGCACACAGTTTATTACAGTCAGGCTGGGCAGACTTTCTTACTTGTTTTTTTTTGTCTTAATATAATTACCTATTAGTACCTTTAGTAAATTTAAAAATAGGATTATTTTCTCAATTTTAGGGCATTTTAGAAATATTATTTTGTGTTTGCACACAGTTTGTGTGGCGCCACAGTCTACAATCTTTGCTTGGTAGAGGGTGTAGTATCGCTTCCGATGCTGAAAAGGATAAGAAAGCTCAGCTCATCAGCAAGAAAACAAAGAAATCAAGGCGACAACCATAGGGCTGCTCACAGCGTACCATCGAAGTAGACGGTCAGCTGTGTGGTGCCACCAAATTGTTACCCGTGGGCTATAGCATTAGCCGATTAAGCAGATTATGTGCGCTACTGAGATTAATAGGGTGTTGATTGATACGATTTAATACCGCTTTGGGATATATTGCTTAAACTCCGAACAATTCGAAGATGTTTTAGATCTTAGTTTGAGGTAGAAATAGTTTAAAATCAACTCTGAACTAATCGTGAATTTTGCATTTTCATAGAGTTCCAGTTCGTTTAAGTCATTTTTTAAAATGAATTAGCACTTAAGGATCTTTAAAATTTTTGAAGTTTCTGCGGAAGTTTCAAAGTTATAGGAACACTACATAAATCACAGAAATTCATGAAAGTTTTCTTAAAATTCTTGTTCTCGATTGCCTACACTACGTTGCGCATGCTTGATATCACGTATACGTAGTGCAAAAAACCAATACCCACTTTTGCTTTATATCAACTCCTAAAACCCTTTAATCGTAGACCAGCAGCCACCAAGACCATTAAGAGCATTTGGACACAAAATGTGCGGTAAATCAAGTCACTTTAATTCAATAACAAGTTGCCGCTCGCCTCACACAGCGGCTGCCACAGAGGCCCAACTGTGTGCAGCTGTTGCCATTTCGCTTTGGTCGAAGGACATTGATTTCGTTTATCTATGATGCCAAATTATTCATTTGGCCGGGCCGCCACAGACAAACACAAAACACACACAGCAGAGTTTCGAAGCAGTGTAATTTGGCAATTTGATTTTGATTTTGGCCAGAGACGCAGAGGCTGCCTTTTAAATGTTGTGCTCCATTGTGTGTGGGTTTTGATGTAATTTAAATGTTTACTTGTGGCATTCATTGCTCAAATTGTGCACACAATAAATACAAAACTTATTCAACCTTGAACAATTCGCACAAATGGAAATAAATTAGTCACGAGACTTGCCAAACTTTAAGACTCTCTCTCTCTCTCTTTGTTATTCCGCCCGTGTCAAGTATGTTTACCATTTGATTTTCCATTTTATTGTTATGCAAATCTCTAGTACAATTAATTGCAATTATGGGTCATTGAGGATGAAGATGAAGCAGATTTGTACTTATTTATTTATGACTTTTAGAAATTTATTAAAGGAAGTTTTACGTCAAATTGCATAAATCAAAAGTTTTTCCATTCAAATTTGACTTACTTTAACCGCGGCGCGCAAAATGAACTAACCAACTTAGTTGGCTAATCGTCCTGTCAATGCATTAACCACTTTTCGTTTATTACGCATTCACAATGGGTGGATGACCCACGTTGCTGGTAATGTGATTGTTGCCAGTGGGGCTAATGCATTTTCCATCACGTATTTCATTATCAATTTGTATTGAAATGAATTTCCAATTGGGTTTAAGGGGGAGCCATTGCCTGTGTTGTTATTTCGGTTTTTCGACCAGATCCCCCAAAAACCAATTGCATTTAGCTGGTTGATGGTTTGCGGGCATCGTTCGAATATTATTGAACATGTTGGCAAGAGGGAGAGCAATTTTTGTTAAAGCTAGAATGCAATTCATTTGATTAGATTTATGATATGATATTTGCTGATAGCCGCCGATTAGCAAATGGCCCCGTTTAGCTTCTTGATGGAAAATTGTTGAGATGCATTTGTGAATTGAATTGAAAAGTTGGTTGTGGTCAGAAAAAGTAAAGGAATCTTTCCTAAAGGTTTAATTTGGAAGTTGGAAATGGGTCAGATTCGGTTACGGTTGCGCACTGCACTGTCGATTTCTATAACCTCTAAACCAGAGTGCGGCGCGTCGCTATTTACTATGCATACAAAAGTGCTCAGCGGCAAGGCACACCGACAGTTTAAGTTCGTCAATGCTCTGCTTCGCAAACAAATGTGATACCAATGCCCAAATGTGATTGTGTTTTTTGCCTATCTCTTCGCTACACCAACGACTGTTTAGTCCGTAAAACAAAAAGTATGATTGATTTTTTGGTTTGACGGACGGACGATGCTCTTAAGGGAAGAATTGTTTGTACGGAAGTCCCTAGCTTAGGCTTGCCTACTGGCAAATGTTTCTATTGACTATGCTTGCCTCAACAGTAATAAAGGCTCAACTGAGCTTTTAACTAATATTACATGGGTCTTTAAATCATTACAAGCGATTGTAAGCCAAGTTAACAACATCTCGTCCTCAGGAACGGTCTGACTACGATAAGTAAGTGCAAATCTTCCTTGAAATATAGCCCTTAAAGTTAGTTGACTTAGAACAGCAAATTTTATGAAGTGGTAAAATTTAACATGGGGTCATTAGGACTTTCACGGACCAGAGGCTGGAAGAAAATATCACATTATTCTTTGGGAAGCATGCTCTAAGAAATGTTCTTTGAACAAAAGGCAAAGAATTTCAAAGAGTTTTTATGAGGATTGTGCATTTCACATCTTTATCAGCACGGCTTGGGCGTAATTGCGAACACATTGTATCCTGAGTCTTTCCCGAACTTCAAGGAGACAATATTTTTTATAAAATATCGACATCGGTGACATGACATAAAGCCCACATGAAAAATTTCGATCACAACTTTGAAATTAAATTCAAAACTTTAAAGCCACTGGGCGTTAAGTCCGTAATTGGATTTTAATTTTTTTTTTCAACAAATAATCCACGTGGAGAATGTAACAGAAGACTTAGGCTTTAATTTAGTTGCCATGAAGTGATATTCCATTTTATGTTAAATAAAAAACAGCGAATAAGTCAACATGGACAAAATTTTTATAAAAATATCCAACGTCTAATAATAACGCGAATTATGGCGTTTTTATGTTTTTATATAATCCGAAATTTGGAGAAAAGTTCTTAAATATCCCTATGGCTGTTGGGCGGTGGTGCCCAAGCCCATCTCGCATACCACGCATTCGTTGTTGTTTGACGCAAAGGGATAGCTTGTGCGTGTGCGGTCTACGCGCCTACAAAGCAAAACTACTTAAATGCGTGCAACAATCTCTAAAGAGCCAAGGTTTTGTTGTTGACGCGTTCAGAGGAGAAACAACAACATCATATCCGACTCTCTTCTCTCTCTCCTATGTCTCTGGCAAATTATAAAGCAACAACAATGTTTCTTATGCGAAAAATCGGGTTCCTCTTTCTATCTCTTGTAGTTGTTTTTGCTTAAGATATATCTTGTGCATTTGTATTTGTTTTCACGAGGCTGTAAGCTTTTTCTGGGCACCCCGGCTGTAGGGCTACACAACCTAACAATTACACCCATCGCCATTAGTTACCCAAACACAATTTATTTCCGATAATTTTGAAGATTCAATGCTTTTTTTTGAAAAGTGGTTCTTTTCATTGCGAGTCTCAAATTCCCATTTTTTTAATGAATAAGATTTCGCATTAATAAAAGTTGCATATTTTGTGAGGAGATCCACAAATCAACCGAAGATTTATAGCAAAATTAGTCCACGCATTGTCATGCTAATTAAATAACTTTTACAAGCCTGTGGTCGTTATTCCTTGATGCCATGACTTAAATGCAACAATTGTTGTAATAAAAACTGTGCTGGAATGGTTTCATTGAAGCCTTTGCTCTTTCTCGACATATCCATTACTCTCCGTCCTCTGGCTTTTTCCAGAAACCACTATTTCATCATTCAATCATTCTGATGTAAGCTTATTCCGGCTACTCTTCCGATCTACGTGCTGCGACATTTAGTGTCGCGTCATGACCTTTTCTTGGCATAGAAGAAAATTTGGAACTGTTAATGATCATCAATTTGTATAAATCGTAAAGTTTTCACAAATCAATAACTTAATTATAAAATAGCCAAAAAAAACAAGTAAGAGTGTTGCGGTCGAGTGTCCCGACAGCAAAATACCCTGTTTCAAGTAATGTGTTTCCTATAGCTTTGAACTCCTTTTATTTTAGAATTTATTTGAATAAATGGGGAGGCCTTACTGAATATATATTAAGTCACTAGGTTCAAGCTCTGACAGTTTTTCGCGGTTAGAAGAAGGAGAAGGAGGAATTTGCCAAATCTGGAGCAAACTTAATCTGGGTACAGTATACAGGGTTGCCCATATTCGACGGACCCATGTTTTTTTTTAAAAAATCAAAGAAAAAAATAAAAATTTGGCGGTTGGCAATCTTAATCATTTAATTTTTTCCAAGTAGATTTGTTTACATCAATTTTTGAATATGATATCTCTCAAATGGCCGCCTCTGGCGTTGATGGCGTATTGTGCCCTTTTGCAGCATTTTCCATCGATTTCGCCAACATTTCGGCCGGAATAGCGGCTATTTCTTCACGAATGTTGTCCTTGAGCTCTTCTACGGTCCTTGGCTTGTTAACGTAAACCTTTGACTTCAAATATCCCCACAAGAAGAAGTCAGGCGGCGTCAAATCGGGCGAACGCGGTGGCCAGTCCAAATCACCACTTTTCGACATCAAACGGCCCGGAAACAATTTCTTCAGAAAATCGATTGTTATGCGACTTGTGTGCGGTGGAGCGCCGTCTTGTTGAAACCAGAACTGCCTCATACGCTTTCGACGAATAATTGGCATCACAAAATTGGTCATCATGTCGCGATAACGCTCCTGGTTGATGGTAACAGCATGGCCATTTTCATTTTGGAAGAAAAACGGCCCAATAACCGTTTTCGCACTAACGCCGCACCAAACTGTGACTTTTTCGTCATGAAGAGGCACTTCTTGAATCTCCTCAGGATTTTCAGTGGCGTAAATACGGCAATTTTGCTTATTTACGGTCCCATTCAATGTGAAATGGGCTTAATTTTTAATTTTTTAAAAGCACGTTGAGTTTTCACAATTGACTTGTTCTGTTGAATGTAAATTTCAACTATTTCAGAGCGCTCGCGTGGCGTGTATTGTTCCATGGTAAAAATCTGCTTGGACTGACGCTTCAAACGCGGTATGTCATTAAGCGATCTGACATCTCTGTCAAAAGTTATGGCGTTGCCAGATGGGTCCGTCGAATATGGGCAACCTACATACATTCAAAAATTTGAGGCTCTACCTCTTATAGTCTCTGAGATCAACGCGTTCATACAGAGAGAGATACAGTTTTTCGCTGTTAAAAGGTGGAGGATGTGGAATTTTCCAAATCTGAAACCAGCTCGATGTGGGTACAGTATACACCTACATGCATGCCAAAAATTGTGGCTCTATCTGTTACAGTCTCTGAGATCGACGCGTTCATACAGACAGACAGACAGACAGACGGACAGACGGACATGGCTAAATCGACTCGGCTGTTGATGCTGATCAAGAATATATATACTTTATGGGGTCGGAGGTGCTTCTTTCTGTTACATACATTTGCACAACTTCATGATCCCCTTTTTCCGATTTTTAATGAGAACAGGGTATAAAAAGAAAGCGAACGAACACCCAATGAAATTTATATTTTTTCTTCTCGATTTTTTAGGACGAAATCTGCTTGCACAGGAGAAGACAATTAATCTTGACTTCGAACGTCTTAGTAATTCGTGGTTGATTTCAGTATTTTTGGCTTGGATCCAAGAATATACCGTCTTACCGTACTTTTGATATCAAAACTGCTTGATATCAAGCACGATCGGCTTGGTTTTTTCTCTGAGTGAACGAAGAAGATTCAATTGAAATTTGTAAAACCGTTGAAAAAACAAAACAAATTAGAAGCACCTTTGCTAAGCTGTCGAATGGAATGACCGTCTACTGCGCCACGTCTTGAACTGTAATTGATTTGAACTAAAAGGCGGCTTCCACAACTAGCGATATAGCCGCAGAATGAAAAACTCCATATAAAAATACTGCTGCGTTATTCGTTCGTTGGGCAGTTTCATATTCGGTTTCCACTCATCGGGAAAAAAGCTTACGTTTGCCACTACGTTGTGTAAAAAATATAACGTAGCTTTAAGTGCTGTAAACGCTTATTTTTGATGGAGACAAACAACACAAAAACACCAAAATGAAAATGCATTTTCTAGCGCGTTTCATGGAAGAATCACTTAGAAAATGTCGGATGAGGCAATTACCGACGTTCAATTGGAGGTTACTGCGCTAATACTGCAGATTGTAAAATGGCATAATGATAAGAACAATTAATGTGTTATTTATTTCAATAATAATAATTTAACAAAATGGCACACAGAATATGTTGTATGCGATGTTGTTGCTTATAATTTCGCGGGCTCATTTAACAGTGCAAAAATAAACACAAGGTTTCTTTGAAACGTTTATCGATAGAAAAAAAGGTGTTATCGTGTTAATAGCAGCGGCTTAGCAGACTCTGTTTAGAAACTGCGGAATATAAACTTTTTCACGAGAAATTCTTCGCTACCCGTGAAAAGTGCCCTTAAATAGAGAAATGTTTAGTTATCTTTATATTTTTGATATTTGTGGTCTGCAGCCCCAAATGTATATCAAAAAATTAAATTTCCCTTAAAATAAATTAACTTACCTTAAATATTTTCTAAGAATTTAATTCTATTTTTGAAGTAAACAGCTGAGTATAGGCCTTTAAAATTGAACTTTTTATGTTAGAAAGTTCGCTAATGGGAACTGATCTGATAATGTATAAAATATATGAGCCACTGAACACTAAAACTCATGTCTGTGAACCTCTGCATTGAACCCAAAATCTACAAATTTTCTGTGTTTCAAGTAGACAAGAATCAACAGAAATAAAGACGGCCTATATTTTTGTGAATAAGTTTGCAAGAACTTGTCACAATGGTTTTACTCAGGTTTCTCCCCTAATGCTCTTTTAATAGTCTCTTTAAATTGCAATTAGAATGTAAGTTAAATGTACCTAGTAAATACAAGTGAATGCCAAGCTATTATCTTCTCGTATATCTTTGTTGTTGCAGCTGATAATATTTTGGTTCTGGTTGTTGCTCTTGCTTGGCGACCACCAAACTAAACCCCAAAATGATTTCAGATAGCGCTAATAATTTATGCATAAACCCCCTGCCCCCCTATATTTGCCACGCCCCCTAAACAAGTCGACAACCGCCGTCGGGTGACTCCCTCTAACATGGCCACACATAATTTAATTAAAATGAAATCTCGCACGGGCGCTGAACTGCAAACAGTGAATGCAAATTATTATTAATTACGGCAGCAGAGCGACGACAAATGTTTATGAGTCGCATATGTGTGCGTGCCTGTAAATCTCAAAGTGAGTGCACCAGGATATCTGTATCTCTGTGTGTGTGGGGTGTGTGTGTTTGGTGAAGACACAACGACGCCAACTGTCTACAGTTTATGGCAAAAACAGCTGGTTGAGTTCGCAGAGTTGGCAAATTAAATTAAAAGATATCTAAGCGCATTTGTCTTGCAACTACACACCGCTCTCTATCGCTCATTCCTTCTCCTTGTTCTGTTTGTTATTTGTCCGTCTATTAGCACAGTTTTTAGTCACAGTCTCCAGGCGAAATCTACTTGGCGACTGTCACCGAACTAAATAAAAATAATTAGACCCCAAATGATTAAGAATGTTTTTCCATTTATTTGTACTTGAGTTTTAATGAAAGTAACTTAATTAGCTAAATTAAATTTGTTTGTGCGGCGGGGGGGGGGGTAATAAATATTTTTTTTTTTTTAAAAAAAAAATATTATATTTTCCCCCCATAAAATTAAATTCTCAATTATTATTTATTACTAGCTGTTTCGAAGCGCGTTGCTATGTCCCCTTTAATAGCAATTTTTCTCGATTTTGTAGACCTTTTCATCTTCAACATTTATCTATTCTCCCGTGTTCATAATAATCTAAGCTCATAAGAAGATTAATTTTCGCCATTTTTTAGAACTTTCGATCTTTCCCATCCGTCTATTAACCCGTTTTCATAATAATTAAGGGGGGACATCTAAGTAGAATTTTTTGAAAATCGAAATTTTTTTTGGCTTAAATAATGCTTTAGGATCTTAAAAATAAAATACCAAAAAATTTAATCCGTCAAAAGTTTCTAAGTGTCAAAATTTTCCATTCTACGGCGAAGCCTCAGCGGACTATACCAAGCGCTTTTATGCTAACAGTCGCGCGCTGTGATTTATGGGTATGGGAAAAAATATAACAGCACTAAGTATTGAAGGGACTTTCCTCATCAGCAAAATTATTATATTATATTATTTACAAAAAAAAAAAAAGAAATAAAAAACAAAATTCATTTATTTAGAAGTCCATGCGTAGTGACGGTATACAAATTTCAGATAGTTCTTGAAACCAGTGAAAATTTGAATTAATTTTTAAACATGAGTGACAAAATAGGACGTGAACGAAAAGGAAGAAAAATAAGTAGTTCATACCTGAAAAGGCAGAAACAAAGAAGACCGTTAAATCGACATGAACTAGAAACGCCCGATTTGAATGTCAGCGCATCAGCCAGGAAATTGAAACAATGGCCCTGTTCACCAGCTTACATCAAGCATCAAATATCATCCATCAAAAAAAGTTAATTGGATTTTGTTTAAGGCTTTGATGAAATTTTAAAGTAAAAATGGTATGCGTGAAAGCTATCGTTTTGATTTTAACCAAAATGACAAAAATTAGCAATCATAGTTGCACTTCACATTCGCCCACCTCAACAATTGAACTAGATCCATCGATTTTTTCATCATCGATTTGTGCTGGTGAACACGGCCAATGTGATTTTAAAGACATTGAAGTGGACTCTACGCTCGGCTATCACTTCGTCAATTTTGTAGCGGTTTTTACTGCCCTTTCGACCGTCGTTGTTTGTAAAGTGTGCCATTCTACAGTGAAATTTACGGAGAACAGTAATCGCGGATTGGGATTTAAACTTGTTGTATCCTGTGAAAAATGCGAGAAAAAAGAAATCCCGAATAGCCCATACGTCAAAAATGCCTACGAGATTAATCGAAGAATTATTTATACCATGCGATTGCTTGGAATCGGTCTGCAAGGCATACGAAAATTTTGCGCGTTTATGGAATTGCCCCGCCCCGTCTTTCAATCGACTTATGACAGAGTAATCTTACACATTTCGTCTGCAACAGAAATAGTTTCTAAGAGTAGTATGTCGAATGCAGCTCAAGAAGAAAAAAGACTTTCTGCTGAACATGGTGAACAAAACGGAATCACGGTATCGGGCGATGGATCATGGCGTAAACGCGGACTTACATCTCTGTATGGCCTCGTTTCACTTATCGGCTGGCATACTGGCAAAATTATTGATATCATAGTAAAATCAAAATACTGCAAGACCTGTGAACATTGGACGAAGAAAGAAGACACCGAAGAATACAAAGAATGGGCTAAAACTCATGCGAACGAATGCCAAGCGAACCAGGAGGGATCCGCTGGAAAAATGGAAGTCGATGGAGCACTTGAAATGTTCCTGCGCTCTGAAGAATTACATGATGTGAAGTACACAAGTTACATAGGCGATGGCGACACGAAAACCTTCAAAGGTATTACCGAAGCTCAGCCCTACACAACATTGACAGTGATGAAAAAGGAATGCGTTGATCATGTGCAGAAACGATTGGGCACTCAACTTCGTAATTTGAAAAAAAAAAAAGGGGCTTGGGAGGGATGGGGAAATTGACAGGCAAGTTAATTGACGAGCTGTCAATATATTTTGGATTAGCAATTCGGAGAAATTGCGATTCAGTAGCAAATATGAAGAACGCAATATGGGCTACACTTTACCACAAAATTTCTTCCAATGATAATCCGCAACACGACCATTGCGCGACTGGAGTAGATTCGTGGTGCTCGTGGCAAAGAGCAAATGCTACTAACGCATTGGATGACTATGAACATAAAACACCTATGCGCGATGATATATTTACGGCCATTAAGCCGGTATACGAAAAACTTGTCACGGACGATCTTCTTACTCGCTGCATTGGAGGATATACTCAAAATAACAATGAGTGTTTTAACTGGACAGTGTGGGCAATGGCTCCAAAATCGATAAATTCTGGCAAAAAAATATTTTAGATATTGTTACCAATATTGCAACAAGTGTTTTTAACGATGTGGCCGTCTGTGGAGTTGTGGCCGTCTGTGGCCCAGTGGTTAGTGTGCTGGACTGCTGGGCGGGAGGTCGTGGGTTCGATCCCGCCTCTGAACATCTAATAATAAAAGTTTTTTTCTTTCTTTAGAAGAATAGCTTTTACACATACGGTCACCTTCACCAGCTTAGTGGCGCCAGCTGTGAAGTAACTAGCCATGAAAAAGCAATTTCTCAAACTTTGCCGTTCGGATCCGGCGTAAAACTGTAGGTCCCTTTCTCTTGTGCGAAAAATTTAAGCACACACGCCAAGAGGTTGAGAGAAGCTTGGCTTGGCCCCGTCGAGGAGCTGTATAGCCAGTTTTACCTTTTTTTTACCTTTTTAACGATGGCCTTATATCAATTTTGAGAACATTTGATGTCATAGACTTGACAATCGGCTCGAAAAGTTTCAAATTTTTGCCAGGAAGTGGACCAGTACCGCGTTAATAAAGCTGAGCAATCATTGAGCAATGTAGCAAAAAAGGCTCGCCTTCACTTAAAAGCAGCTCTGAAGGAGAATAAACAGAAGGACATCGATCTAGAAGGCCAATTGTATGGCGCAGGCATCACGGAATAAATATACATGAATAAATTACACGATTTTACAGTACTTAAAACGCGTTTATCCCGAAACCACTTTTTTTAGCTGACCGGACACATAACTCAAGCAAATCTTAACCGATCGATCTGAAATTTTGTCAGTTAATCGGAATTACTTATGGCTATCGATCCTTGTAGTATTTTTTCGATATTTTGCTTACTTTTTTTTTAACAATTTTTTAAGACTTTTTTTTTTAACGCATTTTTTTTTCAAACACTCACCATTTCGCCAAAAATCAAAATATCGAAAAAATCCTACAAGGATCGATAGCCAAAGGTATTTCCGATTTACTGACAAAATTTCAGATAGAATTTCGCAATTTTTATTAAACCGCTTGGCCTACACCTCCTATTTACCCGTCGACAATTGCCAACTATTAAAACTTCATAATAATCCAATCCAATTATAACATTTTTTCAGTTTTCGCAATTTCACTTTTTTGATCCGATGACGATAGACGGACAGACTGACATGAAAGACTCGGCTGTTGTTGCTAGATCAAGAATATATACTTTATATGGTCGGAAATGTTTCCTTCTGCCTGTTACATACATTTATACGATTTTAGTGTACGCTTTTTACTCTACAAGTAATGGTAACTGCCCCTGTTGCGACGTCACCGTGTGCGCCTTGCTGGCGCCGCGATTCGCATGTACTTTGTTGTTGTACTCACCATTTTGTAACCCAATTTGCTTTGCGTCTGAGTGAGGCCAGTTGCCGAAAAATAAATTTTGGGGCAATGGAAGCAAAAGGATCCCACTTTATTCTTCAACTGGCACCAGTAGTCACTTTTCTCAGCGATAAGCGTGGTAAAATTCCTAGAATTGAAGCTACTAAACTTTACCTTAATCCAACCATCCTTCCAGCCGTATTCGCTCAATCGGCCTCCTAGGTGGGATCACATAACCAATGTTATCTCTGTTTATCGGACCTAAACCAATTATCCTCATATGGCCAACAAACCCCTCAGGACAAGAGCAACCTTATTGCATTTAAGTCAAGCAGCAGCCAGTCACGGTTCGAAGTAACCGGATCTATGCCATAAGCTGAGTGGCAGCAGTCAGAGAGGGGAATTATATTTCCATTCTCTTGCCCTAGCTTTTGGTTTTTGTATTTTTAATGCTTTCCGCAGCATGAGATTTCCTCTTCGTTTTTTTCCCTTTTTTTCTTTAATTTTCCGTATTTGGCAAAGCGGCGACTTCCTGCAAGGTACGCTCACAGCTTTCCGTGTAAAACATATGCATGCATATGTATGTACCATTAAAACATTACTGAATTGCATTTGCAGAAACATTTTTTGTTTTATTCTGACGTTACATGAATCTTGCGAATCCCGTGAATCCTGGAGCTTCGCACACACCTTCGTTAGCTTTGAGCTACGGGATAACGCTTCTTTATCATTTTTGTTTTTGGCGAATTTCAGTTTTTGGTTTGGTGGGCTACGGTTTACCTTCGTTTACTTGACTGTAACATCCTTTCGTTGCTGCTCCTCCTCCTTGTGCTCGGCATAAAAGCTGCTCCAATTACTGTTTGCATAGTTGAGTGTCGTCTGCGGAAATTTGTTTATTTTACGCGCATTGCGTTTTGCCTGGCTCGTTCGTACATCCTTTTTTTTGTGTGTTTTTATTGAAGCCCAGCAACGGGAAAGAGATGGCAAAGGACATGACGACGGCATATCCTTGGCTGCCTTCCTAAGACAAACTGACAGCTAAATGCGTCACAGTCGTTGCAGATTTCATTTGCGCAAATTTTTCGATGTGTTTTGCATTTTGTAGCGTTGACATTTCCCCACCGAACTTTCGTCGTTGACTGTCGCTGTGCATTGAGCAGGTTTATAGTTTCCAGTTTCCGCTTCCTTCTAACAGTTACATTCAGAAAGCAACAACATAAAATTGAAGGTAAAACTACAGGTAGCAAGCGGGCTACAAATGTCACCCACAGCCCAGTTTGAAATATCCTTAAAGGGCAAAACAACCCAGCAATGAAAATGCAGTTTGTACTTTGTCTGCAAAATAGCAAAGTTGTTTTCATTGCCATGATATGTGAGCTGAACTTTTTTCCTGCAATTTATTATTATTTGTAGTGAACAAAAAAATGCGTAATGTTTAAATCGTTCAGTAATTTAAAGCTGCACACATATGATTTCAGTTTTCTCTGTCCAATGGGCCAAACTCAATCGCTATTCAACCAAGAGACAGCCGCGACCCTGCCCCAATGCTTTAGCATTGCAGATTTAAATTCGTCAAAGTAGAAAAGTCAACAGAAAGGTCGTCGTCTAACTACGCACCAACAACTTCCCACACCAAAAAACCATTTGACTTCATACCCCAATGAAACTTCGACACATATGACAGAGCTTGACCCATACAGATGGCAAAAGTCAATGGAACGGACTAAGGTGTGTACACGAAAATTTGCTGGGGATGTTTTTTACTAGTACAAGATTTGGCAACCATTTCTAAATTCGTCGTAAAAGCCAAGTTTTAAAATGGCAATATAATCAGATAGGTGGAGGAAGCTCTTTTGGGCTCTTTGGGAGACATTGATGGGAACATATAAAAGATCCTTGATAAATTGTATGAGAGCTCCTTGCAAAAAAAAAAAAAAATTAATACAAAAGCATTAAACTGGGAGAAAAAATCATTTCCGACAAAAGTATATATATTATTCGGATGTGTTCCAGAAATCTCTAGAGGTTTTCGTATAAACGTTAGCATTTCATATTAAAGCTGTTTGAATTTGTATGCTTAGGAGCTCAAATATGCCCGGCTACTAGATTAGATGACTAATGTTGAGCGATTTGAAACTGTCTGCTCAAAGCCAAGTAGATTTGATGCGTACGGTTTAACTTTCACATAATCTAGTAGGCGGTCTGATTCTGGGCACTTTGCAAATAAAGTAGCCCAAGTTCAGTTCGAAGTGCAGTCGTTTATACCAAAATCTCTAGAGATTTCTAGAACACCCCTGATAGATCAGTATCAACAGCCGAGTCGATATAGCCAAGTCCGTCTGTCTCTCCGTATGAACCCAGAGATCTCTGAGATAGTAAGAGATAGATGTTTGAGGGTATGGGACATGACTTTTACTGGCAGACAGATGAAGTTTATTTTCTATTTTTGCCACGCCCCCTCCCGCCCCTCAATTAAAAAAAAAGTCATATCTCCCAGAGTCTTGCAGCTAAATGGTTCATACCTTTTATTTATCGATTTGCAGCTAAAATGATAAAGATCAGATGAACAATAGTCAAGTCTTTTTTGTTTTGGATTTAAGTTACCAAGAGATCCGTAGGTAACCTGAAATTATTTGGCCGCCCACTATGTATCAAGTGGAAAACGCCAATGCTGAATGTGTTCTTGCGATCTTGTTATTTTATTTGTCTTCATAGATCTTTTCATTAATGAATGCTATGATTGTTTCGTATGAGTTAATGTTCTCGTGCTTAAAGAAATTATATATGTTATCGTATTTGAGTAGTGATGGGAAATGTTGACGTGAAGAGCTTGACCCAAATTTTGTGCAATTGAAAATAACATGTGAGGCGTTATCGATAGTTTTGCAGCTATCGCATAGGGTCTCGTTAACTACGTGCATTTTAGCGAGGGTAGCTTTGTCGAATGCGTTACCGCTGAGCAATCTATACAGTATTTTTATATTTTTCGCATTTAGTTTGGATTTGTCGAACCAAGGCTTATCTTTGGTGGTTGGGAAGAGCTCTGCATATTCCCTAGGTCTTTCAGCTACGAAGTTGGCGTAGTTTCTTTTCCCAGTCTTCCTTTATTCTTCTGTAGATTTCGCCTGTTGCATCCTTGTTGCTCCATTGGACAGACGTAAATGACCTAGTTGATGGTGCACTTTTTGCAGCGAGATCCACAGCTGTGTTTTGCGGTATGTTCACATGGCCTGGGATATAGTGGACTTCTACTGATTCCAACCGATATTGGGTGTTAACTTTTCTTTTAGGGTTGTCGAAATATCGGTATCGAATAACTTTTGACGATATTTTTATGAATATTTTTTTTTGTTTTTGGACAAAAATAAAGGTTTCCTAAGGACATTCTCGTGGATATTAGTTATGTCAGTAATACTAGTAATATCCAAGAGAATGCCTTCAGAAAATCTCCCTTTTTGTGGCCGAATCTTATAAAAATACACACCAAAAATATATTCAACAAGTATTCGATATCGATATTTCGACATCCCTATTTTCTTTTTATGTTTTGAGCAATATAATTGTTCTGCATAGGTTTTCCAGAGATCAGGGCTCCATTTGTGAGTATGGCTATACGAGGCATGCCACACGAGAAGGCATATGAGAGTGCTTTGTCTATTGCGTTAGTCAATTTATAAGAAAAACAAACATTAATGATGAGCAGCACTGGCCCCAACGGACATGGGCAGCACTGGCTCAAACAGCGATAGGCAGCACTGGCCCAAACTTGACAAAATTGTGTGGGCACTTTCAAACTTACATGGACATTTTGGAATATTTAGCAAACAAAAAAAAAGACATACCCCTCAGGATAGCAATTCCTCGTGGCGAACGCATTGCCATCGCCCTAAACTGTCAGCAGAAAGCTAAAAACACAACTTATTTCTAGTAAATGTTTTACCTATTTATATTTTAAACAAAATACGCCTACTTTTTTGGGGCAATTGTCATCATTTTCGAGAAATGATAGAAATGAAATGGCAAAATGAAGTGACAATTCGTATGGAAGAAATGATATCATTTTCTTCATTTCATGAAATGAAGCTTCATTTGTTCGGTGGAAATAGGGTATAAGTTAAGTCGATCACATATTTATAAACTTTGGAAGTACAGAGTTTGTTATAATTATATAAGCATATAGCTGCCATAGGATATTGCCAATACTTGCAAAAATTGCAAAAATTGCAGTGGCTGTGCCAGAAACTCAAGTAACAGTGGAAAGGGCATTCAGCGCTTTGCCCATTATTTTTACCAGGTTGCCAAATAGACTGAGCCAAGAAAGTTTAGAAAATGTTATATTTTTAAAAAAATTAGTAAACCACACTATATTTGAATAAACCGAAGAATTCTCAAAGAGTAACTTTCTATTTTCTTAGACCTTGCTATTTTACAAGTTTTAGTTTTCATTGGTAGTTTTCAAGAGAATTTATGTCATGCGACACATTTTTTCCCACAAAGAGTCTAGCCCCATAAGGGAAAGGGTGCGGCCTAAAGTCTGGGATGTTGAAATTTCCTTTATAGTAGGATAGGTTTCTTCAAAACAAACTGATCTGGCCCAATGTGATGGTTTTTCGCAGTTCGCTTGGACCGCCACCTTAAAACTTTTCCTGGAATATCCTCCAACTTTAAAGCAAATTACCTGAAAGTTTGAAAAAAAAAAAAAATCAAAAATACGCTTCAGAAAGAAAAATTTCAAAATTTGATTTTGCTATAATTAAAGAAAAATAAAATCTGATTTTTATTCTCGTCGAACAAAAAAAAAAAACCTTTACAAAAATTTTTCCCAAAAAAAAAAGTAAATAACAAAAAGTTTAAAAGAAAATCGAAGATACGCTTCATAAAGAAAAATTCGAAAATTCGCTTATTTTATTTACTCGTCATCTTCGCTATTTTCCTTTATGACAAAATTCGCTTCATCCGACTCAGAAATTCTTGATAAAATTGCTGCGGGACGGATAATACGTGATAAGTATCTTGCATGAGCCAAGTAATAAATCACACTTGCAACATGAGAACAACAGCCAACAGTCCTCTTTCCGTTGCGACAACTACAGCAATAACGTTGTACTATTTAACGTTGTATTATTTGAAATAAAATCGACATAGAAACAGTTGGATTTGCTGTTAATACGCCTCGAGCGAACCTCGAATTTTATTATTACTCATTTTAACGAATGAAGCACCAATCGTCCTGTCCTCATTCAGGATTGCTTCTAGGTATGAGACTGCTAGCGACAGTTGGTAAGATCCAGAATAGGTATTACCTTTAGCTCGTCTTCCGTGAGTCTTGGAAATTCTAAAATGATGATGTATTCAATGGACTTAATAAACTTCTTCTTCGGTTGTAACGCTCTTTCTCAACTTCTTCAGCCAAAGTATTTGGAGCCATCATACGATTTTTAAAATGGAATTCCCAAGCGGTCATAGCAATTCTGCCTCCTTTGTAAAATGGTATTGTCCAGTCGAGTCTTGTTTAGAAATGTTTACTGGACAAAATTGAGTTTTGAAATTATGACCTAGAGCCTGCCTAATAAAGTTGTTTCCTTTAAATGCTGGCATCAGAACTGTAAAGCCTTTTCCTTCTATTTCACCAACTACATCGCGAAAACCCCTATCCACAACGAATATGTCATTAGGTTGCAAAAGCATCATTAAATTAGTGTTGGCAAGAATTTTTTTCATAATTGAAGCATCGTTTTCTTTACCATAAAACGGACCGCATATGTCAAGAACGAAGCCATTTGTGGTACAAAACAAAATCAAAAATTAAGACCAGTTGAGACGCTCAGACCAATTTTTCGCTGTATCTGACGTATGTAAAAGTAAAACATCTTGCGTCGTACCATCAATCGCAAACGAGGGCAATAAATTTCGTCTGAAACCATCAAGCACTTCATTAAACATTTTTGAAACATGTTGCTCATATTTCAGTCCAAAAACTGAAGTCGTCAGTTGGTTGGAAACGCCCGTTTTTAGTTTGAACTAAAATATTATGACGGCACAACAATGAACAACTGTGCGCACCTCCGCATTTCTGAATGAAGATCACTCACGTTCCAATATTCATATATTTTCCCAGCATAGTCCAGTTAATTCAACGATTTGTTTATCAGAAATTGAATGTTTTCTTATTTTTTTAAACAATAGCAACGGAAGGATGTTGAAAATACGCTTCGATCTAAGCAGTTGTCATTGTTGTTTTATAATCTTTTTCTTCAAGATATTGAAGCCCGTCTTCAAAAAAAAATGTTTTTAATTAAATGCAGAGCAACGGTCATCAGCCAAAGTTAGTCTGCAGTACTCTCTCTCTTTTTATGTGCCTCTCTCAGTTGATCGATGCTTCGAATGAGGTCGTGAGTAGAGTTAACATGGAGTTTTCATGAAACAAGGAGAAGTGTCCAAGGTTTGCCAAGCTGTGGGTCTTATTTAAGTTTGAAGTTAATCGTTTATCTTTAATTAATATTCAATCGTTTTAATTCATTTAATATAATTAATTAATATGATATAAAGTTTTAATCTCTGGTATATATATATATTTTAGAACTTTTCTTTATGAAGCGTATCTTCGATTTTTATTAATCTTTTAGGTTTTAGGCTTTAAAGTTGGAGGAAATTCCAGGAAAAGTTTTAAGGTGGCGGTCCAAAGCGAAGTGCCAAAACCATCACATTCAAATTTTCTTTTAATTATACAAAAAAATTTTTCTCTATCACTAGCAATTTATTTCATGTCTCTAGCTACTCCGGTTCCCGAGTTATTACTTTAAAAAAAAGCTTATAAAAAAACTTTTGAGGATATCTCAAGGACATGGCATCAAAATGATCCAACATTGGGCCAGATCAGTTTGTTTTGAAGTAACCTATCCTACTATAAAGGAAATTTCAAAATCCCAGACTTTAGGCCGCACACCTTCCTAATTTCTTTACTTGCAACTCCTTGGATAATATGGAAATAAAAATATTTGCTTTTGTTGTTTGTAATTTGTTGTTCATTTATTCAAAATTTTTTCGATAGTACTGAGTGGAATATTATCGATGCTCAACCTATCGACGGCGCATCAAACAAAGTTCAAACTATCGATTTGTCTCACTATCTCAAATAAATCACGACAATAACACAGATTAGAGGGCAGACAAAATTTTATCAGGCCATGGCAGTACAAATACGTAGAATAAGTCTTCCAAAGGTCGTTGGACCTTTTGTTATCGTGTACACTCCTTATGCCAATAGTCCCAAAATCCGAATAGTAATGAAGTTTTCTGAGTGTTTGTGATTTATTTTGTCTTTGCGCGCTTGTCAAAGGGTCTGATGTTTTTTCGGTTAACTAACCGTACTCGGCGCGTTCCACTTGGCTGGGTCTCTCTACACACATGCTTACCTCAAATATATGCAAGACGATGGTCTTTGACTTGGCTTGTAATTAAACATTTGCGGCTTTTGTAGGCAAAGGTGAAGGCAATTTAGCTTGAAAACTAATGAGAATCTTGCGTTGTCGTTGTCAATACGCCTGTGGCAGGTTCATTCACACGATGGGCTTTGAACGCCAATTGGAGTTAGCGTTAGTTTTGAAAACAGTTTGAAGTTCTACAACTAGCTAGAACCACAGAAATGAACAAATAAACAAACAAAAAGTTGTAAAATGGCATCGAGCATACTGGTTCTTATTATTGTTTTATACGGGTATTGTTGACCTCCCCCCCCCACTCACGCACACTCACTCAAAAAAAAAGCCATAAAATGAAAATTGCATTTTGCAGAGTTCCAGTTCAACACTTCAAGTCTCGTGTGTGTAATACATAAATTATATAAATAAATTTACAACAGCACATCAGTCATGGACTCCTCCACACTCTCTCCCTCGTTCTCTCTCTCTAGCACATGAGAAATCGTAGTGTCATTTTTTTAAAAGCAATGAATTTATATAACTTGCAGTATCAGGCATTTTGCTCTGCCAAGACATCAGCTTGAGCCTCAGCATCAACATCAACATCAGCATCCACATCAACGTCAACGTCAGTTTTGGGAGTCCTGTCTGTGCAAAATGTCCGACAATGTGGCATTTGAATATTTATGAAAACCTGATGCTAGCCCTTGGCCCATCGAATTGAAATCAAATAATTATTCAAAATGATCTGAAAAGTGAGTGCAATTGTTGTGGGTTAGTGAACATATTTGAACGGCAATTGCTCCTTTTTGTGGAATAATTACAGATTGTTTGCAAATTTCAATGAAGCAAAAGATAGAGAGAGAGAGAAAAAGAGGTGTGGTCAGTTTTGCTTTTGTTCAATTTATTAGAAGGCCATTTGCAATTGCAAAAAGTGAGCGTGTCCAACATTGAATTGTAAGGATTAGGACAACAAGGGGCATAGTTCAATTGCTTTACAAGACTTTGATGGATTTGTGTTTTAGAACACAGACCGAAGACTCATAAAACAAATAATTAAAAAGCCCAGATAAAGGCTTAAATGAAAAATAAATATAAATTCAGTTGCTGTTATTATTTGACTAAGACTTTTAATGTAAATTCATATTCTTTTTCTTTCAAGTTATTGAGAAATCAATATTTAAATTTGTTAAAATTTCCTCAAACAACAATTTTAGGAAGTAAGAGCGTTGCAGTCATGCGGCCCTACTCCGAAATATCCTTTACAATTGAGACACACATACAAACTCGCACACACAAACGCACACGCGCGCACACTGACTCATACGATCTAGCTACCTGAAGTAGACACAGGGTATAAAAAGTTATGCAAAAGCCATTTTTAACGCAATGTTGAAACTATAAACTTCGGATTGCAATAAGCCGTATACGCACCGACTATCTTTAAAACATTCAAAGTCTACTGCAAAAAAAAGTAAATTATATAAATTGGACTACACGAATTGGTTCCGCATCTAGCCATACTCTTCGGACTATTGATTATTTGCAAATTTAAAGAAACGGCTCATCGGAAAGAGATATCAACGAAATGTTGAGGTTAATGCTTCGTTCAAGATAAGAAGTGACCCATATTAAAGATCTACGCTGAAATCTAAATTATATCCCATCGCACATGTTGAATTCCATCCCGTACGGCATCAAACTACTTGAAAATACTAAAAACGGCTTAAATTGATTTACATATTTTTTTTCGACTTCGAATTTATAGGCAAATTAAGTAGGCGAATTTTTTTTTTTTTTTTTTTAAAATTAATTTCAACACAACAAACAAAACCCACAAATCTTTAAAAAACCCCCCCCCCCCCCAAAAAAATTTTTTTTTTTTTCATGGATACGCCATGAGCGATGTGAATCTTCGAAAGATACTGATAGCCCGGGCTATCAGCATGCACGATTCGTAGATAGCATCTACGCCTACGTGCTAAACACATCGCCACACAACTGCTCACCGCCACACCCGCGGGATCACCGTTAGGTATTACTTCGCGGGGTGGGGTTGCCTTATTCAGGCACCGTCACTGTTGCATTTCCAGCTTGATTTAAGTACTGCCTCTTTGCCCTTCTCTTCTCTCCCTTTCACACCTTCTCAGGTCGTTTTGGACATATATAATATGTTCGCAGATACGTTGCCAATTTTCATCGCACTCCATCATGAATTTGACCAGTTCCTCCGGCGCAGGGATTTCGCCTACTGCCGTTCTGTATCTTGGACAGTGGTACTGTGCGTGCTCCGCGCTTTCGTTATCGCCCGGACAACTTGGGCATTGCGCGGTGTGCTCGTGTCCAAACCTGTGCAGGTATTCTCGGTAGCCACCATGTCCAGTAAAGAACTGAGTAAGGTGGTAGTTCATTTCTCCGTTGCGCCTCCCAATCCATTCGCCAATGGTCGGGATCATCCTGTATGTCCATCTTCCCTTAGTCGATGCGTTCCACCTATCCTGCCAAATGACAATTGAGGCTTCCCTTTCTGCCTTCCGAATCAATTCCTTGTGCGTGGTGACTGCTGGTTCCGTGCACCTTTCATAGATTAATCTCATCTCATTAGCCAGTATATCGACTGGAATCATATTTGCAAGTACCAATGCCGCATCATCAGAAACTGTCCGGAATCCAGAGATCACCCTGAGGGCACTAAGTCTGTAGGGGGCAGATAGTTTTCTCCTTAGCTCCTTATTGTGTAGCGCCGAAGCCCATACGGGTGCCGCATACAGCAGGATGGAAGCCACGACTCTTGTTAGGAGCAGTCGCCTCCCAATTCTTGGTCCCCCGATATTGGGGAGCATTCTTGACAGCGCGGCCTGCATTTTTGACGCTTTTTGGGTGGCATACTCAATGTGGGCCCGAAAGTTCAACCTATTATCCAGCATGACTCCTAGATATCTGATGGACGGCTTGGTTGAGATGGTCACATCCCCCACTTGAATTTCCATAAGCTCTACGGTTTTTCTGCTTGTTATAAGCACTGCTTCAGTCTTATGGCCTGCTAGCTCAAGGCCAGCACTTTCAAGCCAGTTACCAACGGCAATAATAGAGGCGTTTGCCACCGCCTCTATCTCTTCAATGTGTTTGGCCACCGCCACCAATGCCAGATCGTCTGCAAAGCCTATCAGCCTGCATCTTTGCGGGAGATGCAGTCTAAGGACCTCGTCATACATTGCGTTCCAAAGGAGTGGTCCCAGGACAGAACCCTGTGGGACACCTGCTGTAACGGTGTAGCGCTTTGGGCCATCATCCGTGTCATACAATAGCACTCTATCTGAGAGATAGCTCGAGATTATCTTCAGCATATAAGTTGGAAGTCCCATATTAGCGAGAGCCCTATGAATTCGAGGCCAGCTCGCCGAGTTAAATGCGTTGCGAACGTCGAGGGTCACAACAGCGCAATACTCTTTTTCTCCCCACTTCCACCGTTTGCCTTCAATAGCTTTTTCTGCAATGCTAGTCACAGCCTTTATAGCATCCACTGTCGAGCGGCCCTTTCGGAAACCATATTGTGAATCGGAAAGGGCCCCTTTGTCTTCCATGGCTGCCATCAGTCTGCAGTAGATTATTCTTTCTAGAATTTTTCCTACCGTATCCAGAAGACAGATTGGTCTGTACGCGGAGGGGTCGTCCGCGGGCTTATCCATTTTTGGGATAAGAATCAGGCTCTGCACCTTCCACCGGCTTGGGAAAACTCCTTCCTGGAGACATCGGGTGAAAATCTCTGCAAATGCTTCTGGCTTTGTAGCCATAGCGAGTTTAATTGCTCTGTTCGGTATACCGTCTGGTCCTGGGGTCTTTTTGTCCCCTATACGTCCACTGGCTGCTGCAATCTCCTCTATGGACACCGGGGGTATCTCCTCCGCGCTGGGTGCGATATCGATCGATTCATGCGTCTGATGTCGAGGAAAAAAGGGTTTCTACGATCCTCCGCAGTGTAACAGGACAGGTGACTCTTATTGATGACTGGCTCTTAAGCTTTTTTGTAACCACTTTGTACGCAGTGCCCCATGGATTTACGTCTGCTTCATCGCATATCTTTTTAAAGCAATCAGCCTTGCTTCTCCTGATGCAGGTCTTAAGATTTCGTTTTGCCTTACGAAAATCCTCCATTTTCTCCTGAAAGTCGGGGCGGTTTCGCGCTCTCTGTGAGCGTCTTCTGGCACTTAGACAGTTAACTCTAAGCTGCCTAATTTCTTCGGTCAAAGTGAAAAGCTTGGTGATCACTAAAAGTGAACTCTTCGCTAACACTCCATTTCATTTTTCCGTATAGGGAGTTGCTTATCAGGGTAAGGTCTATGATCGATCCCTTACCAGCCTTACGGTAAGTGAGCTTCTTGCCATCATTTGCAAGGCTAAATTCTAACACCTGCAGGGTCTCTAGGAGGCAATATCCACGAGCGTTGGTCACTCGACTTCCCCACTCGACTACCCATGCGTTGAAGTCCCCTGCAATGACATACGGGGCTCTATTGCGTGCATCTGTGACTATTTCTGCCAGCATCTTCTGGAACTCCGTTAGTGTCCAGCTGGGTGGCGCATAGCAGCTGTAGAAGGTAATGCCTTCTATCCTTGCTCTTACAAACCCCGCATTTTCAGAGTTTACTTCATGCATGGGGGATGTACGGGACCAGATAGTTGCCTTACGGTTACTGCTAGTTGCCCATCCGCTGCTTCGTATCGGTTTGTACGGTTCACTAATCAGTACCACGTCTGTTTTTCTCTCTCTGACTGACTGCATTAGTAGAGCCTGTGCAGCCTCACAGTGATTCAGGTTTATTTGGGTGACTATCATGATTGTTTTGAAAGTGCGCTCATGATAAACTGCAAGTGTGTATGTGCGCTAGTGTGCTATTTTGTCCTTCTTCTTTTTTTATACTTTGCCTGCGATGAAATGTCAAACTCAACAACAAAAACTTAGCCCAACAACAACAAAAAGACACTTGGCGTTATCATTTGGTTTGTTTTGGTCACTTGCTTATGCTAAGCTGCTGAGAGTCGATCGAAACTATCCCCAACAAGCTTGCATCCTAAGACGGCTTCGTGTGTTTCCCTCATTAAAGTATAAAACAGAAAACACGAGAAAAACAAAATCAAGTGTTCTGTTAAGAGAGGGTATTTGTGTAACTATTTCAATGACTGCAGAATTTGTTATTGATTTAAGTCTGAAATTTGTGGTGTTGTGCGTGTCTTGTTTTAGAAAAGTTATGGACAAAATCATAACTTAAATGACCTAGAGCCTGCCTAAACAGTTTTACGATTTTCAATCAAAAAGGTTACTAAATCAATCACTTTGTGATTTCCAAATTGTTAATCTATTTTCAATTAACTGTAAACAAATAAACCATCAAAATTCATTTAGTTCCCCCCCCCCAAACCGCCACAATTGAATTTCATAGAAAATGGTTGGAAATTTTTTTAATTTTTCATTTTATTGAACAAAAGATTTATGCAGTACATCAATATGCAACTGACAGAGTGACCAAAACAACTGAAGTATGACACTTGTGTCTGGCCCAAAAACCAAAAACAATAATAGAAAAATCCCCTGCTCCAGCTTCAGAGCACTTCACTCGCTCACTTGCTCAATGTCATTCGGGGAAAAACGACAAACTAATTCAATCTCTGCCGCTTGTCCACGTTTATCACTGATTCAGCTTGCCCCTGCCTGTCCCCTGCCCCGCCCACATTGATCAACCGAAAAAAATCCATTTTGTGTGAATTGCATTTTCATTTGTATAGAATTTTCATTGCCAGTCGGAGAGTCCAACTGGCATTCACACATGTACCTCCTGGGCAGGACTATGACTTACTTTGGTAAGGGGCGTCGAGGGGACAACACCGAGGCATTGTCTCGTAATGCTTTGACAGTTTTTTGGCAAACTGCCAGACTATAACCGAGAGCGAGCCACTGGCAATGGAGTGCACTCGTCCAGGGGTTGGGGGCCCAGATAGAAGAATGCGTGCGGAAAATTTAGCACGCTCTACGTGCCATGGCGGCAAATAAAAAATTGAAGTAAATTTGGCAACTGGCTACACAGTCGTTAGGATACCGGGCGTCAGCATTTGGTGTCGTCAAGGAAAATGACGGGGGGAAAAAAAAGAACGGAAGAGAAACCAGTGCAGCAGTGCGGCAATGTAGTTAGACAGACAGACAGTCTCGGCAGTGGGTAGACAGACGGTCGCCACTTAATAAAATATTTAGCTCTGCTCTTTGTGTGACTGTTTAACCCATTAGCGGACATGTGTAGGGAATGGTGTGAACAGAAAACCACGTTCTCAGCATTCTAATTGATTTTTGGCAAAAACTTTGAAATCGTTCAACTATTCATTAAAAAATGAAGTAAGAAAGACGGTTAGACCCAACTGTAAGATACTCTGGAACTGCAGAGTGCAAATACGTAATAAGGGACTTTGCAAGAAGTTGTCTCGTATCGAAATGAAATCTAGACATCGAGGGTACTTTCAACAACATAATTCCAACTGTTATCACCGAAGCGCTGACGAGGCTGAGTGTCAACTTTTTGTCGGTAAGCCTTCTTGCTCAGTTACTAACGTGAAGGATAATCAATGCATCCCGGGTGTCGTCAACATTGCATCAGATTCGGCTTTAGAAGAACTCAATATCATCACTTTATAGGATTGTTCCATTCAATGCCATACAATCTCAACTGGGCAGAAGAGTGGGCTAAGCGTACACAGAGAAAACGAGAGCTTAAGTTAAAGTCCGATCTTTATGATCCATCCCCCAAAGGGCCTAGCTAAGCTTCTCTCAATCTCTTGGCGAGTGTGCTTATAATTTTTCGCACAAGCGAAAGGGACCTATAGTTTCAACGCCGAATTCGAACGGCAAAGTTTGAGAAGCTTTTTCATGGCTAATTACTTCAGAGCTGGCGCCAATAGCTGTTGAAGATGAATAGCTATTTTCTAAAGAAAGAATAAATCTTTTTAATTGGATGGTCCGACACCGGATTGGACCCACGCCTCCCAGGGCCACACCCGGCCACACATATTGGACCATAACCCAGCGCTAGTAGCTATAAATAATTAAGATTAATTTCATATTCCAAGAAGACACAAAATGTAATGAAATAGTCGTTTAAACACACATTTTTGGCCCAAATTTAGGTTTTTTTGGACCAATTTTTAATTTTTGAGGAACCTGTTTAGAGAAAAGTAAAAAAAAACAAGTAAGACCGTTGCAGTAGAGTAGCCCGACTTCAATATACCCTGTACAATTGACAAGCACAAACACACACATACACAAACGCGCAAATAAACACCCAGCAAACAATTTCATATAAAAATACACGTTTTGTAATCATTCAAATATAAGCAAAACGCTTATAAAACGCTGCTGTGACATTTATAAAACACATCAAAGTAAGCGTTTTATAGTCGAAACGCACCCATCTTTATAAGCTTAGAAAAGTCGCTTGCAAAACATGTTTTATAATTTATTTTTATACGCTTTCCACAAGCTTTGTAAATACGGTTACAAAACACGTATTGTAAGTGAAAAAAGAAAGCGTTTTAACATCTATTTTGGGAGTGTTCTGGTTGGTTATTTTTATTATTCAAAAATTAAAATTAAATTAAATTAGCGTTTTCCCTGCTTCAAGGGGAAATACAAAGTCCTCTTCCTTTCTGTAATAGAATTTTAATATAAATGTAAATAGTTGACTTTAAACTGCAAGTAAGCATTGTTACTTACGACGAATGGCAGTGGCGACAGTGAAGGCTCGAATGCATGTCTTGTCCGCAGTAAATTTTCTTGCACTTGATTTGACAATCGTATATAATATGCTTTCTCAATTTTTTCCTAATATTATTGCTGCTGACATTAAATAAATTAAAGCCCGCATTTACTCTTTTAAAGAAAAATTTTTCACTTGTTCGCTATTCAAGAAAGACAACGAAAATGAGATACACATTTTTTTCTAGCCTTTGCTCAAGGTTACCTTTTTCTGTCTCCCTTGCCAGTTGCAGCTGCGTAGCACGAAAAGATCAGAAGTTTTTCGAAGAGAGCGAGAGAGAGAGAGAGCGAGCACGAAATTTCTCTCGGTCGCCGAAACGACATGCGTAAAAAGCTTACTTTAGCAAGTGTTTTGTAAATGTCGTAGGCTGCCATGGCACGCGCACGCTGGGCACGCGCACGCACACACACACACACGCGGGCATTCTGCAATAACCACTGTGTGGGAGGGGGGTGGTGGTCAAAATTTGATTAGTGAATAACTTTGGTGTTTTTGATCGGATCATGTTGCGCTTTTCAGAACAGATAGATATACGGCCAATGATAAAACATGTGGTTCGCTAGTGACTTTAACCTATTCACCGTAACTGTCGACTTATTAAATCGCGAAATAATACTAAAGAAGATAAAAAATAGTAAAAATGACGAACGTTAACACCAATCAAGTGAAAAATCCTGCATTTTGTTTGGCATTGTTACTATTTTTGCTCCTCTTTGGTATTATTTCGCGATTTAATAAGTCGACAGTCACGTGCTGGTGGCTTCCGTCCGAGATTCGTTTAATGGTTCATGACTCACGGCTCATGAGCTCTTTCTCCCAGCTCAGAGCAGAATGATGTGGCTCACGAGAGCCGTTTAAGAGCTCCCGGCTCATGAGCTGTGGCTCTCAGCTCTTATTCCCACTTCCCAACCACTTCCCACCCACTTCCAACACAACTCACCACCTACATCCCACCCACCCACTTTCCGCCTACATCCCACTCTCGTTCTATCCATTTCCCAACCACTTCCCATTCCATTTCGACTTTTCCGGGTGGAATTTTCCAAAACTACGTCTTAGTACGCATTTTCAAGGAAACTCCTCTTCAATCTACTGCCCTCTATCTCTTACCGTTTAGGCTATGCGATAATTACTAATCAGTCAGTCAGTCAGGACACTCTCTTTTATTTATAAATATAAAGATTACTAAAAATAAATAAGAGGTGCGAATCACTTATTAAGCTTAGAGCCAAGCACGTGTTTTCATTTTATCTTCGCATTCTTAAAATCTCACTTAAGCACTTGTTTGCTTAGAAACTTTTATTCTTTGATGCCGCATTTTGTTAAGTAAGGCTTAAAATGTTGTAAGTCAGAGCCTTAAGTGTGTGTTGTAAACAATCTAGCAAACTTCAATTACGAATTGAAATTGACAATCAGCATCCAGTTGTATTGATTTGAAGTGCTTAATCCCATAATTGAATCAAATTTCAGTCTAGTGAGCAGTGCAGTTCGTAACATCATCAATCGACGTAAAATGAGAACATGACTTGAGCCAATCTCGAGTACAAAATGGAAAGCCCACAATCCTTGCACATGTTCAGTGCACAATTTCGAGAAAACTGAGACTCTGGTCGACTTTTAGTGATGCCAACTATGCCAAGTTCTGCAGACATGCTGCAAATCCTTCTCACTGGCTGCCATGCTACCAAATATGCCTTTGTGGGTGGTCTGTGTCCAGTGGCCAGAGAGTGCTCCATTGTTCAATCTCAACTATGCGTTGACAGGCGCCACCTTGAACCCTTGCAACCCCCGCTGCTACTGCTAACAAGCCGACGAACAGCTCATGTGGCCAACTCTTGTCCGGCTAAAATTGCTTGCCTGTGTAGGATGTGGGCACTATTTGCCAGGACACAACATTACTTAGCTGTCGGTGCTTTTTTGTTGTTTGCTCTTTTTGTGAGTGGGTGTGTGTGTGTGTGTGTAGAAATAGGCGGAGTGACAGGTGCAGAAACTGCCAATAACTCAACTAATTGTCGCTGCGAGTGTCAACCCAAATGAGCTACTCGTTGATTGTTAACCTCCAACTGCAGTTAAACCAAATACTGGGAAACATTATTAAAGCCTTGTCAAGAACAGCAGTCGTCGACACGTGAAGTAAATTGGGGCATAAAATGGCAGCAAAGACACCTGCTGGCTGCTCTGCATATTAATAAGAACTTTGCCTCAGCCATAATAAATACTTGAAATTCGCAAAGTCAAACTAGAGACGAAGACGGGTTAGTTAAGAGGGGTTGCCGGGTCACACAGCTGGCTGGGCAGTCGGATAGGCACGCTTATAAAGTAAAATTTGCGTATACGCAATGTTTAAGTTTTCTGCATGGGATTTTTTAAGCTTCAATTGGTTGATTTATAGCGATATTATTAGAAAATGAAGTGGGAGTGTTTCTATGCACCAAGATAATTGAGTCTTTCGGCAAAAAAAAAAAAGTCGAGTCAACTTCAGATAAACAAAAATACATTATGCATTGTGAATGCAACTCGCTTGGTTTAGGTTTGGTTCCGGTGTCCATATCGGTGACGGATTGGTTCTTAGTTCCTTTCCTTATAAGTGCAGTTCCTAGTTTTTTGTGAAAACTGAGCTTAGTCTGAGAGACATCGCTGTCAACTCACAGATATCAGTCAGAGCGGGCGGGGAGCAAATAGAATAAGTGCCAGATAGACTTCAACTAGTCTTCGTATCTGCAGCTTCTGCAGAAGGCGGTATAGGAGGACATTTAGAGTGCCGACATTGTTTCCCACCATCCAATGACTTGTCAACGCCCCACAGTGTAAGATTTTGCCAATCTAGGGGGACTAAATTCAATAGCACACCCCCAATTTCTGGACGAAAAGTTAATACGTAAAAACCAGAAACATACAAACCGCAATAAAAAAAGGAAAAAAACAACAATTTTTTATTTTAAAGTATCAGGTTAACATTGTTTTGTTTTAGTTTTAGCCAAAGAATCAACCCGGAACCGGAACCGTATGCCGAAAATAACCGATTAAACTCAGAACCGGAACCCGAACCGGATATTTTTAATTTTTGTGTATACCGGTATCCGAGAACCGATATTTTTAAGAACCGAAAAGAACCTTAACGTTGTACCGGTACGGTTTCGTTTCTGAATCCAACCGAAACGAGCAGTTAGATTTGGCGGATTATTACGCAATTTGGCTCAATTGTTAGCTTCAAATAAAAAAAAATTCTGGCTTAGCAAAACTTTTGTTCAGTGAAATAGAAATTCGCGCGACCAGTCTGTTTGAAAATAATGCATTCCTATGTGGCCTTTTCTTAAACCCTCGTTATAATGTCAGGCTAACCTCTGAACAGAAAAGTACATGTGTAACTGCTTTGACAGTTATATTTCAAGAATTTTATCCACTTCTGTTCAATTGCAAATAAATGAGGAAAGCAGCTCTGACCCAACTACTTTGTCTGAAAGTGGAGATGAAATTTCTATGAAATACAAAAACTTTAGTATTTTCACAAAACAGTTTAATGGCATCAATCAAGGTTTTCCTGAGCTTAAAACGTTTACAAAATAAAGATAATGTACTTAAATGGTGATCAGAAATTTCGAAAAATAAGCTTAAAACGTTTATTTTCAGGTGTAAAGATTATTATGACTCCGCTAAGTAATCAGACGGACAGAAATACATTGACCGCTATCATGCTTCTAAGAAATAATCATTAATTTACCTTCTTTACCTTTACCTTCTTGGTAAAAACATTGTTAATTAAATATCATTTTAATCATCTTATGAATACAAACAAGTGAAATTATTTGGACTTCAGTTTTAAAATGTCTGTTAGTTCTACCGGTCCATAGCGGTACGTACCGGTATACCGAAATAAAACTCCAAGGTACCGGAAGCGGAACTGAATACCGAAACAGTATTAGAACCAAAACAAAACCTTAGAAGGTTAGTTTCGGTACGTACCGGAACCGGATCCGAAATTCGTTTCCTGATTTTAGCCAATTAAAATTTGTTTTTCAAATTTATTACTTTTGTTAAATGCTCATGCTCTTGCTTATAACTTCAAAATTATTGGCCGTACAAGTGAAAAAATGGTTGTGGTTTAAAGTTAATTCATTTATTGAACGAAAAAAGCGATTTGCATATTTTTCACAATTTTTTTAAACTAAAAAAATCTCAAAATTGATAAAAAGATTAGGCGAAATTATTTTTGAAAATTTTATCAGAATCTGAATTTGAATCACAACTTTTTCACTAGATTGATTAGAAAATAGTTTTATAGCTCTGCCGCTGTGGTTGAAAATGCGACATTAATCCCATAATCAACGCCTTTTATGTTGTCAACTTGCATTATTGGTCATAAGACTGCATTTATCTAACCTAGATTTAATACAACTCAATTCAAATTCATGGCACAATTTTTTTTAAGTGCAACTTTAAATTTTTATGATCAATATCATTCCCAAAATTTATCGCTGCGTGCTCTAGGAGTGACTTAAGCTTAACGGTTCTTACGTTGCTTGCCCAAACCTCGTTATGTTTTGTTTTGGGCTTCTTTTCGTTACATTTGAACATATCTAAATTGACTTCGAAAAGCTCATTGACCTTAAAAATAATTTTTATATCCTAGGAGAGGGTGTATATTGAAATTGTCTGGATGTTTGTAACGCAGAGAAGGAAGCATCTCCGACCACACAGCATGACGAGCTGAGTTGATATAGCCATCCGTCTGTCCGTCCGTCTGTTTCTATGCTATCTCCTCCGTCAGTTTTAAAGCTATCTTACACAAATACGCTGCACATTTGTCGGAACCGGCCGGATCGGATGACTATAGCATATAGCTGCCATAGGAACAATCGGTCGAAAAAATAGTTTTAGTGAGAAAAACTTTAATGTTTTCAATGCTATCGCGCCCAACCCCCGTGTTTATAAGTTTTCTATGATTTCACTTAATTTCCTTGAGATTTATCAAAATCGGACAACTATATAATATAGCTGCCGTACAAAAGATAGGTCTGAAAAAAAGTCTTAGTGAGAAAAAGTTTTTTGTTTTCAATGCTATCGCACCCAAACTTTGTACAGATCAATTTAAAATAATACTACACAATTCTGTTAAGTTTGATTCAAATCGGATGACTATAGCATATACAATAGCTGCCATAGGAACGATCGGTCGAAAAAGTAGTTCTGGTGAGAAAAACTTTTTTGTTTTCATTGGTAGCGTGTTTATACTTTTAAGATATGAATGTTATCTGTTTCAACATAATTTTAGAGAATTTGATCAAAATCGGATGAATATATCGTAAAGCCATATAACAAACTGGAAGCATATATCATACTCCAAGGGTATATAAACTTCGGTTTTTTTTTCGATTAAGTCTCCCTAGATTGGCAAAATCTTACATTCTTTTGCTCGAAAATCTCTTGTGTTATAAGCCTGCACATTTTTAAGGCACACTGAGAGTTTTCTTGTGGTCAAAAAGGCTTGTAATAGTGCACCTTTAATCTTTGTGTCTGCAGTTAAAACTACTTGTTCATAGTCAGTGATGATAAGATTTTTATATACATATTTGGCGATAGAACATAAACAAGTGATGAAGCCCATGAAAAATGTTACATTTAGAATTTTTTTGGGTGTATTACCAGATGATCAGCCTTGCCCTATAATTAGCAATATATGTAATTTTTCTGATATATTGCTTATAAAAATATTGATAATCGGCTATATCGGAAATAAATATCGATATATCGATCAAATATTGACAACCCTACTGTGCATACATCTGGGCGTTCGTCTGAGTTCAACGCCGAGTTTTTGGCTTTTCTCACAATTGTTTAGCTTATATTATTCCGCAGTCAGCTGAATGTGATGCATGCTGATCTGCTCTTAAGATTGTGCCTGTAAAGTTTAATAATTTTATATTAATTGTATTATAAATCTGAATTTAGTGCCTATAAAGGACATGTGTGTTTTCAGCAAGAGCTTTACAATTGTATTTTCCAGGGTCTTTGTTTTTCTTAAAACAAATTAAAGACTCGTTTTTAACGATATGAACACAGTTAATTCTAACTCACAACTGATCTCTTTTTGTAAAGTAAAACTTTGCTTATGTTGACATTTACAAAACAGATGTGCTAATTTTTATACGATATTTTTACTTTACTTCGCGTTACTCCACAACTGCGGATTTAATTTTGAATGTGTTGACGCAGTGTTGAATTGTTGTATTGGGTGAAATGACTTTGTAATAAATATTATATATACGTGTGTTAAAATGGTTTTGTGATGACTTTGTTTTGTGTTTAATTTGTTTGTGTCGAATGGACAAATTGTTAAGTTGTTGTGTTGAGTTAGAGGATATGTGAAATATAGACGTGCTCTTTTCGTGACGATTTCAAACGTTCCGAACAGATATGAAAAATTCTAATCCAGCCTTTATTAGAAGAACATTTTTATGATGTGCTGCTATTCATATCAAGTGGGCAGGGGCAAAGAATTACAATTGCTGGGAAAACGTCCATAATTTTATTGAGCCGAACCGAAGATTGAGGTTTGGTGCAAATATTTAGGTTCAGCAATTTTCTCACCTTTGGATTGGTTTAAGGTCCGGTTCACGGTTTAGCCAGATCCGTTTCATAACCGGTTTGCAGCTCTGAATATATATGGCAACAGTCAACTGGCACTTCTGTGCAGTTGTTCACACATGCAAGGCAGCTGAACGGACCCAGGCGGGTTTTATTTTGGTCTCTGGTGCAAATATACCATATACAGCTTCAGCTCAACACAACATCAAAATATTCTTTAATCTGTCAATTAATTAAGTACACTAAAGCTTACATGTAGCTTTTCTTGAATTTTTTATTACGTAAAAGATCTTAATGCTCACAACATAGCAAAAACATTTGAAAGCAAAACTAACATAAAAAGCTTGTCATTTACTTAGCCCAAGTCCAGAGTACGTGTAGCCAGCAGCAGCACCAGCAACGGTAAAAACTGCCTTTGGCTTTAGAATGGAAACACTTTAGTAATTGGTAGCTTATTTCCATCAACGGGCGTTCATTCAAATATCGTAAAGCGGAGGGCAGGAGAGCCAGACTAACAGCATCACGATTATGCACAAAGCTCGACTGTCACGGCTAAATGTGAAATGTCACACAAATGAAACAAATGCAAAATGCGATAGGAATGGCAATGGTACAAGTTACATAGGACTTGCTTATATATGCACATTCATACATATATACGAGGGCAGTTTGGTTAAATGGACGTTAGTTTAGGCGATGAACTCTTAGTTTAAGACAGAAATGGATAATCCTGAAGAAGATGCTTTGAGTTATGAAAAATTTGATTCTTTTCATTGGAGGCAGATGACCAACAGTATCTAAGACTCACAAGCTTGTCTTATAAACTTAAGGACACAGATTGCTTAAAATTAGTCAATTAACTGACTTATCAAGCTGCCCTCTTTATATATATATTTGCTTCGGTGGCATTAAGAAAAGGTCCTACCACCTCTACTTTTAGTTGCTTTGACATAATTAAACGCATTTCAAAGATGAAGATGTCGTCCTTTCCAGCTCCTGCTGTGTCATGATTATGTTATGGGCCAAGGTGTGCCCGCCACATTGATGATGTAGCTGATTATGTTTCCAGGGTCGATGATGAAGATGAAGTGCCCGGGCTTATCAATATTAAACGTCTGGGTGGACGACGAGCAACTTAAAAAGATTTGTGCGGCATTTCGGCTGTGCGGCTGAGGAGCTGCTGCTCTCGTTTTATGATGGCCATTTTTCTTCTTGTTAAAGGTGCGATGTTCTTGTTCGTTGTTCCTGTTGTTGTAATAATAAATTATGCAGACATTTAGCAGGCTGCTGATTATGGTCACGGCGACCGCATTACGTATACGCCGCGTGTGCTTCCACTTTTTGTTGTTGTTTGTCAACATGGCTCGGGGTGTTGGCAGCAGCTACGGCTAGTCATAGTCATAGTTGGGTGTCATTGTTGCTGTTGTAGTTTGCCGCCTGCGGCCATGTTGATAACTCTGATGACGTTGATGAAAAACTTTTGATTGATGTGGTGGCAAAAACTTCATGTTTGTCATTAGGCGCACACAAGTAGAGCGGAGCAGGAAAGGGTTCGCCTGGAAGAAATACATGCATACATCCATACATATATCATGGCAAGGGAAGCACCAAGTTTTTGGCGTAACAAACAACAGTCGACGACCAAAACTTTACTGAACGACCAACAACAACATGAACACTCGAGAGAGCCCCAAAAGTTTTGTTTATTAATTAATTGAAGGCAGGCACAGCATGCCAGTGGGTGAGTGTGTGTGCTCAATGTTTAGAGTTGTCAACAGTGCATATAAATTCCGTATATTTAATCATTTCTATATTATAAAATATCGAAGTGATGCAAAAATTAAGAATAATTGCAGTTTGCGTATAGAGTTTCTGCCGCGTGACTTTGATCATTGAATTTAAAGGATTTTGTGACTTTGGTACATTTTACACAAATATTGGAAAAAACTTCTAACTTTAGTAAAAAAAGTCGGGACTTACATGGAGAAGCAAACTTCATGAAGTTTTTCAAAAAGCTCTGGCTTTTAGAGAAGAGGTGTAGTGGTGACGCTTAACCCTCTACACCTCCTTCCTACAAACGAAAGCTTTTTCAAAAACTTCATGAAGTTTGCTTCACCGTGTAAAACCCGACAAAGTTTGTGATCCTATTTTTGGTAAATGAAGAAACTGAGTAAGCTGGTTCAGTTGTGCTCTTTGCTCACTTTACTGCACATTTGTATAGCTGTTGTTGTTTGTTTTGTTGCTCATTAATTTGTGCGTTTTTATAAGTTGTTCAGTTGCTAACTGATTCATGTCTTTTTTGTTCAGTTGCAAAGTTAAACTTTTACTTGTGCGGTGCTGGCGCTGTCTGTAACTTAACGAAAAGATACAGAAATAAAATTTAGCTACCAAGGCTGCAATCCAAAATCATCAAACTTGTAGTCTTGGGCCAATTATTTGAAAATGACCGCCAAGATGTAAATATATCAATGTTTTAGTGTTAAGGTATTTTTAAGACACCGCATACACTGCATATAAAATGGACGAGACGGACAGATAGAAAACAACGTATCGACAAAGCGTATAGAGACATTGTAAATAGAAAACCGTGTTAATGGGAGTGCAAATAAAAACCAAAAAAAAAACCCTTTTGTTGCCTTAGTTTTCTGTGAATTTCATCTTTTTTAGGGTAATATTTTTTTCAATTTCATTGTTCCCTTTTGGTACAACTTACATTAAATTAAAGAGGAATCAAATCGTTTAAAATTTTGGTTTTTTCGTTTTTATTCTTGTGTAGCTAATTATCCCATGAAAAACAACCCTCCAATCAATTCAGCTACCAATTCACTCTAGTCAATTTAAAAATTAAAGAGATAATTTGAAACCATGTCATTGGGGTCATCGATGTTTCGATCACATATTGATACCTCGATACATTCTCTTTGCGCTGAAACACCCGGGGGCTAGTTCAGGAGCTGGGCTCAGTTTCATTACATCTCTGTAAACCTTTTGTGGGGTTTCTTACCTCCCTCGTCAAAAAGTGAGTTTGGCGATAGTTTGAAATGAGAGTCTGATGATAGTTTAGCGATTTACAAAAACAAAACACATAAGTTATCGCATTTTTAACATAAAAGGGTTAAATTGGCGATATGTGGCATCAATTTCTATGGCCCTATTTAAATGGTCAGAGTGATAAATAAGAACTTGAGAATTACAAGCAATCATTTATGGGTGAATGCTTTCAAATAGATTCATTACAAGTAAGCCTTTAGTTGCCTAGTTAGCGGCGGGCCCCGTCGCTCTCTCGCTGCTCTCTCTCTCTTCGCTCTCTCATTCTTATGACGCACACTGATTGCGAGAGTTCGCTCGTTCAGTCGCAGCATGGAGCAAAGAATACTAGAGAGAAAGGTTGTTCAGTCGACACCGCTTCTGTCAGAAAATTGTCAGCTGTTCGCTCTCATTTACGCTCTCTAGATACTTTTTGGTCAGCTGTTCGCTCTCTCTGGATACATTTGGGTTATGGTCGTCTCCCTCTAACCACAGTGATTTCCTACTGGCACTTTGAAGTATCTTTTGGGCACTATAAGTATCTTTTTGGGCACTATCGTTTAGCACCAGCAAAATTGAGAGGCAGCGCAAACGTTCTCTCTAATATTCTTTGCTCCATGGCAGAGTGGCGCATCTTCAAGCAGGTTGCTCTGCGCTTGAATATGCGCTTTATATGTATGCGTGTTCATGCATTCACGTACACGGGTGCATGTGTGCGATCATTTCATTTCGACCCAGCAAGAATATTTGGTCTTTTGGTACTTTTCATACTAGGTACCCTAACAATATGGGCATATTCACTATTGGGTTAATGGTAAAAATAAGAATGTTATATGTTATAATATATTTCTTAATGTTTCAGCATACATTTCATATTTGTTTACAAATTCAAATCAGTGGCCAAGTGAAAGGTTTTGCATATATGTATGTATTCGAATGAATAAAAATTCATCTACTGAGATAGGAACAGGGCATATTGCAGTCGGTGTCACTTTAAACACCGACTGCTCTTATGTGGTTGAGAAATCAAGTCAGCTGTTATTGTTGTTATGCGAGCGGATGGTGCCTGCATACCCTACCGACGAATGCTTTTTAGGGGAGCAGGCAAAAACAGCTGATTGGCTTTGTTTTGTTTACATTTTTATTGATATTTTTTCAGGACACTTGTTATGAATTTGGTTTATTGTTGTTATTTAATGATCTAGTTGTATATATTTGTATGTATGTTTGTTTCTTTTAATATTTTCTTTATTTAAAAGTCGCCGGGCGAATTATTACCGATAAATATACACACATATACATATATTCACCCGTGTGGAACAATATACAAATCTTCATTTTTATTTAAATAATATTTTAATGAAAATAATTTAATAATTTTAATTGTTCCAATATTTGTTAATAATGTTGTAAGCACAAGTGTATGTAAGTAATGTATGTATTTTAATCAGTATCCAGGGAACACCACGAGGAGGCCATTGCAATTGCAATGGAGTCTTTATGGGAAGACTTTTTTTTTACGAGTCGACTTGAGATTCCAAATGCTTTGAAAATCACCTTGTTCCCCACCTACCTAATAATACCACTATACATACAAAAAAAATTATACATTTTATAAAAACTTATTACTGTTTTAGTATTTTTAGTTTTCTTACTGCTCCTTGTTGATACAGCTTTTCCTTTCGTAAACATTTTTTTGTCAGCCTTTTACTGTTTTTCCTCAGTAAAATTAAATAAATCCATCTAGCATTTTCATCCTGTGTTCATAACAGAATGGGTAACGAAAACCAATTTGAATAAATGCTAGACTTTTCAGTGGCAGTATACAGAACTGTTTAATTTTTCCTTTATTCTTTATATGTAAGGACTTTTGTCAAATATTTTTAAAAATATTGTAGTGCATTTGAATTAAAAATAGTATTCTGATGGAGCTTTCAGTTTCAAACTTTTATCAGCACAGTCATAATTTTTATTTATAATAAAATGTTCTGTGGAGCATTGTTCTTCTATATTTGTTTTAATAGATCAAGAACACATTTCGCATTCTTTTTTGCAGAAATTTAAACAATATATAGCCTGCAAAATATCGCAAGGCATTGCTATCAAATTCGTTTCCAGTTGCAATATCAAAAATATGCTCAATTTCCGTCTCTTCATCTAAAAACATATCGAAATCGTTTCTACTTTATCGGTTTTTACGTCATTGTAAATTGTTTTTAAGCTGCAGTCCTGGATAACATTTATTAACATTGTATCATCATCTGGGCCGCAATTACCAGATACTGATATTGGATGTTAATATTTTCATTGATAGCATTTTGGATAAATAAAATTATGACTGCATGATAAAAGTTTGAAACTGAAAGCTCCATCAGAATACTATTTCTCTTTAATTCAAATACACTACAATATTTTCAAAATATTTGACAAAGTCACTTACATATAAAGATAGGAAAAAATAAACAGTTCTAACATACTCTTTTCACTAAAATCTAACATTTAATTCAAATTTAAGTAAAATTATAATTTGAGATAATGTAGATGAATTTATTTGACACTGAGGGAAGCGAGCAAACTGACAAGCTGTTTACAAAAATATATCAGCCAGAAAACTAAAATACAAACAGTAATAAGACACATAAAAATGTATAATTTTTTTGTATGTATAGATATTAATAGTAGGTAGAGGCTGAAGATTTTCAACATTTGAAGGCTCAAGTAGTCTTCATTAAGATCTATTATGGTGTTTCCTCCTCAATAGTGTTCCCTGGATACCGATTAGAAGCCACAGTGGGGTTACCACATGCCTGTTAACACGGCAATATTAACAAAAAAATGTTGAACAAGAATAAAAACCAATAAATTATTTTCATTAAAAATATTATTTAAATGAAGACTATATCGTTGTTGGTTAAGATTCATGTATGTGTATATTATCATTGGCTATCGACATCATTTGGAAATAAAGAAAATATTCAAAAATGAACTGTCCACAAAATGCTATACTGGCCCCAGATAAATGTAACGGCAATAAACCAAATTCATAACAGTGATCTGAAAAATATCAATAAAAATAATAGTGAAATAGTATCTATATTTTGTTTATTCCCCTTTCCGCCTACTAAAAATCTCATTAGATGTTAAGTATGCAATTATCTCATAACTGTGATAACGCTGACTTATTTCTCTATTACAGCAGTCGTGTTTGGTGGACACCATTACATATATTCTCAGTAGTTATTCATTCAGGCTCAATACATATATGCAAACGATACTGCGCCATGTGGGGAACTGTGACAAATATGAAGTAACATCTTATTTGTCAATATATTATAACATTCTTGTACAACAGTGAATATGCCCATGGGTACTGTAT